>QNGE01000052.1:0-218762 GCA_008508345.1 Paragonimus westermani | reverse complement strand
CTGTGTGTCGTTAAATATTTGTTGTATATAACTGACATGTTTTACGTTTGCGACTGATGAGAGTAAATGAAATGTTAACATATCGCAATATATGTCTTCTTTCTGCTCTGATGAAGTGGTTAAAGGGAACTCAGTGTTTCTAATTAAGGACCAGCAGTTGGCCCGTGTGTGTTTTTTCCAACAGAGGTGACTTGTGTTAGTCTGTTGTGCACCAGACCAATGGTATGGTGTGAACAACTATTTGTGATTTTTATCGCGAGTGGAGCAGACGGAGACCGTTGATGTTGTAACTTAATATTGCGAAGCATATTACATTACGGTTTTTTGCAGATTAACCAATTTATATTACTGTTGTTGGTGCAAAAAATTTTGGTATGCGATGTCTATTTCTTATCATCCTTTACAAGCTTTGTGAGAATACACAACCACGAACGTAAATGCCGTGTTTACATGGCCCACCCGCATCCACATTTTTTGTAGTAATCCGTCGCCAGTTTGTTTGTAGACACGTCTCGCACAGAGCACATGCAGCTTTGCAACCGACGCTTCTAGCTCTTGGTCCTCTTGATATTGCAACCTGACCTTAGGTTTTCACGCGTTCCACCAGTGCCGTTTTATTCAATAACGACGCTGTGCATTATACTGTACTCTCTCCCATACTGACACTACCTAACACCCTGTCACCTATTGTCCAATTCTTTCCAACACATGCAGTGTTGACTCCGGTTTTAGTGATCTTCTTCTGGTCAAGTCTGCTAGCATATCGTGCCGCCCTGCTGAATCACTCTTATAGGCTCGTTTCGTTCGGCCGTTCCACCCCCTCGTGTGGACGTGTCTAAAATTCCGGTTGCTCCAGTCCAACGATAAGGTGCTCCGTCAAGACTAAATAGCACTGCCCATCGCGAACGTTCAGTTGATCTTAACCCACAAGATCCACCGACCAGAGTTCTCGGACGTTGGGAGAGTATAGTACCTGTAAGGCTACTGACCTCCCCGGTCGTCACCTTTCAATGACTGACGTTTCTACACATCACACTGTCTTTCTTCTTTGGTCAGTATTTTCTTCGCTCCAGCAGTCCGAGGGTTTTGATACATCGAGTCCGCGTCATTTCATAGCCATTCGCTACCAGTCTCTTTCCTACTATTCTCACCATGACCACTATGTGTAAGCTGCCCTGGCCAGTCGCTCAAATTATCACCATTTCCTTGATGAGCTCAAACTTTCTCCACTGAGAAGCGACTGTTATTAGGTCTCTCTCCTAGTTTTTCGTCGGGTCACTCACATCTCTTTTCATATTGTAGAAAACTTTGAAGCTGTGAACAAACTGGAAGTTGAGCTCTGATTCACTACTAAGTGTTTTGTCTACCCACGGTGGAGAATCAAAGTTAAAGACATGGTTGCTAAACCTAGATACACGGCTGACGACAATGTTATACTCCCACATGTACGGTGCTGATAGAGTTAATTTGTCTCTACGGTCCGTTGCAAGCCCAATCCGTTCCATAAATGTGTGATCCATCTTCAAGCAAAGTACCTAATTAACACGTATTTGATCAGTACCTAGAGGTTTTGTCAAATTTTCCTTCTCAATGGGTAAGCACTTCTGCTTAACTAGCGTCATGTCCCTGTCGGCATAACTAAGTCTTTCTTCTTTCAGTCTGAGCACTGCTCCATCTTCAATGTCAAGCCTGAAGTGACCAATACCCAGGCAGCTGCTGGCAAGGGAGCTATATTTTCGAGTTCATTAGAACATTAATATCCGTGACCGCAGGAGTTAAGTGGTCTAGGCAGTTGTTTATTTCCAATAATCTGTTACAAATTAGGTGAGAATATGCAACCGCGAACGCAAGTAATATTTAGCACGGATGATATGTATCCATATCCCTGACAAATTTATATCCTCATCCCCTTTGGTGACAAGTCCACCATAGTGCAGACAAACGTTTTAAATCGTCGCTTCCAGTTCTCGGCCTTACTGCATTGAGAGCTGCTCCTCAAGTTCCGTGAGTTTGATTTGTACCATAGCAGCGCTCTACATTATTCACCTGCACGTTAGTTGTGCTAAACACAGAATGCCATGGTTGTAACTGCAAGCTTTTCAGTTTGGGTGAATAATTCAATCCTGTTTCCAAGCGGTATAGAAATCACCACTTAACAGTACTTTCCTGTTAACTTGGCAACTGTCCGTCTGTGGTTTCGGAAGCAACCAAGGTGATTCAACGTTCACATCAGTTATGGTATACTTGAAGACATAATCGACCTATTAAATGTTGTGAATTCCGGCGCACTAGGTAATGTGAACTAGCAGAGAGTGCATAGGTTTCTCGTTACGTCTTCACGATAGACCTCTTCACTGGATGTAGATTTCTATGTAAAACTGTAAGCAAAGCAAACATTTATTGGGAAGGTTTTCGGTTTTGGTGTCAGCCGATGTCTGCCCTAGTGTTTTCATCGGGCCAGTCTGCTATAGCGTCGCGCCAAGAAAGCAGGATTGTCAGTTCGTTCCAAAACGACGTCAGGACCCAGCTGCGGTCAGAAACCGCACTAGGAATCGTGGTGTTAACTCAAATCTGGTGGTCTATATAAACCAAATCAGGCACAGGAGCAAATCGTGACTGCGCTGGGCTAGGAAAGCTTGAATAATTATAGGATAGCAATTTAGTGCACTTCCTGAAAAGCGTGATGTAGAAGCACTGGGTAGGGTTGTTAGCCAGGTCTATGAATATCTTAACCAAAACAGGAAGTTGGATCGACACACACCGGACAGTTTTCTGTGTTAATATAGCAACTTGAGACAAACGAAATTGTTTTAGTAATACGCAAAAATGTACCATCATAGACAAGCTAAATCGAATGAGAAATTACGGTATCGTAGATGGTGTGAACATTGATTAAGCCTTCTAGTTTAGCGAAGCATACTACTAGGCTGATGAGTGAACAGTTACGAACAAATATTCATAATGTGTGCTGACGGTAGACAGACCATTAAATGCTGATGCAACAAGACTTGTAACTATTTGCCTTTTAGGTCAGTCTTTGATAATGAGAGCGGAATCAATTTCCGAGAGCTTCAGCGCAGGAAGAGATTATCATATAGCAGGAACTGGAAACAAGACGTGTCCATTTTTGACGAGAAAGTCCCACAGGTCATAGGTCTGAAACGCATCGCCTTATGTGGACGCTGTACAGTCTACAGTACTTTAGAGGATATGTGTAAGTGGAAGGATATTAAATTGTAAAGTGCTGTTCATCAGAAATACGCATCTGGTTTGGCAAACAACCTCGATTTTTTGTATATCTAACCCTCAGTTTACAAATTAAGACGTTTGTTCATTTCCCGCCCTGTCGAGTTACAACTGCAACAAGGTAGTGATCTAATTATTTTAGATACCGTCTGATAAAGGTACACAAATTTCTAATCCTCCATTCACAGAGCCTCTAAAACAACTGAGCTAAGAGAATCTCGTTTTGGTCAGATAAACAGCAGGCTTTTTTAACCACAAATTCTCTGACACAGCCCTGCAATTACGTGAAGAACCACCAAACGTATGAATTTTAATTCCAAGTTGGCAAACGTCAGAAGAGATGCTGTACATTTAAAGCTATACATTTTTTGCGGTGTGTTCATGGATTCTTAGTCGTGCCAGTCGATCAAGATCCATTATGAAGACCGACAAATTGTATTTTTACCCATCCAACTAACAGTGAAAAGTTGCAGTCATCCAAAGTGCGATGTCCACCTGACAACATTTGATAATTCCAGCTAATTAAGTCACGGACAATTTTCCCCACCCGACTACTGTTCTTGCACTACCTGAAAAGTTCAGATAAGCAATTGAAAGGGTGACCGCAAATCAATAATCACAACTGCTGTCAAGTGGTCTAGATGTCATTCCGTGTTTTCCTCAAACCAAAAACTCCGGTGGCAACGACCACTGTTTAACTTAGTCAACCCATTAGACTTACGCCTACCAACATTTTAGGTGTGGTAACGCCCGCGATCAGGTGAGCATGATGTATACATTTCAAAGCAGGCTTGTGTTCAATACCATGCCAGGCGACCTACCATTGCTGAATAACAATGGTGACCGTTTATTAACACATTAGGGTCTTTCTGTCTGAAACCATTTTCGGCTTGGTGTAAGCTGAAGCTGACGTTAGTTGTGTATATTTTCTACAGCCTGAGGACAAGTTAGGTATCAGTGCAACTGACATCCGTTGGAAAATTTATCCAAATCGAGAAATCCTCATCAAGTCTGAGTGATGAGTGCTGTGCTTGAACGAAGTTCTGCCACATGTCACGATTGCCAATAAACTTGCGGTTTGCCTACGGGCATTTTTCAGTCTTCATCACAATAATCATAAAATCGTCGTAAAAAACGGTTAAACCCTTTGTCATATGAACGACGGACTTATGTTTTAAGACTCAACTTCCCCAAATTATTCATCCTGAGTACAAAACATACAGTCAGTTTCGGTGGCATCTGAACGATCAATCTATTGTCACATCTACGCGTACCTCAGCAGGATTGAGTGGTCTATACTGTCGTCATCGTGAACTTGAATAGCCTAAATCGATTGGTCGATGAAAACGCCGATAATCTACAATTGCCTTTAAACTTAACCACACTGCTTGAAAGTTTTGTTTTATTGATAAGACTCAACCAAATCCGTAGAATTTGACTCCTTAGTCATTGCTCTGTGAGGTTTGGCAACTCATGTCAGCATCGATTATTATGTTGCACTTCTAAACAAATATTAAGCGACAGTCAGTGGTAAAATCGGTTTAAGATGGTCCCAGACTTAATCTGCTAATTCATCAACAGGTAGTCTGCAATCGAGGCATTATACAGGACCATTGGAGAGAAGTAACGAGCAATAGTAAGACAAACCGGCGTGAAAATCTGATCGATCAGTACAAAAAGAGTGCCACTGCATGGGTGAAGTTAATCATCACTTAGGCAGTGAAAGGTAACAGGCAAATCATGTATTACTTCGAACCCCCGAATAACTGTGATGTAATATGCTTCGGAATATTAAGTTACAACATCAGCGGTCTCCGTCTGCTCCACTCGCGATAAAAATCACAAATAGTTGTTCGCACAATACCATTCGTCTAGTGCACAACAGACTAACACAAGTCACCTCTGTTGGAAAACACACACGGGCCAACTGCTGGTCCTTAATTAGTCGAGTGAATCGAGGATTACACAGTGGTGTGGCGCGACACGCACTCACAGTGAACCCATCTCATAATCTTCAATACACATTGGTGACAACAGTAAATACGCACTAGTCGTCGATCCCTTGGATAGATTGAAATGAGTCAACTGGGGTGAAGCATAACATGCTTATGTGCGGTGAGATCTGTGTTGTTGTTGTTGTTGTTGGTGGTGGTGGTGGTGGTGGTGGTGGTCGTCGTCGTCGTCGTCGTCGTAGGTCTGATGCGTTGCTGCAATCAACGTGGACATATTAACTCACGAGGACTTTTGCAGTACGAACGCAGTCCACTCAGTCTGTGTGAGTCTGGTGCGAATTGATTATGTAATCGGACACGTGTTTCCACCTGGTTGTTAACGCGATTTCAGTTTGCACACGGACACAGTATTCTATTGTCACGACCGTTCGTTATTTCGTCGGTCACCCAGTGCTTTTGTTGATCGCACGGTTCTCCTCCATTCCCGTTAGCATGACCTGAGCGAGAGTGTTCTTTTGTTTCGAGTACAGATTTGCTTTATTTTGTTGGCGGTGTCAGTTACACGATTCTAGCCACTGGTTTGTACTTTGTGATATGTACCTAGATATTTTGGTGTACTTTATCTCCTTTGTAAAACTGCCAACGTTGAGTTCTTTTTTTCTAGGCCATGGACAGTTAAGATGTAATATCTCAGTGCAGCATTAGTTTAATTCTGCACGTCCTCTTGAACAAACTGTTTGATACTTAACGGCTCAACTAATTCCATTTCCGATATGTGGATCAAGTGAATGAGGAGATATGTTAGCGTTATACAAGCTTAGATATGTTTTAATGGAACGTGTCTATCGACCAACCATCTGTCGTGGATTAGTTCTATCTGTCGCTGTTTCAACGATTGGACCGGAAGTAAGCGGCATCATGCTGACGTCTAATTTAGTCCAGCCGTTTGAACCAGGTGAGCTCCCTCAGACAAATTCGTAAACGGAACGAATCAATCAGTTCTTTATTTATGTTACTCCCTTGCATTTTTATGTGAAATCCTATTAGCACGAAGACAAAGTTGGTCACTTCAGACAAGTCTGAACAAGTGGGTGGACCGTTACATCTGACTCCGTGAAAAGGTTTACAGACTGCGCTCCAAAAGAATGAATCTTCAAAAACCGCGCAATGTGTGGTGACTAGCGTTTTGTCGACCGTTTCTCTTACGACCTGTTTGACTGAAGTACTTCCAGTTTGACTCGAAATGTTACGTACCAATAATGGTTTCATTGGTGAATATTCAACTTAGCATGGCCACTGATTTTGCTTCTCCCATTCACTGGCACCAGAAGACTGGTAAAAGCGAGAATAAATTTGCTTTCTTCACGCTGACTGTCCCCACATTTATGTATCTATACATCGGCCGGCCATTCTGCATCCGCTAGGACAGCACCATCTCAGTGGAATCGTAGCACTCGAAACCATTTCTCTCGCAGGTAGTTCGTGCTTGCACCAGCTGATTTATTGGTTTAATTCAGCTTGTCATCAGCGCGCAATCAATCAGCCCACAGCACCCAAGTAAAATTTATTCCCGTTGAAGACCGTTACATTGAGCCTCTGTGCTGTTCAAGTGATATTAACCGAAGTCCAGCATATTTGGTACTTCAATAAGCGTTTGTCAGCAATAATATTTATTCCAGCAGTTTTCATAACAAATGGAATGATTGCGTTGGAAACCTCCTGGGACTTATTTCGTTTAACTCTACGTGTCTGTGTATAATTCATGCAGTGGTTTAGTTTCCGCTGAGCATACGCACATATATACGTACGTCTTTGGACGAAAAACTGTCCTCAGATGGTAGCTTTGGAAAGATTTATTTGTCCGTGATGGAATTATATTGTTTTAACTCATTGTCAAAAAACGAATTATGCGATATTACCCGCATTCTTAGCGGCTGGGGCTTCAAATTTACCGCAGCAATATTTTCTCTCGGACGTTGTTTATTTAATCGCATTTCAGATTATTATCAGATTAATTGTACTGTTATTATTCGCCATATTTAACATTATGGTGTCAAATGCACAGATTGCCTGAGATGAACAATATTATCTAGCTGCGTCACCGTGCTATGTTAGGTGTAATCACACTGTAAGAAATCTGGTTACATGAAGATATCAAAGATGAATTCATCCGAATTGGGGTTCCAGTCGTCACTTTGTAGATCACCCAGTATGTTATAGAAGGCCTGGTAGAAGTGTGTTCAATTAAATCGTTAAATCATGGCACGCATCCGTGCGAGTTCATTCTACTTGTTTGTCTGTTTATACAAATCGCCCGACTGTTGGTAGTGCGTCCAGATTATTCAACGGTTTTCATTAATTCTTGCAATCTACCATTTACTTATTTGCCAACTCTCTTGCCGCTGAGATTGACAAGTCCTCTGATGGCTTATCAATAGCTGCTTGGGATATTTCTGACAAGTCATTACTTATTGTCTGCGGCGATTCCAATCGATTTTTGTGCTTTCCGCTTGCACAACATTGTGAGCTCACTGACACACCTGGACGTACATCTAAATTTAGCAAAACTAAATATCACAATGGTGCTGCAGCTGGTAACCTTAGTCAATTTATTCTCAGGTCCCAGCCTCTGGTTTACAGTCACTCGTTAGGGGGATCTTAGAATCGCATGTTAGAAGCCTCTTTCTGACAACTGCAATAAGCTTAGAGAAATGATACTATCATTCGTTTCGGGCTTGTTTTTTCGTGATTATTCGTTCTTCTACTGTAAACAGTTAACTAGCTACCTAAACTTAGGTTTCGAGGTTTACTTCTCTTGGGGAACAGTCCTTATTCATGCTAACATTTTTTTCTCCGTGCATCAGGAAACTTCGTAAAAAAAGTGAAAATGGCTTATATATAAAAAATACTCATTAGCGCTATGTATTTCAAAGGACATCAGAAGTGAGTTAGATTTGTTGATATCAGACTACACCATCACACTGTGGTTGTTAGAAGCTGCTGTCAGATATGGCACCTCGTGAAAATGTTGAACGGACTGAACTCTGTTGTCAAGAAACAAAGTGTTGACATCAAAAACTCAGCAATAATGCTAACGAGGTAAAGAGTTCTCTCTCAATTTCCACAGTTTTATTTTCCCATCGATTTGCCTCCTCCAACCAAGATATCTGCTGTTTACAGAGAACTTATCTGGCTGAAGTCCCGCACAACAAGCGGACTTGATGCCTTAACATCGAACGTTCGTAAAGGATATGACAAATTGTTATGCTAAAATCTAGTTGAGCTATCTACTCAGTGTCTCACACGGGACCAAAATTACTCACTGTTAGAGGACGACACGTACCACACCAATTCTTAGACATAAAGCAGCCGAATTTTGCCTGTCACCATACGTATCCGCGATAGTGAAATTTTTCGAGTTCTATCTTAATCGAATGAAAACTGAAGTATACATCACGAATATCAGTCAGTCCGTCTGTCGTTGCTCGAGCTCAACCTTTGATGCTCTCATCTACATGGTTCTTTCCATTCCGTCATCATTTGATGGGAAATCGAGATCCACCTGCATGCGCTTCCCAAACCATAGCGGTGTGTTTCTCAACGTCCAAAATGCGTTACTGCAAGTTCTTAAAGACTGGAATTCAAGCCTCAGTTAACGATCTTTTACGCGTCTACTTTGTGGGTTCATGCCAGTTTACTCAGTTTGGCACTCCAGCTTCGTTGTCACTTCTTACTAGCTCCGGTGTTCTGCAGGGCGCAATCCTTCATCCTTTCTCATTTTCACCTTATTTTGTCTGCATGCCAGTTTACGGTTACATGTTTCATACCAAATATATCGATAGCGTAATTTTGGACATCAACCGTGTAGAAAACGTTTTTCCTCCCTGTTTGGTAAAAAGTTCGTTCAAACTATCAAGCTGTTCAGATTCCCGTAGCTTGTCTCAAAACATATGAAAAGGTGTTGATATAAGGTTTTCACTCATAAGCTAAACTCAATATGAGGAAGCTTCCACTGCATACCCTGTTTTGATGCGAATAGTCAGCCGATTACCTCAGTTGCTTTCTGTCAAGTCCCCAGGGACTGCTCTGTTTAACAACACGACATGTCTACTTTTTAAGTCTTCACCAAACTCCCAGGGGTCTCAGTTTGCGTCATGCGTTCCAAGTCTCTTTTCATTTCCTGCCACTTGCTCAGTCGATTTGCTGAGAATTGGATGGTCACCCACTAGATGTACTGTTCACCCGTTGTTTCCCACTGCCAAATAATTTCAAGATTTTGTTCCTAACGTATCTCTCAGTCACAATGACATTCTCAGATAACAGTTCGTCGATTTTATTGTCTAACATTACTTCACAATGTGCAAACACACTTCAGTGACATCTTTATCTGACACAACCCACCGATTCACTCGGATTTTACTGAATATACTTACCTGTCTTCTAGTGGATCTTTTGTCCTCACCGTCCTTCTACTAACGCACATTTTGCTGAAAAGCTACACGAACCCAATTTCCCTAGTTCTGAAATAACCGCAAAACTGAACTAACATTATTTTCTTAATTGGTACAGGTTGTAACCGTTCGCTAACTTGCCGTATGGTTCATGGTAATTGTTAACATTAATTTATTATCCACGCAAAATTAGTTAATTTAACTTTGTTTGTGGATACTTTGAATATCTAGAGAGCTGAAAATTCCCATCCGTCGGGGCGCTTAAAACATAATAGTGACTTAACTTGACAGCAGACAGTTGGCTCGCTACACTGATTAAGATCACTCAGTAAGGACTGTCGTGTATCACAGGGCCAACACCCAATCAGACATCGGCTTTATCTTTCACACTATTTCCCATTAGCGCCTATGGCTTTTACAACGACCGAGATCAACATTGGTCTGGATTATTAATGATCTAACTCTGTCTCAGTCACAACCTACATGCCAGGAAGTTACTTAAGACTATCTCAATATCCCAACTCAATGCTGCGTGTTCTTTCTTACCTTGTTCATATCAATCAATTATCAGTTGGACCTATAACTGAATACACTAAACCCGAAATTCAAAATACCGAAAGAGCATTTGCTAAAACGAAGTTGATTTTGAACTGCAAAATACTGAACCATTTTGTTGCCTATAGGCGCTCCTGGAAATTAAGACCTGGTCTTTTCTGTTGCTGTAAATCAAGCAGATTGAATTATTGACTAATCGCCGGCTTTCTGTCACCTTAGAGCAAGCCGGCGTAGCAACAGGTGTTCCACTCTATGAGTAGACTGCTTGCTTCTTGTTTTCACTCCCGTACACCGCTACATTTGCCTACTGGTTTTACCTGCACAAGGGCTTTTACTGTGTTGTGTTTCTTATTTCTGACTGTTTGAAAGATTTCATGATTAAGTGAAAATGTTGATCCAACCGAACATGATAAATAGACAAACTTTACTCAGTCTCCGGTTTCTTGCCAACTTTCCATGGACCAGACGATCTGAACGTTGACCCAAAGCTTCGGAAAGAAGTCATCTCTGCGACACACAAGTGACGAATTCTTCAAGCTCACCAAAGATGATGTCGAAGGCTTTGCCGTCTTGACTGGCATTGCTTGCCAAGAAATTGATGGCTTCAACCTGCATGGTCTCACGGGGACCAGTTCAGTTTCCTTCCTTCGCTCTGTGACTTTTAGTCCTGATGTATACCTATATCTGCACACATCTGTTAAGCTTAGGTGAGCAGTACCACTCAGTGAGCCCGCACACCTCTATCTTTGGTATGGGAAGAATTGGTCAAGCTGAAATACGACGCTGCTACAATGCAGCATGCTGATCACGCAGCTACTTTGATTAATGTGATCATGTCTGCCAAACAAATTACCATGAACTGACGGTACAAATTTAGTCCTGATATTATGCTACCCTAAGTGTTTTGTCACTACGTAAGACTTCATTCAACCAAGCTACACTCTGTCAATCTAGAAGTCTGAACACACTATAATAGTGACGCTGTTTATTCTCAACACTCACCTGGAAGGCTATTTTCGATCCGCTCATGAAGTTCATATCCGGCATCTGAGATCACTAAAATACTTGCCATTCTCTGGCTTCCAGAGACACGTTCCCGATTCAGTGACACTTGTGTGATAACCAGCAACCTTAGCAATGAAATGTAGCTGGTCAGTCATTTACATCACTTTATCTCACTCACCAGCTTGTCAGTTGTATTTTGACACTCCACCCTCCGAAGGAGATTATCGTTTGGGTTTAGTTACAACTCATTACTTCGCGAGTGAATACTACTGAAACCATATTTATATGATCACTACCCTGTTTAACCAAGCAAGTAACTTATCCGATAAGTTATAATGTTGCTACTAAAAGTATAATAATTGGGGGAACCGTGGACAATCAATATCCCTGTTTATCGCAGCTATTTTTATCGCGGTTATGACGGAACCGTTGGTAGTGAATCTAGAAACAAATATTTCCTTCATCGCCCCAGTGCACAGTAATCTCGGGTAGTATATTGTAAAGGGTCTCTGTAGACCGCGCAATGAATAAACCAGATCAAAAATATTGTATAACCGTAGTTTCGTCGCGTGTACTAACTTTTTGCACGTACATTTTTAGAACTTGGGTTTTTGTATCTTCCTACTCGTTGTTTGTTAGTAGTGTAGGCATTTACAAAACTCATATAGATTGCGCAACCTTATTCATTTGGGACGGTGGTCGGTAGGAAAAATGAGGACCTCTGGTCCGTATGATGATCGTACTGAAACGGCCAAACACGCCTTCAGTTTTTCACCTCTGGTAGAGTGTGCACTGTTACACAGACACCATAGCCCAACACAGCTGAGGTCGACAGAAAAACCGATGAATCCTGAGGAGTTTAGTTTAATCCTCTGGGCCAAATTCAAAAAAGGAGATTAAAATTAACAATTTGGATGGTATGGCCTTTTTCGTTATTCGAATTTTCCCAACCAGGAAAAAATCCATAGCACATCCAATACCTTGATGTAAGCAGAGGAAAAATACGGAGAGATTATAGGACTTTGAAAAAGGCCATGGTTGTTTGAATGCTTTTCGATTAAGCATAGAAGCCAAATACATGGGTTATTTGAATGGTCGCTGCCGAATGTGAAGTAATCAGCACTGAGACAGTTAAACCGGATAAGATTAAGAGGTACATCTTTAGCAAGGGGGCTAGGGTTGAATAAACCGCACCGTACAGGCGGGATCGATTTTAGAGTGAGTAGGAAATGTACTGATCAGAGGAACCAGTGAGCCAAATCAACTAGATCCCGCCGTGAATATGAACCTACTCGGAGTCTGATTTTGAAATGAATGACTTCCCCTGGCACATCGAGAAGTTGCAAAGAATGATATATAAAATTATTCACCTCACTGTGAATTTGATGCTCTCAAATGAGGATGGAATAGTTACATTTATTGCGCTTTCCCCTGCTAACTGTTTCACGAAAGTTGCTGGGCAAAACTAACTACTTTCGAGACCAGTATTACCTAATTTTCTGGCTTTTTTCATTGATCTAATTTTTTACAGTATGGTTGGTATTATTAAGACAAATAAATACTACCGCAAAAATTGTTACCACATTCTTTAACCAAGGCGTTTTTACGTGTGAAAATTAACCATTAATCATAGGTAAAAGATTGCCTAAAAATCTTAGGGAACCATCATCATTTCATGAGAATGTCACGACCAAACTAATTAATAAAGCTTGGTTCTGCTGTTCAGATACATCCTCTGATGACATACTGAGGTTGTACACACAGAAATCACTAGACAGGCCTTGCCAATTTCCCACGGAAAGTATCGACTCTACTTGTTCAAAAATTTCATACTTTGGATTGTGCACTTGTGTGATCCTTTTTCGTCGGAGCACACATTTCTTAGTGATAATGATTGATTTCGGCAACGTACGTTCATCGTTTGACTCTGGTTTGTCTAGGCAAGGCACAGCTTATAATGAGATTGGTGACGTACATCCTTCGTTTTGTAGTGACTGTATGTTTGCTCAGTTGCTGGCGATCAGGCGCTAGCTTTCACCTGGACTTATTTACTATGTCTACCGTGATATTTGGCATACTCTGGGGTTCAGCTTGTGAACGCACTTGGGCATACATACATTCATAGTTAGTATGACATTTGTTTACTTTGCAAAAACTCTGCACGGTAGATGTACGCAGGACTGTTGTCGAAAGTCATGTGTTAGTACAGCTGTCGGTGTGAGCCTAAAGCGCGAAGATGAATCAGATCTACTCATCAGACTTTTCAGCAGTCACAACGGCGTTGGTGTTAACAGTAGTAATCTATGGGTGGACGCTCTGATCTTTCTAACATGATTTTGGAAACTATCTCATTGTACTGTTCGTAATGTGGAACAACGAGCAGCATACCGTTTCAACTCAGTATAATCGAGTCCAAATGTAAGAATCAATGCTAGTGCATGTATGCGTACACCGGATAAGTGTACAGCGTGGATAATCGCTATGAAACCGGACACTATCAAAATACGAAATCAAGATTATTAAAGATTATGTTTGCGGACTGGCCGGGATTCCTGTGATTTTCTAAATGATAACAGCCGTGGACTACACAATCCCTTCACTACGGACTAGCTGGACGCATAAGTTGGTTACGGACAGACTGCTCAAAACTGACTGACTAACTGAATGACTAAACAAAAAATGATTAACTGGTTAGCTACTCGACCTGCAGCTCAAACTATCGGATTTTGGTCTCGAATACTGATGGCGAAAAACTCAGATGAGATATGCTTGAAAAATACATCCAAAAGCGTTTTCCCAGATTTGAAATAGCTCCTTCACAAAAAATATTTGGTATTTGATATACGAAAGCTGGATATGAGCCTTAGCTTATCTTGAGGAACGTTAGACGAAAGGTAAACGCAAGGAAAGTAGCTTATTTATGCCAATTAAAAAACCTGTTGCCAAAAAGCGAGTTGATTGATTTCTGGTTGCCTCTTACTAACACCACAGTAATCTCATCTAGAATGAACGCTTATGGGGATGTATCAGGATGTTGTTGCGTAGAAAATACTCCTTCATGAGAAGAAATGCTAGGAATGTAAGCCCATGGGTAGTAAAAACTAGCCTATTTATTTCAAATTTTATGTGGGTTTCGAACCAACAACTGGTTTTAAACGTGAAGTCACAGTTCGGTAACAAAATTATGATAACAGTTAGTTTTCTATATCGGGCATAGGATAAAATTCCTCTCTTGAAACTAGTTTAACGTTTACCACTGCGAAACAACACCGAAATCTGCTTACCTCGAAACATTCAACAGTTTCAGCAGTGGGAGGAATAAATTTATCGTGACGAAACCGAACAATACAAGACAGACATTTATTTTACATACAACGGCCCAAGACAAATGTCCGCTTACTGTTCTGTCTTCAATGCAGCCTATGTACCCGTCACTGTCACAGTCATGCAGTGCATACAGTGCAAACCTCCAAATGCTTTCGGCAAAGATCAACGGTTATTTCATAACCGTCCCAGAATTACTTAATATGCTTTCCTCGCTCCATCGCCTTCCTCGGCGATATTAGCAAACCTTTTTATATGATGCATATATCTATTGAAAGTTTTGTGTTTGCCTACCGATGTAAGAATTGATTTGCTCGTCTTAGAAGACTTCTCAAAGGCTTGCTTACTTTCATGTGTAGTGCGGAGAATATCGCCTAACGTGTATTCACTGATTTCCGAATACCTCTGCCAGCCTACGCAGTTATAGTAACGAAGCTGAACAATTTAAAGTGAGTATTTTTCTCAGGTTAGGTACATCCAACTGGTCGCATCAGAAACAGTTAGCTCCACCGTACAATGCAACTGAAACTAAACTCATAAACAAATTCCACGCGCAGTCGATACATTAGAACATGGTGTAATAACGCTTTCCTGCAAATCATCTTGAACCGTTCAATCACTACTGAACTAACGAATGAGACAAACAGTTTTGTGTTGTACAGTAACATGGTAATAGCCATCCAAATCCAGCAGCAACTAACTGATCGCAAACAATTCGGTCGTAATTACCTCACCTAGACAGGCTTCCGGTGGTTATATTTGCTTTCTTTTGACACTCATACTAAAGGTTAACGTTTGGTTAAGTGTCCTTAAAGCGACGGGAAGTTTCAGTTTCCCTGATGATCAGTGATAGTAAGTTCCAATTTCAGTTATACGGTACATAATCAAGGAAACGTGCTGCTCCCAATAACTACCTGTTTGATACTGATCACTCTCTAATATAGGAAACTTTTCCGCAGTCCCACGAATTGAAACTTTGCATATACCGCTTTGCACGCCACTCTAGAGTACGAAGATTTCGGCTGCTCAGGCCACCAATATTTTTCGTCAGTTTCCTAACCTAACTTCAAAACAAATGTCACGTGAATTCGTGATTTGTTTGAAGCCCCAGTGACTATTTTAGTGCACCTAAAATCAGCACACATCTGACTGTTCCCAGGATTCAAGGCTTTCCACTGTAGTAGTTTGTTACTGGTCAGCATAGTCTTCGTCCGAGATGGCAAGACCCCGTCACGGAGTTTGCTTTCGAAACTTATATACGGGCCTTGGGCAGAACCTGCCATCAACTTTTACATCCGTGCACCGGTTTTTTATAACCGACCGAATTTCAGTTCAACGCTGATAACATCCCGAACACATGCATTGCTGAACTTCCTCAGTTCGTAGTTTTCTTTCATTCAGGCCAGCTGGTCTTCTTTTCGTCTTCTAAACATGCCGATACTTTGAAGTCTTTGGTTTTAAGGTTGTTTCGACTACTGATAAACGGTGTCGCTAAGTTATTCTCAAAATCGTTGATCATCGTCGATGAATCAGAGTAGGACTTGAACAGCAAATTAGTCTCATGAATAAAGTGCAATTAGAAAATGTCTATAGCGTTCAGTCGCTAGGATTAGTTAACATTGTACTGGCTTGAGTACTTGTATGTTTAGTCAGATGCACTCGATTTACGACATTGTCGCTTATATCGTCTCCATTCTGCACGGTTAGTTCAGCTTGTTCATGTAACTCAACCTTTAGTTTTTTCGAATAACGACCAAATCACAAGCGACCATTAGGAGGTTACCACTGACTACCTTGAGACAAGGAAAAGGGGCAATTCAGTTTTCCAATCTGACCCAGATTTCAACATGTGCAACTCTAAGCTTGAGTGCATATTTAAGACAAGTGAAGTGTGCTGGTGTGATACTAAATTCTCTCATCCGGCCTCGTTTGTCTCTCCCAAAAATGACATTTGCAGTGATGAACCGAACCCAGAGTTGGCAGAATGCTTGTAATTAAGGACTTTTTTGAAGGACTACCTTATGAACACTCAGCAACAATAGGCGCATGTTAACCACCAGGTTACTGATTCAACGAAGGAAAATACGTTATCAAGGTTGCCGGAATCAACAGCGTGCTTTCAATAATGGACGACTGAGGGCTGAGATTCAGTAAAAAATGGTGCGAACTGTTTATCAGTTTCATCGGTCTCGAAGAGAACATGCTAATCATATTCTATATTTATTTGCAGATCCCACCAAAAACTTCATTGGTGAGTTTCCCCTACACTAGCTAACCTCACCGTCGTCACCGTCAGCCTTTTGATTCTTGTATCTGTCTATCGTTTTTTCTTGTCATGATTGACAGCCTCCATTCTATTCCACCATTAATGACACATCCAAGCCCAATGGACAACATAACGACATTTCCTACTATCTCACTGTTCCCATACTGTGTTGTTTCTTGTGCACAGACGAGTACCTTATAACGGGCAGGATATGCTTGTTTACATGTGATGTCCAAACCCTCCAAATTCTGATGTTTGCCTTAGGTACAATCCCCAGAGGACGTATGACTGAGGGCTGATAAACATAAATGTGAACGTATGAAGCAGTTGTGATCGCATGACAGTGAAGCGTAACTATGCTAACTCTGAACAGCTGATGTTGCACATTACTCATGAGTGTAGGTATTCTTGCTCTAATTTAGAGGTTCGTGTTCAGTCCTTAACCAATAGTTGTAGGCCGGTGGTCGCTGGTTCTAGCTTGTGGTCATGAAATCTTACCCGTTTTTCATTCAACCATATTTGGTGACTTTCCAACTGGAGAAGTTTCAACCTCGATCTTGAGCTCAACATCCACTTGGACACATTCTGATCGCTTGGGCTGCGCTAGAGCCCAGGCCACAGTTGCGACCTCTGTACAACACCAGATTGGCTTGCCGAACAAGGGAACTTAGTGGTGCGTATTTCCACAGCTTATACGTAGGCACCAACGTGTTCTATTCAGCGCACTTATTCCGGTTGACCAGCTTAGGCCACAAAGAAAAGTCAATATTCATTTCATCTCTACCTGATATTATTTATACTGCACAACGCTAAGTAGAATTGTGGGAAGCTTATGTCACGAACGAATATCGTTGACCTGATATAGTAGCCACGAGCTAAACCGCAACGACTACAGTCTAAACAAACCGGAATCACTGGTTACAACCGAGCAGAGAAGGTAATATTATCAACACAAAAACTTGCAGTACATTTGTGACTAGTTTACATTCACTTCTTGAGTACTATTATTATCAGGGCGATGCATACCGATTGTTGTGTTTCACACCCACATTTTTCTACAGTGTTGAGAGACTTTAGAAAGGCAGTGTTGTCAACAGTTGTAGTGATCAGCAGCCATTATTTGAAACTGGGATGTTGTGAGTTAGTTTAGCTGATAAATACCCTACGACTGTGTCGGCAACAAATGAGATATTGTGTTCAACCCATATGCGTTCTTAGGAGGTGACAATAATGTGACATTTCTACTCTCTCTCTTCCTGTTTCCCTACCGAAAGCAAAATCGCTCGTTCATCCATCAGTATGGTGTAAGTAGACCTTCTTCAAAATCTCCTGATTAATTTGTTTTGGAGTGTTATGTACAACATCGACGTTGCGGATGTAAAAGCGTCATTATGACGTTACTTATTCTGCACAGTTTGTGAAGGTCATAATGCGAAAGTCGCAACCAGAAGCAACCGTTATATATAAGGTAAGAGCCTGGTTGACGTACGAATTGTTCTGCGCTGTTGATCGGTGTTTCAGTGATAGAAGAATCTTGAATAGATTAGATAGGAAAATGGCTGACGACGTTTACGGGAATTGGCGTGCAAAATCTCCACTGGGGCTAGTGAAAGCACTACTGCAATCCAAGAAACATGGTCTTAGATTCTGACACTTTCTGATCAGGCTAACTAAAACTAGTGGAAAATGGACGAACAAAAGCGTCAGATGCATGACCAAAATTGTGCAGTGTGATGGTGATCATCGGTTGTCACCGATAGTAGTTCTTATCAAACTCTGTAGATTAGCACACATTGCAGTGGACAGACAAAACAGCTTGTTGGGTCTATGTAATTGATCGTATGTCGCTGTGGACGTGTCAGATGAAGATTCTTCATTAGTACAGTAAAGTGTTAGTGCTTCAAACATATGATCATGTAGCTGAAAGTCTCCGGAATATCAGTACCTCCATCATAACAGTCTTTTGAACGGAGAAAACTATTGTGGCAGCGGGCACTGAGGGTAGCCTGGTCACTTGTTTCAGCACAGTCTGTAACGAGGTCACACACAGAAACAAACTAACACAGAGGTCGAAACATCTCGTTGGTGGTGGTAGTGGCCGTCGTTTAAATGCTCACCATTCACAGTGCAACCTGTTGACAGCAGCCCTAACTACCACGACTCTAAAACACCATGGGTGTCTGGCCGCAGCAATCCGATTGATACGACCTAGCCATCGCAAACGTTACAACTGGCATTTTTCATGCTCGACTGCTAAGCAGGGACAAGTCTGTGTGTGCCAGTGTGTGGGCAGGTCGGTGATTAGGACAGTTGCTGTGACTTCATTTTCTGTTATTGGTCACCAAACCGCATGTCAACAGTGCACAAAACTGTTTTCATGGCTTCGAACTGGGACAGTTCTAGTTGCCTGTTTGTACACTGCTTGTACCTGCGACGAACATAGTAGTCGGTAGCACGGTTCATCAGGTAACGCATCAAAATAGATAATCCTGATCATTTGTATACTGTGTAATGCAATAACGAACGATAACTTGTGTCGCTGTGATCATTTCCAGTTGACGCACAAGTCGAATCGTCTGAATCAATGTTTCAGTAGGTTGACAACTTATTTATCGAAACAAACTCCTATAATGGCCTCTGTCCATGTTTTACAGCGTTGCATGACCTATCTGAGGTAATCCCTTTGTGTCACAAGAAACTCCTCTAGCCCGTTTCTTGAGAAGCCCCTTAAAACCAAACGCGTCTTTTAATGCCTAGTCACAAGTCGACAGTTTACATCTGCTTCCGTTCGGTTCGGTTTGTTAGATAGAGAACACTGGATTGAGATTGGAACTAGCAGACAGTCGGATTACCGACTAAATGAGCATCGCTTGAGGTGGGGTAATTATATCTACTGGTTATTTGTGTCTAATAACCTAACTATGTAGGAGTTCTAGGCAAGATGTAACGAAATGTTTGCCCAGAGAACGACAACCAGCGCACGCAATCTGGTGATGTTTGAGTCATAGAAGGTCGGACTAATAGAACTTTGGTCAGTGGAAATTATCAGGGTTTGATCCATACTGGAAACTAATGAACTGGTTCGTGGGAAAACACCTTAGCCAACAGGTTCTGTTTGTCTAAATCGTTCTTAGGCAAACTGCAATGAAACGGTGAATAACAATTCATCTTTGGGTATTTTGCCACTCATCTCTAACTATCTGAAGTCCATAAGTCAACTTAACTGTCAACAGTATATGCGTACAGAAGGTTGAAAGTCAGTCTGTCATACGTGGGTTAGAATACATACTACTTGTCAGGGTAAAGTCTAAATTTTATAGACAACCCTAGTTTCTGTCTATTTTCTGCTAATGCTTTTGAAGGATGTCCTGATCTGCAAACTATGTTGGATGTGATATAAACTACTTACAAATGAATCTCCATTTTCTACTTTCGTCATGTGCCATTCGTGTTGTGGGATGTACGATCGAAGCCCACATGGTAAGCCAACTTGATGAGTGGCAAGAGCGGCGAGGTTAGCTATGTGCTTTTGATTAATTCCGACTAGCAATCACACACTGTTTGTGTCCCAATAAGCGTGGGTACACGTTACAAGTGAGCTACCGTAAATTACCTTGTCGTTTAGTTAAACAAGCAACGGTCGTGACTTACTAAGTATCATAGACCCGAACTTCATTTCTCTTCTTTCTTATATGATTGGTGTGACTTCTCGATCTTCATTGAGCTAAAACGTTCTGGCAGGAGATAACCTTTGAGGTCGAATACACCTATATTAAATCTCACGGCGCTATTCTATTTCCCCTTATACAGGATAGATAGGAGGTCTTCCTCAAAATTACTTTCTTGTTTGCCAGTGTTCTCTTAAATATAGCCATAGCTATTCATTGTTGTACACATCTCTTTGGAGCGTACCAATAAATATGTTGCCACCATCTAAGATAAACAGAGGTAACTACCTTGTTGATATACTTAACATGTTGAGTCCAAGTCCACGTTGCTGTGTGAAGTACGAGACAACAATGGACTAATCATCGAACCCATGTAGCCTACTTTTTCAGTTTTTCTCAATTTCCACAGTTTGGTTAACTTTTCTTCAATATGTATATGCTAACTTTGTTACACTGGTTACTTCCAACCTAGTGTTTTCATATCTCGTGTTCCTCCAACTGAAGCACGAACCTGGGTGTGCACTGATTTATAGCGTTCATTAACTGCACATCCCGTGACAAAATTATAGAAACTGTGGACAGTCCATCTAATTCGGTTAATATGTAGTCCACAACAACCATTTCTGTGCATTACTACTCTAAATTTTAGTTGATCAAAACACCTGGACAATATTTCCTCATAGGTTTATTATATTTGTTTAATCACCAGTAAATCGAACAATAAAGGCAGCAACAGAACGTTCCAAACAGCACCTGAATGCCATGTGACTAGGATGAATTAGCAAGCACGAGTTCTCCGTCTGGTTTTAAAAGCATACCTGAAGGTTTGCTTTGAACAAACGTAATTCAAACAGTGGGGATTACGTTGTTCTATTTTTCCCTTACAATACACCATTTCGGCTGATTATCTGATGACTACCATTCCTCAATATCCGCCTAATTGTACCCAGACTGTAGCTGATCACTCCGAAATTTTAGTTCCATGGAAAGGCAGCTAGACTGTTGATACGTTGGACATTTGTCACATTGCACACTACCTTACGACATTGCGGCCTCGTAAATTTTTGTTTTGGTGGACTTTAGAAAACGCTCCAACGCCACAACATAGACTGTCAAATGTTGAGTTTCATTCAAGTTCGTCCATTCAGTCACACTCGTTACCGACATCACAATCATCACTGACTGTTTATCGTTGACTCGCTTTGTAAAACAGCTCGATCTCTTGTCATTTTGTGCCAAACGTAATTCAAACATTCAGTCCATCTTCGTTTAGCGATAAGTTCCGGCAATCTAACGTCCCTTTTATTCTTGTCTTCGCTGGATTTTGTGCTAAATCAGTGAAACCACTCTCCTCCTCTTCCAGTAGACTGATATCTTCTGTTGTATACTTTCCGTCAAAATTTTCACCGCAATCTTCTATCTGTTTACTCTGGAACTCAAATTTCTGTTGAAAGTTGATCAGATGGCTGGATACTTCTTATTCTGATTAACTGCATGGACGTTCTCCTTGTTAACACTGATTGACATGATAATCACTAAATGGCGCTGTGCAGCACATTTTAACCTGTAGAATGACAGTGATTGGCCGCAGGCTCAGGTACATTTGCGCAAGTACGAGAAATTTGCTTTTATCAGCTACGTCAAGTTACTGATAAGATGCATGTAAGCATGACTTCGGTTTTTGTTCCACAACATTTCTCATTACTTGTTTTTTATTTGTCAAAACTCAGCCTAGGGGACCAGTCATAGATATTCCCATGACTTTCTCGGTAAGTGTGGTGTTTCTTCCGCTGAGAGTGCTCGCGGATTGAGGCAGTTACCAACGTGATGCATGGGGACCCACTCCCATAACGTTTTCGCGTGAATGATCAGAAACAGCATTCTGATTTCTGGAAACCTCGTATTAATACATTCGGATGGGAAAGGTCTAAGGTTTACAGTGTATACATCGGTGGTCTTTAGAGTGAAGCCTGATTATATTGCTGGTAGATAGTGCGACAGAGCTGATTAGTTTACAGGGAACCCAATTGTGAAAAAACCCGGACTCCGGCCGGATTCGAACCAGCGGCTGAAACAGCATGCTCAAACGCGACAGATGTTCTACCAGTTGAACTACAAACCTATACCAAAAGCCTGGTGATTTTACATTTGGACACGTCCACCCATCTCATTGTCTCATGCGAAATCCACTAAATGATCCAGTAGACCGGCTGCACAACCAAGATTTCTCAACAAGGTCACGCTTAAATGCACTGATGAACACTGAAATTGTATTATTGACGAGTTGTTTCGTTGGTTCGAATCCAACCGAAGTCCACGTTTTTCGCAAGTAGGTCCCCTCCAAAACGTGATTAGCCGGTAGTCAAATCCCAGCAACGATTGTGCGGTTTACAACCACTGAAGTTGGTGCAATCAACGGCACATTTAAATAGAACTAACAGTTAATGTAATCCCACTGCAAACCAATTAGATCCAACTAAACACTTGTTCCACTTCAAAATACTGACCATACATTGTCTAGGTTGATTGTGACAGCGTCCCATACACCGGAGGAAAAACCGTTCATCGATTCCTATGCTCTAGAACTAGCAACTAACAATGAATCGAGCTGAAAGTCAAACTCATGAAGTTTTCTGTTATCATTATTGGTTAGTATTATTCGCAGAGTATACGTATTCATGTATCATACATTATTGACCGAAGAGAATAAACAGAATGTTGACAACTTTTGAAGAAAGAGGACAGCGTGTTTCAATACAACCAGGTTTGTATTGTTATGATTGTAGATTGAAACAATCCACCTCATTTTTATGTCAGGCTTCACATACGTTTCAGCCGACCTCGCCTAAAAATAAACATTAGATTGAAGTTTCGCTGTTGTTGAAGCCCTCTCTCTTTCATGATTGGGGTTTGAACATTCTGCCGATCCCACCGTGCTGGTCACTGTGTCCGTAACCTAACATTAGGCGCAGACAAATTATCTCGTAGAAGCGACCATTCATCTTAGGCTGTTCTTAGCGCTGTAGTCTGTTGCTTATAAGAATCGTATCGTAAAGTCAGAATTTAACATTTAAGATGAAATGGTTTTGATTATTCCCAAGTAGTCGAGAATTTGGTCAATATCACTCACACTCATACTGAGCTGATCATTGAATTCTTGTTAAGACTAAATTTTCAGCCACCTCTTTCAAATTGGGTTGGCGTGGAACTCCCTCTGAACGTGAACGCTGCAGTCAACTGTAAGTGTTTTTTGTCTTCCCATAACCCCAATTACAGCATTGATGGTTGCGCAGTTACGAATGATCTCTGTCTCTCAAGTGGTCTTATATCTGTGGTAGTTAGACTGAGTTATGTTACAGAACTATAGGCCCAGCATAAGTGCATAGTTTTCGTAGAAGTGGCTTACCACTTTGGCCGGTTCCCTCCTGATGTATTCGTATCAAATGTCGAGATAACCATTTCAAACCTGTCAAATGACAGACCTCTATCATCGACTCCTCTTAGCTCAATAGTAATGACGTAAACAACATATCACACTATTGTGGATTCCAACTTAAACAGCATATTCAATTTTGAGCGGCCTAGTAGTATTCAGTGAAATCTTTAAAATCATATGTTAGAGGACACTTGCGTTGTTTAAGTACACCGGAATCTGTGTCAATCAGTGTTAAATTAGCGTAAATTATTGAGTAAGGTCGTTCGCTGATGACACTTTCGTCACAAGTACAGTGTTCCCGATTGGATGTACCTTAACACCAGAACAGTACTGTTTGTAATCCAAGTGACTAGTTTGGCTGCAAGCCTGTGAATTTAACCTCCAGGACAGTGATTGCGCGTAAACGTAAGAATGAGCCTTAAGCGATGCAAGGAATTGTGCAAAATCCTGCAAACTGTCAAGATTTCTTCCGATAAGGGGACACCACATGAACAACTGACCAAATTTGAAGAACATTTGAAGAACGTGTTCAACCGATGGACCTTAACCGTAAGACCCAATTTATCAGCCGTGACCTCTCACATGAGATACGTTCGATATCACTGAACTTAAAATGCCGAATCAACGACAGAATGCACCAAAAGTTAGTCCTTCAGTGTCCTCATTCATATCGTCGAGTAGGGTATTCTTGCTGTCCACTCCTCTCATGCACGATGCAGTATACGGTAATCCTCCGAAGTGCGCATATTGTTTATGGAATGTGAATTGCTTTCATTGGCCCGTTGTTTCTTCAAGTTATCAGGATGAAGCTCATGATGTGCACCTTAAACATAAATGGCTGCTGATCAAAAACGAAACTTGACTCCTTTTCTTTAGCCTTGCGCTTGGTGCATAACGTAACCATTCTGTTTTTGGTACATGTCATATCCATCCCGGTGGATCGATTTCCTCATTTCTGACAATCTTGTAGTACATGTTTATTCGGACTGAATGTTGTTGTTGTTGTTCGGACCACATTTTTCGTCTTCTTAACTCGTCTTCTGTGTTGTCTTGTTTTAAACGCTTGTGAATGGTGTGATAAACGTTTGAAGGTTGCTGAGACTACGAACCTCTTGAAACTGTAAAAACTTGGCACTGACTACCAAATATTGCCTCCAGTTTGCTGTGTTCATAACACACGTAGACTAAAGCAAACCTTGTTTCACATCCATTTAATCACAGGCTGAAGGTGGTTATTAGTAAGCGTTCGAGAATTTAATTCGGTTCACACTGAACCCAACTCTCAAGTGATCACGGCTAGCACATTTCGAAAGAAATCACCAAACTTCAGTTTCATCCCTACTACAGCCTATTGGTAGCGCATATTTTTGTCTAGAGCAGAAGTTGTACTGCAGCCCTCGTGCTTGTGAAACTAAAGTGTTAATCACAGCCAATGTGAACTCACAGTAGACATGAACGAGTAATCAAACCAAAACGCTCAAACAAAACCTTGCGTGCATAGTGATCAGCTTGCCTGATCATTTCCGTCACGACTAGCTTGTAATTAATAGCATTGTGGTCACCACTTCAATCTGAAAAACACAACGGCCGAAGTGCAAATTCCGGTCCAGACAAAGATGTGCACAAATGATGAGCTCTAATAAGCGCGTAGGTCGAGTCTAGTACTTCGTTTCGAAGTAAGCCAGCAAATGGTTCTGTCTAAGAACAAAGTATGCAAGCAAATGTAGGTTATGTACAATCTAAATTCGTGTGACTGATCATGGTTGATGCACAAATTGGGGACCATTCACCAGTGCCTCAGGTGAAGCTGATGGAAGTTAGCAAACAAGTCACTTTAGCAACCGTCAACTGATTAATGTAAGGCCAACTAAAGCGTGTTAAATCGCACCAGTGCCATCCACGCCGGGGAATCAAATCAATCGACATGAAGCAGTCAACCGGATCGTAGTTCAAACACACATCTTATTCCACTTTTCACTTTGCTTGGCTATAGAAGTTGTTTCACTCGAGGGTGACACATTTTAGTGGTTTGTGGTTCGCTCCCAGCCTAAAAAGAGTCACTTCCTTGGTGGTCATGGGAATCAGTCGGTTGCCTGGAATTGAAGAATGGTCGCTTGCTGGAAGCCTTCATACGGACACAAGGACGTCTATTCATCCTGTATACGTGAGAATACGACTCAGTTCGAACCCGGTCTTGAGTCTTTGGCTGAAGGAGTTAACAAAAAAGGGTCCGATATCGTAATAACTTACACCAGAACTCATATCCCGGACAGGATGAGGTTACGCCCTTCTGTTGGGCTCTGCAACAGCAAACCTGTTATTAAAATGCTGACTGAAGCCTATCTGAGTACAACAGTTGCGTTGACAGGTGAGTTGTGTTCAAATTAGTACAAATTACCGGCCCTCCTTAGTGATGACAAGTATAGGAATCAGTAATGATAACTGTTTTTGTAATTAACCGCGTTTGTAATGTAACAAGTAAAACCGTTCACAAAATTATTCGTTGTCAAAGAGAATAATTGAACAACAAATTAAACGGTTGTCAACGCGGGTAATAACGAAGGATCTGTAAAGCAATTCTGAGCAAACCACATGACTCTAATCAAAACTACACTGGTATTGCACAGTCAGACCGGCGGACTGACTCACATTCTGACGGCGCACGACAGTTACAAATCATAATTCCCGTGCTGATAAGTTTTGTTCATGCATTCAAGTTTTTCTCTTGTTGGTGAAAGTGGCACAGTACGTCAGTAACCAGAATGTAATATCTTTTCGAGCTGCCGTATCGGAAGACACCATCATAGCGAAACGTACCATACTTATTGTGCTACAAGTGACCTGAAAATGAAATATCGGAAGCAAATTTTTGTTCTTCATGTTTTAACTTTCGTTATACAAATGGAGAATAAGTAAATAAGCCGACACAAAAATCAGCAACTCGTGACTAACATAATGAAATAATCAAGGAAGTTAATTGAATTGGGTTCACAATTCTTAATAGCCTATCACCCTAAAGTCCAATCAATTAGTGCGCCGGAAAGGTAGTAGCAAGTAAAACAGTCTTACTTTAAGAAGCGGTATGAAAAAAGTCCTGTTGAAATCATGTGGATTTTGTGCGTTTTTAATGTTGATCTACAACAACGAGATTTTGGTTGAAGATAGCCAAACCACTTGGAAGAAAGATAAACGATTAAATATTGTTGCACAGTATATTCTTTACAGTTCTCATATCGTATGAAATACTAGTTTTATATCATGACGAAACCTTTAAGCGTACCATTAAGGTTGTCATCAACACAACAGACTTCCACAAGTGGAAGAAACTTTGAAGTCGTGAAGTCAAAAACCACCAGAACTAGGAGTAAACAAGAATAACGTTAACCACGGAGATAAAAACCCAGCAAGACAAGAAGAACAACTGTATGTTTTTGCTTTCATCACGCTAACAATATATTAAGCAAGAGGCTGTCTTATGTAGTACCTCAGTGACTAACATCAACACCCTGTCCACCGGTTGTTTCTGACCAACTTAGTGAAGATTGGTCGGCGCAATCTGAAAGCATTGTTGATTCTATTATATAACCTTACGATAATTGGCGTCAGTTATTTGCCTAACAAGTGACTGTACCAGGCAAACAAGCATTCTTCAGACATATTTGAATAACACAAATATAGCGAGGTAGGATTGGTATGAACGACATTTATGCCGTTTACCTTAATTTATGTGTACAAAACAGGCGCAAATGGAGCAATGCTTGAGGTCCTATGTCTCTCACTTCACCTATTGCCCAAGCTATTAGTTCTGATAGCTAACCGAATAGGTGTTGCACACGAGCGGAAAACATAAAAGTGTATCTTCAAAATGGCACTGATTTATGCGGAACTGTTTGTGCTTCAACTTTAGTGACATACTCATTATACCGTCTGCTTGATAGTTGTGCGTTAATAGAACGACAACGCCTTTTGAAAAAGAATAATGAACAGGCTTGGAACGCTTATCCAAACGGACGCGTTTAAACCTGACAAGTGAAGCAGCTGTTTGGATTAGGTCTGCCCTACTGCCGAAATTGTTGACCAATGAATGAACGGCTATTTGAAATGGTTTCTTTTAGAAAGGCAGGGACGCAGCAGACATCTATGGGATTAAATACCAGCTTGTGTTTGCATGCGCACAAAAGAGACAAAAGTGACCGTAATGAGTGGTAGTTGTTGTAAAAGTACTAAATTATCCGTGTAGTAATACGTATTGGGAATTAGGAGACATTTGACGTATGCGGATTATTTCAGGTCATACATTCTAGCAAAAATTTGTGCACCATCGGAATTGGAATGATGGGTTAGTTGTAAGAAGAAACACATCTGTGCAATATAGGGGTCTATTTCCTATCTTACACTTCATTTAATCAAGGATCTCTTTCTGATCGTCTCTTTCCTAATATTCGTTCATCGTTTTATGTCACGACGCTACCTAGTCAAATCCTGCAACAACTGTTACTAGTGAAACGTCTTTTGACTCTGGCACCACTGCAGAGATGTACGATTACAGGTGTTCTCTTAAAATAGTTCTGTAAGTCTCATAAATTTTCGGTCGATTGTTGGCAGGTACATTACATTCGCGATAAGATCAGCTGAAAAATTCCGCTCTTACTTCATCAGCCCTACTTATTCAGCTCATACGCCAAAGGCACAAAGGTTCAGTCACCCGTATGAAGTTCTATAAAGCTACAACAATTGTGCACTTAGAGTTTGGTCGACACTGGTCATTTCAGTTATTAATAAATTACCTGATAAACTTTTTGCTAATTTCACAAGGTTCCTGAAGTCAGCTTGATTAGAATGAACCGAGGGCATGGTTTTAAGTCATTTCCCATATGTACACAAGCACCGACGACAACTGGACTTAGGTTTAGAACTCGGAAATGTTTATATGAAATTTGACAAACAAGACTCGGAGTCTGATTGATTCTATCCACGAATAGCATTAGCCACCTGAAATTATTCGACTGATTTCCCTAGCTGTTTCGCTCTCCTTCTTGAACCGCGTGAAGAGTGTTCAACTGTTTGCCTGTCCTATCCGGACATTATTAAAGATGTTAGTTTGGATTACACTACTTTGTAACTTTGTATCGAAACCCAGTGGTGGATAGTTGCTAACACTTCAGCTTCGAACGCTAACGACGTTTAAGTAGGCAGCTATATCCACCGTCGTAGATATATACCCCAAGCAAAAAAGATATGGCTTTAAACGTGTAACACAGATTTTTCACCTTCGTAAGTAAACCATCTTGGCCTGTTTTTTGTGTATTGATTGCCAATTTTTTACACACTTCATTAGCTTTGGCCATTGTTAACAGAACTGTGTTTACTGAACACATCTTGTTGGAATGTCCGCATGGAAGGTAGATACACGCGTGCTAATATGTTCCCTCGCACAGTAAGGATGGTTGGTTTAGTAAATTGGTGGCAACTTCTGACTGAGTGTTAAAACAACCCATTGGTCCAAGTTGTGTGTGTTGAAATAGCAGCTAAAGTCAAGACAGACTAATCCAAATCGGATACCACCAACGCACAATAGCTAATGTCACGGTCGGCTGTACAGTCATTAATTGTGGGACAACCAGTGGTGTTCTCAAATAATATCATTGACGGTGTTGAAAGATTGATGACCACAGGTAAACAGCCGCAGTAGGTGACTGACAAACGTAAGCGTAAACCGGCTGATGAAAAGCTCACATTTATGAGCATTGGCTGAGGACAGGGACCATAGGTTAATCATCAATCACTATGAGTTAAAATGTGATACAAAGCCTTTACCTGTTTGATAGGACCATCACTAATTCACAGTATCAAACGTTGCGTAAGTATAAAGCTCCGTTCAATCTATCCACTCTATGTCTTGTAAGTGCAGTTTGGGTGACTCAGTGAACTAACCAAACTGTAACTACTACTCCATCCAAATCAGAGTCGACTAAAATTTTCTACTCAACTGCAACAGTGCCGTCAACTACAGACTTCCTTCAACTTCAATCCGTTGCCCATGCACGCTTCTGGACAAACAGTCTAATTTCAGAGAACTATACAGTTTGAGCAAAAACAGAAGGAGTACCAGAACTTTTCTAGTATGAGTACAAAACCACTTAAAATGTGGAGTCAAGGACGCTTCTTTATGAAATTTACCTCTGGACAGATGTCGCTGTATCTTTATGAATGCTTACCACTAACTGTTGTATTGATCTGATTTAATCGAAACCGCAAGGTGGCGTACAACGATACGTTGGCCAAGTGGTGACGTTCAGGCCGTACCAATAACAAGACAATGGAACGATTAAGAACAATTTCTGTATGTGTCCTGAACTAAAACTGTCCTCGGTGTATTGAAGAGGACGTCCATTGCGCTTTAGATATTTGGCCTTAAACCAACTGAGTTGCTGCCTAGTGTGAATTCAATAGCGTAGTGGTCTACATGGTTTTCTCATGAAAACATGAACCGGGATTTAGATCAAGGTACAGAAAACAATATGCATCACCTACGAGCCTCAACGCAAACAAAACTCGGGTCATATGTTTCTTTTCAAATGCATCTTGTTGGAGTGTCTCTGTAAATGTGCCACCTACGATTGTGTACATTGTTCATTTTGCACCAACTGAACACTACACTAATTATCAATGACTTCATTTTCTGTCACATTATCGTTTCTTAACAAATTATTACCTTTCTTTTCATCTGAACCTGTTTCTCTGAAACATCCCATAACATTCGGTAACCAAGTGATCACAGTCACAACATCCGACGATTCTAGCAATTCCAAACATGTAGATTTTTATTCTTTTTAAATCGAAACAGTTCCCGAATGAACCACTGGGGGGTAATATTTCATGTAAATGATACTTAGTTACTGAGTGTAATTCTGTTTTACGAAAACGTTTTCAAACACTAATCTAGCGGACAAAACTTTCGAATAAGTCATAGTGCAAACGTCAGTCATACAGACCATAATCCCTGAGGGTGTGTCAACTACCTTCATTGCAGTATCGATGGAAAGGGCATCCACATATCTCTGAGCATTGTTTGCGGAAAACTACTTCAATTTACTCAGTAGTTTCTCCACCATACTCGTACTGCTACATTTGTTCACTGATGGTGGAGCAACGAACTATTCATTTTGATAGTTTTTTTAACATATCTTCTTGAACAACGTTCGGGTTCAAAATAAAAACAGTTTAAGGCTACAGAGGTCTAGGATATCGCCCTATAAATAAAAAAATCCCAATCAGCCTAACTGATAGACGCTGGTCAACTTGAATTTTCTGCTGTGTTCAAACGGCAGTACAAAGTGACACCGTCTACCGTGAGGTGCAGCTATTACCACAGATGTAATGTTTATAACATTGTAAGGAAGACCGGAGTATAGACCTCTGGCATTGACGATCCCAAATCAAGGTGAATCCCTAATCTCGCTCTTCACATTCAGACAAATGCGAACACTATCCCCACTGTATATTAGCGTAACGTACGGATTAGGTGATTCGGAGTTCATCAAGTGTTAAACATTCAAACTGTCATAGTGACATTAAAGCTCTAATGGGATTAGAAGGAAGTTTTCAACCAGGTGGGCCAGCACTAATTGGTCACCGTCAGATGTGAGATAGTTCATTATCCACCATGTTAATGCCGTTCACACACAATATGAATGAGCCGGCCATTAGACCATACAAGTCACAGTGTTCAGAAAACCTAGATGAGGCACTGGTATTTTTGGGCCGCTGACTTCGTTTTACCAGTCGTACAGCCAGACTTGTAATCGAACAAGTTTCTCGCTGGCAATTTACTATTCTTAAAAGCGTGGTACATAATAAGGAAAGGTTGTGAGCAGTTTATAGTTGCGTGAAGTCTTACAGATTATGGTTATCCCGTTTACGCTAATGAATTTTATATGGAGCTGAAGAGGGATTATCATTCAAATGTCCATGCTTCCCAGTGGGTATTTCTTTGGTGGTAAGTGTGCTACTGAACTGTTGGTGAAAGTGTGCTGCAACTTAGAATTTATCGGATGACTGACAGGCCGCTATCGTTTGCGTAGCTAACTATTGCGACTGACTCGGAGTGGGCGGAAGAATTGAAACTGGAGGAAGACTGTTAATTTGTCATCAAAATATCTTAAGATAACTCAACTAGGTTTCCTAGAAAGACGGTCCTTCGTGGGTACCACCGTAAGATGGACCACAGTCGGGTATGTCGACTCACCGTGTACAGCTAGTGCAGACATTATAAGTAAAGTAGACAACCATACACCCAAGGAGACTGTCGGACCAAACAAGAGGAAAGTTACCTGAATTTTATATGGTAAACTATGGCGACAATATTTCTTATGAATATACACTTCCTAGGTTGTGGTTTACAGTCTATCATAAATTTTTATTCAGTCTGCTCAACGTTCTGATAAATATGGTCAAAGAGCGAGTGAATATGTAAACTTGAGACAGACTAGTTGCATGTGCCTTGATTCACACTCTTACACTCTGTTCAGATGTAGCACCCGCTGTGGCTATTTGCGTATGCCAGCAACATATCTGTAACACTTTAGGCAACAGATTTGTGGTCAGTAGGATCGTTTCATTGCGCTATAACGTGATTGTGCTTCTAATCAGTCAGCACAGTCGGAGTGTTGGTGTTCGCCACGGAGCATCAAATATCCAACAACAATTTAACAAGCAATCAAATCGTTCACTGAGGCATAGAAAGTTGAATAAATAAATAAACAATGACAGTCGAATGACCTAACTGGATGCATTTTGGACACATCTCATGTTTTTTGCAATTGTGACGTGGGTTGCGAAAGTTGGTGGCCAGATCCCTCACACATAACTAGCCTAACTCTCGAGAAAGTGAAACGGACGGCTGTAGGTTAGCGTGTGGTTGTGTGCATATGAGTTACGTCTCCAATTCAGTCACCAACATCACCACACTCGATTGTCACCGAAACTAGCTCGTTTTTTGTCCACCTGGGTGTCCTGGTTCTATGGTAGGCGCATCACAGTTGCAACAAATTCTGAATGTGGATAAGTTATCGGAAAATAACACCCATTCGCCAGCGCATTCTTCATTTGCCGCCCTCGGTGGACGACGAACAATCCATGAAAATTGAGACAGGAGTCATTAACTCGAAGAACATTTCATCTAGAAATAATTGTTGTTTTTCGATTGAGTTAACTAATACTTGTGGTTATGAATCCTTCAAAAGCGTTTTGCTCATCAGTTAAGTATTTGTCAGATATTCACCAGAGTTCGGTGAACTGTTTCTTCAGTCATGTAATGAAAGAACTGGTGATGTCTACTGCGAGATTTTTGCTTCAGACCATCGTCGAGAATGGCATGCGTCGTATTCACAAGGTGCAATGAATGTACATTTGCTAGAGTGTCTCAGAGTGGCGCCATATACCTAAATAATGCAGAGAGACGAGTCTAAGATGACCAATGAATATCACTTCTGTAATAAAACCAACTGAACACGTTAAGCACTAATTTTACACAGTTGTTCGTAAGCATAAGCTGGAGATTATGCAGTATTGCCTTTTGCCAGGCTTGAGTGAACTGCTGAGGGGCTGCGTATTTAAGCAAGTGAGACAAAAAACACCTAGTAAGACATGTCTCGGTCACTCCTACAGTGTGCCATAGATTTTCCCTAAAAAAACTCACGACTAGAGTACGCAGTAAACCAGAAGACGGAAAACTCATCCAAGAACAATTTACACTAGACCCCATTGAACAATGTCACCCGGTAACTGGGTCAAATTCACTTGTGAACAAAACGCAACAAAACAAAACATAACCGCCTTGTTAATTCTAAATGAAATCAGTCCGAGTTGATACTGTCCAACTAAGCTCAACTAGTCAACCTGAATGAACTTTTGAAGCAAAACCTCAATGACTAGTAAATAGTTGGTGAGACTACAGGACACTCACTGTCTCCTCTCGAGGCGATTGGGCAATATGGGATTTTTTACGCTAGTAACCGTAGTTGAGCCATTGCAGATGATAATTCAGTTATGCTTAGCGTGAGGTTATTGACGTGGTAGTCCACATGGTTTTCTCAAGTAAACGTGGCCGGAGTTCGAATCTCGGCTATGGTAAGGATAGGCACTGTTGGCGAGTTCTAACACGAGTGAAACTCGAGTCCAATGCTTCCTCTAAAGAAGGACAGTCTAAAATTCTATAGGAAAACGACATTTGCGACCACTTATGAGCGGTGGTCAGTATATGGTTCATCCTTTTTGATGCCGAATTTAAGCTGAACAGCCGATAGTCCACATAGAATCTGACGGACGATACGTCCAAACATGTTCTGCAAGCGTTCTGATTTCCATAATCCTTGGTAACACATTTGGACTAATGTTGAACCATCTCAGCATTGTCAGTTTGCGCCTCCATAAACATCCCCTCACGATACTCACCATTCTTTCTTCTAGATCCTGGCTTCTGATTTTCTAATCCACTTCGAGGTTGATAAAACACTGACTTTCAGCAGAGAAACTGCGCTCCGCCAATCACTGTAAAGGTTCTGAGCCAGTACAGTATGAAGCCTTTTGACAAGATCCTCGTATGCCCAGCATCACCGGAGTTGTGTTATAACTAATTCGAATCAGACTGGAGCAAATTAGCTTTCCCAGGTAGAAATATTAATAACGGTATTCCGATTTTCACGTCTACAGTAACATATTCGTTGGTATTGTAGGTGTAAGGTTAGCTTTACAGAGTGGTTGTAGTACTATCCAGTAGTGTTCGCATTCCCGCCCCCAGGATCGTTGGATACTGCATACGCATTATTTCAATTCGGCACCAGTGTAGGCTTTGATCAGTAGCAAAATCATGAAAACAGTCACCAGTGTAATTTTAGCACAGCTTGCTGATTTTTCTGATGCTCTCAAAGCAACCACTTTGCCAGTTCGACTTATTGAGTTAGTTCATTTCCGTCAAAGATCGGAAGACGTCTGTGGATGAGGTAGTCGAAATCCAACGGTGGGGTAAGCGCACGCCTCCATATGGGCTTTGTTCAGACATTGCGGACAACATGATCACCTATTGCTCTGCGATTACCCAAACATTTTGTCCTCCGCTGTGTAATGTATTCTTTGTAGTTTCGTGAAATCGTCTGTTCCATTGCCTACTATAATGTCTGTATATTTAACACAAGCTCGTCATGTTGTTCTTTGAGCTGCCCTGAGAACAATGTTTAGTTCAAAAGTTATGTTCTCAGCCTGCCAATGAACAGCTATAAATCTGCTTGTTATACGTACCGCGTTTGTGATGGCTACTTCGTGGAATTGTATTGCTTTTAATACCTCTTCAGGTTCCGAATTAGGCAGCCCAAATTTTGTGCTACTTGCTAACACCTGGTATAATTTTCCTGCTTTGTGATAAAACTTAACCTTAAACGTACAAGATCAAACGTATCATAATTTTTCAATTATCTTTGAGCCCTGAGGAATCGCTAATTTAGAGGATAGTCAGCACTACAAACTACAATGGAAGGTGGATTCTTAAAATATCTTCAATTCTAGTGAGACTGCTTTATTCGGCTCACCTTGGACTGTGGGCAATAAAAGTGGAGCGGAAGCACTGAAAGACGATCAATTTTACAGACGCGGATACTAACCGAGGGACTACCGTAAAACATTAGAATAGTTTATAGCTTGCTGTCTTTCCGTCGGAGTTGATTGTGTAGTGTGTAAGCTTTCCACAAGTGACTGTGTTCGAACTACCATCTATGCTATTCTAGTGCGACACACATAGTTGTCTCCCCTTGAAAAATAACCTGCAGTTCAAATATCAGTCCTGTTAAGAAGATACACTAGTGGTGAGATTTGATAAAAACAAATCCGGCATTAGTGGTCGTTAATTTAAGCAAAGCTGGAATTTGAATCACTGGGCTTTGTGGAATTGATCGGTTCTTCTTGTAGCGTTGAACACAGCGACCAACTTTATATCCTTGGCCCGGGAGTTTACCTTGGTTTGTACTCACCTGGAATATGAAACCAACAGTTCTGGTCTTATTGCCAACGACAGCTACACCCTCAGTAGATCCAATCACCAAGGCAACGGTATGTCCATAAACATGTCTTTGTGTGCATAACGATGTTACAGATGGCCGATTGGTAATCCAATGCTCACTAGGTCATCCAGGCGTTACTGGCGACCTGCACAAAAATGTTTCGTTTATCCATATCCGTTGAGTTACCTACACCTGCTCTGTACACTGATATATGAATGCAAGATACACACAAACGGGCAAGGCAGCCTGAGTTCGGTTTGTTTCGGTTACACACACACTTGTCCACATGCGCAACGTAAATGAACTGTTTGCTTGCAGGTATAGGATACAGGCGAGCTACTGGCTCATCGTCAACCTGACATGTATTAAGTAGTAGGTGTTTTTGTTTGTGCATGGGTATACTTTTGCTCATGTTCCACCGTTTTGTGTGGTACATGATAATTAGAATGCCTAATGTGTTGTCATACTAGTGGTGCATAGCTAGCCCAGTGAGCTCTGTTTGAAATAGTGTTTTGTTGCACTTCTGTTGGAGTGTACTGCTTGGTGTCTGGGCACACACATTTCTCATTTGGATTGCATACTTGGTTGTCAGTATACAGATTTAGATGAGCTCCTTAACTTAACCTAACTCAAAGCATTTACGTTATTGCATACGTTTACCGCTGATCTACCAATGATTCCCGCCGGCCACGTCGTATCCGGTATAATTCCGAAGGACTAAACCGTGTGACTGAAGGCCGTTTGTACCAAGACTGGTCCACGCTGATGAACCGCAGAGAATTTGTGTCTTTCAGAAACGAAAGCAAGCGACTCTGCAAACGCAAGACTTGTGACAGCGGGATTTGGTGCAGTCGGTTTAATGAGTGCCACTTCTAGACGGTTGGTGACTCCGGAAAACTATGTGCCCCAACGCCTAATAGACAAGCACTTGTGGTCAGTTGGTACTCACAGGACTATCAGGTGCCTCTTGGAGATCACACTTGTCATGCTGTTAAGTACTAGGCTGTCTTCCCACGCTGTGAGATGTAAGTCGACATGTGGAAAATTACTTTAGTAGTGCTAGGGCAGCATGACTTTGTAACCCGCATTTTAAATGCCCACGTTCGGCAACACTATTGGTAACTCAATTGAGGTTTGCACTTTTATTCCCCGTGTTACAGTATAGTTATGGCGCCTGTTCAGTAAACGGGGCCGGCCATCACATTTCCAAGATGTAATGCTCACAATGCAATTGAAAGCGTCTCAGATAGTGCAGGTTCTCTTGACGAAGCGGCTTAAGTCCTCCGACATTCCAAAGTGTGAAAGTGCCATAAGCTTTTTACCCCTTTCTAGATTGTAGTCTTATTGGATGCGTTTTCCTACACGATTGAAAACAATACTATTGTTGCTCGTGCTAGCCTGTAGGCTAGAGCAACAGACAAATATTTTGGACCAGATCCTTTTTCAGTCGTTCTGTTTCGAGGAACAAAACGGACGAAAAAGAGGAAAGCAAAACAGGGCCGAATGTTTTATCTTCTGATCATCATTCCCAAACTCCAGCACTACACTTGTCAGGAGGCAAACCTCCAAACGAAGTGTGCATAGCGAATCGTACAATTCCCTTCAACTCAGGTTCAAAGATGTCGTCATCTTCAAGACTTTGCAAGCCTATGGCTGTCTGAAGTGAACCAGGAATAGTTCGGTTCATATTTACTGAGTAACACAGTATCGAAGAATGGCTCCAACTATCCGACCAAATTGCAGCTGCGCGGTCAGATACCCGTACGTTTCACCTATATCTGAACTGTCTTTCCTCGTTCGCTTGTTGGCATTCCCATAACCTGACTCCATCTAACGCCGCAAATGCCATATATGGCCGTCACGGCTGTTTCGCACCCTCTTCTGGTTTCCGTTCACAGCATTTGCCTTCCATATACATGTGCATTCGAATCCTGTAATTTTCCGACTCGTTTTCAGTTTTCTCTTTCTCAAGCTGAGTAACAAGCCGGACGATTGACAGCACAACTGTTGTAGGAACAGTCAACTACTCTTACTTGCTCCGCTATTGGTTAGATTCGTCAGACAGAGACAGGTGGGTTAAGATCCTAGTTCAGTTGAAACGATGCAGACTCTATAAGGAATTGTCAAAAACTTTGGTAAATGTAGTTGGTTGACTGGTTGTAACACACCATTATGTCTGAGCGCACTTCAAGCAACTGAAGAGGATGGTTCGGCAGTCAGCAAGTAAGCGAGTTGCACCTCACAGTTTAAGTTATTTAGGAAGTCAAGAATTTTGTGGCCCGTGATCAGATCAGGACCTGCCGGTTTAGGGATTTCTTTTGGCAGAAACCACCACATCAAATAATGCATTCATTAAGATTAGGCGGAAAATAAATTCATCGAGCAAGTCAGGCTAAAACCAGGACAAACACCCGCCCACCACCTGACCTATAAATTTCAAAACGCATTCACGCTATCCACCAGTGAGTTTGTCTCCACTACAGTATAGATTAAAGTTGGCATTGAAGCTGCTTACTTCTTTCTATATAGCCAGCTAATTCGATGTGCACAATGAGCCCCACAACAAAATTATTTGGTTACCTCGTCTGTTAGCCGTATCATTGTCGTTAGAATATCGACGCAAATTTTTGTAAAAAAGGAATGCACAGATCTTGTTAGAAAGCCAAAAATTGAAGTTTGTTCGAACAGCATGTTTAGAAAAAGATTTATACGCCAAGACAGAAAAGACTACCTTCACAAAAATCAGTGATTCAAGCAGACCTCGTAATGCTATTGAGGGTCAGTGTAAATTTATTCAGCTATTTCGTTTTATCTCTTAGGTAAATCGGGTTAGCGAGCTACCGATAAATGGTAATATTACTGAGACTAAAACTCCACCACATTTGCTTTGAAACAGCCATAAGCTCTGTCTCCTGACCACAGATGACGAGCTAGTAAGCCTGTCCGAGTCGATGTGGGGATGAGACTAGGATTGTAGACAGAAGATTTCAGAAACTTGATCCCTTAACAAAGCTTTACTGCCCGCTTGAAACATGGTGAATGAATTAGGCATTGTGGTCTTGACAACCTGCAGTCCTTTTCCAAGCTCATAAAAGAAAACAGCAACAGGAAGCCCAACAGCATCTATGTTTGAAGTACGTTCTCTTTCTGCCTAATGTGGTCCGTCTACTCGGATCAAGGAGTGAATCGCCCTGAGAAAGTTTGCTGAAGCTCAGTTTCGATGACCAAATCTCTCTTATCAGTGGTACCATCATGCACCAATTCTTGTTCGAACAGTAAACTTGAGTACGGATTGGGGTAGAAAAGCACACGTTGTAGTGGAAATCAGTCAACATACATGTTATTCATATCATTTTTACAAGAGCACTCGGTCTATCCTTTGCTTCGCTGCAGGATATCTGTTAAACTTCTGCAATAGTACGTGACAGAATCTGCATAACCCCAGAGTTTTGATGCTTCCCTTGACGATAAGCTCCCCTTCACCCAATCGATCAGCCAATCTCATCGTATTCTGACAAGATCAACACAAGTAAAATATTGATGCCAGTCAGAGATGTTATAGGATAAGGGGGGAAATTCACTGCAGAACCAAGTTGGTAAATCGATCTGACATCATCAGTACTGACTGGATTTCAAAGTACCTCAGGGTCTCGAAATACCAGAGATTTATTTGACAGGATAAAGTTAAATAGGCACGGTGGTCGGACCAATCCTCATCACTCTGTGATTTCTCTATTTTTAAGTATGATATATTTTTCATGAATTTTTTCAGAGAAGAAGGAGTCTACTGCCCTCTAATAAAAGTTGTTTATTATGGCCGAATTGATTACTGCGTGGATGATTATAAGGGTGTTGTTTGAAAAGTATTAAGTGAAACTGCATTTTGCCACGGGGTAAGTGTGGTCACGACAGTGCACTTCCGGGCACATAACGTTCAGAGTTGTGTAAAGTCCCTCTGAGTCCCGATAAGTCAACTTGGTAAGTAGTTGAGCACCTAACCACTAGGAAACGTTGGTGACTGAAGATTACTCAAGTCGTTTTATGACTGTTATTGAACTTCGGAATTGGTAGGGCTTGCAAGGGTCATGAGGACACGAACAGTTGGAGCGGTTGTAGAGTCAAGCCTCTCTCGCAAGATCATGTCATTCGAAAGGTAAGCTTGTAATTTGATCTGGCAAATGTTTGTAACTCGGTCTAAGTAACCATCACACTTAATGACAGTTGTTTTAGTTACGTTCCTTATCGTCAGCATCAAGGTAACTTTATGCTCGTCGTGGAGTGCAAATACTTCAATATTACTCATGGCATACAGCAAGCCTGCCATATCAGTTTACAACTTAGTGGGATGTACGTCGACCGCCAACCATCGGAACAGTGCATCTTCGTCATATGAATAGCACGTGACCAATCGTGAACGTTAGACGTGTCTTTTTGGCTGGGTATCTGTTAAATTCTATGCAAAACTAATGTTTTTCGTTCAAACAGACTTTCATCGGTATTCAGTGTTGCGTACCAACTTGTGCACGATTGGACAATCCATTTATACGAAGATCCTTTCCGAGCTTGGTATTTACACAATTCGCCATGACTAGGGTGTTACACTACCTGGCGTGTGAGGTATGTAATACTTGCTGGTGCACCATACATGGTGACAATGTAAGAAGGTATATGCGGTGATGTGACAAACAAGCTGAATACTTCCAGCGTACGAATTAATCATTTTGTGTGAACCTTTAATAAGTGATACGCCAACTTTTGAATGTTTCAACCTAAGGGGAGGATGTGATGACAAGTGCAGAAAATCTTCAATATGAAATACCACGGAACATGTATTGGATAAATGGTAGTTGCAGAAGCAGGGTAATTTTGGTGGAAGTCATATTTGCTCCCCCTATCAGTTTGATTGTGTCCTCTGTTCGACGCCAGACATTAATGGTCACATTGAACTGTTGGCAACAAATCTTACATTGTCTCTGGACAAAATAATATCAAGGTTAAATGATGAGTTCATCGGGAGGGTACATGATGTTCAGATCATTGCGAGGTTTGGGATCTATGATTTGTGGATGACAAGCGCAGCCACATCTCTGTCATTGGTGTCCATCATAGTGCACGAGAAGACAACACGTGTGTTTCAACAGTTAATTAATTGAACAATACTCGCATACTCACCTTTTTTGCGACTTTTATGGCACCATTAACTACAGCAGGTAGCAATAAGCATACTGCTTTGGGGCAGAATTACTGTAAACTACAGATTGCGAATGTTTCTGAGAGATTCCGTAGCCAGGTGCGTTACACATCAATCATCTGAAAGGGTTGTAAGCATGCGTCAAGATGTACGTCGCAGAAGGATTTACACTGGATGGATGTTTCTTCCTGTCTGTTTACATTAATCATCCTTCCTCTGGAAATAGTTATGTATGCAGTACAACAAAGTGCTTAGAAGGACAGGCTAGGTAGAATAAACTATAGAATTATTGGTTCCGAACGAAATGAATTTCGAGGCGATATCCTCAATCTAGAAGCCTACATGTTTTGGAACAGGATGTCCCGAAGACCCTCCCATTAATTTTATTGTGAAGGTAGTGTTAGGCGCACGTTTGAACAAGGTCAGACGGTTCTTAAAGTTTATCCCAACTTCTCACCACAGAGACCTAAGATTTAGGGAAGGCACCGGGGCATGAACGTTGTGTCAACCTTGCAGACAGGTACCTTCATAGACTCTATTTTCTGCTGGGATTTTATTAAAGGTATCATCCTGTCAAGGGACACGTTGTTAGATTTGCTGCTCTTCTGTTTAGGAACTTTACGAGGTACCTTTTATGTCATTATTTTGTAAGCGTATGTACTGATGGTTCTTCCAGTTTACATCAACCTGAACGGCTGAGTTCCCTTATTTACGTGCCTTTATCTGTATACGTTAAGTCCTTCAGTGGTTCATGGATGACTCAATTTTGGGGCCTATTATCTTACAAATATTACAGTTTGATTATCACTCTGTCTCATGAGAACCCTGATCGCATGGGATCGTCAGTGTATGTCTATCAGACCTGTTCACATAAAACCAAAAGCCACAGGTGGATACAAAAGGATTGGTCAAAGGCGGATAGAGTTTCCTTGTACCCGATCCCATATTTTAGGGAAACTCCAGGATTCAGCAGTAGAATTCACGTCATTTGTAAGCCAACAATTTGTACTCGTTGTAACTGATGGGAGAATAGTGGGAGATGACTGTTCTGGAGACGAACCGATAGAGGACGTCGTTGCAGGTTATAGATATATATAACTAATTAGAAACTTTAGCTGAGTTTTCTTATGATTGTGTAAGAAAACCGTGAAGAACGATCGTCTAGTAAAATGTGCCGTTTCTTTATAGGAAGACAAGTCCTGGCCGATCTAAAAGGAGTAACTTAATATGTCCATTAGATAAAAGCACATGAAAGCTCCTGTGACCACCGAACAAACCAAAGCCCCACCAATGTTTTGTGGTGTTAATCGGGTTGAAGATATTTAAGGCGAAAGTAATGCCATGACAGTTCGTTTTACTGGGCGATGGACAAGTAGTCTGCAATAGATTGAAAAAGCCTCCAGTGCCTTCGTTCTCATATGCGTCAATTTTCAGAATGTGTGATTATTAAGGTTTATCACAGACCCTTCTTAGGAACAGATTGTCCAAGTGAAGTCAATTATAAAAATGAAGACAATGAGGTTATGCACATAGGGAGTTAGATGCTGCAGAGGACGAGTGTTATTAATCTAATCATTCCTCGGGCACAGTACACTAGTAGTCCGTGGTCCAGGGAAGCTTCTGTTCTTTCTTCAACGTTCGGTATGCATTGCAATTATGGCACGGCTGTTTCTTCACTTGTACAAAGAAGACGGATTTTGCTCCCCCATCTGCATGGCTTTGTGGTGATTTTGTCCTTATGGTCACCAAGTGGGGGTCTCCTCGGTAGATTCTCCAGGAGAACGGATGAGTGATTGGTTATAGCAAGACGTTGCCAACAGTATGACCACTGGTTGAAGATCATCATTCACAGGGCATTTCGGAAGTTATTTCAGAAGCGTCCCAAAGAATGCCACATGATGGTATCCCTCTTCTAATGGATGATTTCTTAGACAAGCCAATCGGTCTTTTCTGTTCACACTCCTAATCGCTGTGAAAATCAAGCTGGAACTTGCAACAAGAGAATCATAATGTTTGAGTGGTCACAACTGTGACCACAAAGTTCACAGCACAGAGACTATTCGGTTTATCGCATCAGCAGCTAGAGACAGCGGAGAGAAAAATGACACCCGGTGCACTGGCAACGAAATGGTGTTGATGAGATCAATGAAGTTGTGGTCGCGTATACGTGCTGCTCCACTTGCCAAATCCAAACGCCCGATTCTCCATCAAAAGCGATTAAATTCGTCCATATTCCCACAAGAGTGTGTACATACTGAAATGAAGGCGGTATAATTTTCGCTCGTATTCCTTGAGATGCCAGACTTACACTCCAGTATCTGCTTGATCGGTCAATCCATTTCAGGTGGTAAATGATTCCGTTTGGATGCACCCAACTAGCTGAACCAGCGCAGTCTGTCCCAAAGTTAGCGTGCGCTGGTTACTAAAAAAGAGTTGAAATTTTAACAGTAAGCAACGAAAATCATTGAAATCAAGGTGAACCTCGTCTACTGATTTGGTTTCTGAGAGTGAATACCGACAATTAACATATATATATATATATGTATATATAAACCTATATGTCAGTGGATCATGTATTTTATAGTGTAGTTGTGATGTATGAATTGCTGCCTCCTCAAATTCGACCTGCACGGGCAGGAAATGTCTCAGGAGAAGATCGGTACTACTTGAACGGTTTTGTGTTCAGTTTGTACTCAGTGAATTTCCCGTCGGTCTTACAAATTTACGTTAGGCCAATCTTCACATCCGGTTGTTTTTAGTACTCACTGAATTATGCAAGCAACATTTTGACATCGATCTGTCAGAATTCCACAGGACTACGCCATACGCCGGTAGATTCAGGTATGGAGTTAGAAATTCCAGCTATGTGAAGAACTCCTTTCCCCATACCTAACCAAGCCGCTTCTGTCTACGTCGTTTGGGCGAGTCATCAAAGCAGTCGACCAACGGTGGCTGGGCCCCACTCTGGCCAATCTTTGTCTCAGCTTAGTAGCTAAATTTACACTTGTGTGAGAGTGTGGACGTGAACACTTCGACGTAGACACCACCGACATGTGACCTACTTCTGCCAACGTGATTGTGAGCACACAATTACGTGCCCTAATCCTCGTTATACCTAAGTTGCAAATTCACACATACACATCGGATCTACCGTGTGCATCAATTGGACATTTGGGTTACTAGGTTGTGGTTATGACCTGGCAACAACCACTTGTCAACGAACACCTCAACACTAATACAGTAATTAGGTGACTGGAATTGTTACTTTGTGTGGTTCTCAGCGCGTACTAAGACTCATGTTTTCCCGTAAATCAAGCACTATTCATTCGATCGTAGCCTTGTTCTCGGGCAAAGGTTTTTTAGGGTTTTCGATTTCTCCCTCAAAGTCGATTGCTCTGTGTACGCGCACGTGCGTTTTGTCACTACAACCGATGGAAACTACCACGTTCAACTACAGCTCCTGTCTACATGTGTATGATTCCTTGGACACCTGGTTGTGACTTAGGTGCACGACTCATTATGACAAACGGGTATACAATGTTTCATAACACAATGTATATTTGAAATGAAAAAAACGAGCTGGAATGCATCATAAGTAAAAAATTGCATGGAGCAGTTGTATCTAACGCAGTTCGTGACACTACCATAGTTTCGGCACAAGTACTGTATATGGGAATCGTATAGCTTCTTCGTTAAAAGGTTGGAACTCGTGGTTATCGAAGGTAGTGTTTAATTAAGTCGTCAAGTACATATTGAGCAATTTTCGCATGCAGTTACCGATGCTGTGCGGTTGGTGGTACCGTGTCTTACTCCGTATACGTCCTCAAAATAGGCTACAACAGAAATTACTAACTCCTTCTGGAAATCCGTCTTGTTTGAAGTTAACAGTTTAAAAATGGGTAGACTGAATCAATGGAAATGTTTCTCGATGGTCATAAACAAAGCCTCATAGTCCGACCAGATTTACTCAGGTCTTAACATCTCATATCGACATACCGAAGTTGCTACTTGAAACTTCAAGTTTCCTACCATCCACCACAAGCCTTTACTGCGGGACTAATGTGTTTACGATTGGGACAAAAAGATTATTAACATCTAGCTATAGCCTATCACAAATTAACAGTTGGTCGTGCCTAATCACTTTTTTCGCAATTTGATAATATGTTCAAAACATTTATAGACTCGAGCTTCTTTCTTATACAAGCTCGTCAGCATTACCAACTCTCATCCTTATCGAAATATTTACCCCTGCCTCCTTGATTTTGGGGCTGGCGTGACACACGATCAAAACAATAAACCCAAAGTTCCAATCAGTAACTAAACAATATGTAGTTATTTTAATGAACTCATTTGTTTCAATCGTTTCCAGATTCCCATGGAATTCACAAGAAGTCAGTTGTGCGAACAGCTGTTTTTGGTCATTCTTATCGGGCTTTTACAATTACATAGGGTACACGCTTTTTATATATGAAAAATTAGAGCAAGTCAAATGGGTCATTAAGATCATACACATGAGGCGGATGACAGTCTACTGGAGGTTTTGGGAGTGCTGATAAATGTGTTACACTGTCACTCGTGCACACTGACAGGGGTTGTAGAGTCTGATTACAATAGTCCTGGCTGTCGATGACAGTCACAACCTGACAGTCTTGGTGTAAGTTTGATGAACCTTGTATATAACTCGGAAAACTCCATCCGGCTCAATTTGATGACTAGTGTCAATTAAATGAGAACCTATTGCACTGTGAATGGGCTTCATCACATCATTTCGAAGCCATTTCGGAAGATGTTCACGGTTATTTTCTGCTTGACAACAAGAGGTGAGATGATAAACATAAAAGGACGAGGAAAACCTAGGCAAACTATCTTTGAGGTGTGGCACCAGTACCGGGCAGGTATTGAACGATAAGATGACTCGTGCTGTTGGATAAGCCTTCTCAATTCGTTTCAGTTGTTTCAGTCTAGCTGAGACGTCCCAAGCACGGTTTAACCAGTAAACTGAACCAGGACGATATTATCTCGCCTCCTTAAATGATAAGGTGAGCTGTAACTTATTTACACGAAACTGTAAATCAACACTTAACCATGAATGTTCTGTCGAGCATATTGTGAGTTCATTGAAGTCGGTGCTAACAAGCTCATCCCAAAAGCAAGAGAGTACAGGTTCCGTTTACAACGTGGACATGTACACTTATTGAAATCGGATGCCATCAGGAATGGGCCTTAGTGTATAATTTTGAGCCCGGCAAACTGGAAAGTTTTGCCGAATTGAAATGCTCTGATCGAATGCGAGTGGTGTGTCGTTTGTTGAAACCTCCAATTGTCAGCCTACGGCGCGGTCCGTCATTGGAAAAACATATGTCACAAAGTTTACACACAATTGTTTATGCTCCCGTCCCCCTAACTAATTTAAGTAGTCTGGGGTTGGATGAAAATCCTGGTCCCCCGACGGCTGTGCTTAGACAGGTTTTAGCATTACAGTTCACGAATTCATTGATAGCTTAAGGGAGCCAGGACCGCGCTCATTACAGCATACTGCCTTTCCACGTTCGTAATCACTGCCTGAATTCAGGAAATTCGCCTAGTTACTGTTGGTTTAGGCATAATATATTAGTTAAAATGACGGTACTTCATCTGCTTTTAAATTCCCATCTGCCACAGTCCACAAATTTCACAACCCGAGGCGCTTCTAGTCTTGCTTGTTGTTTGGTGGGTTTCATTCCGAATCCAGTTGATCGTATCCAGTGAAAGCCGTAAACAACACCTTTGGGCTGTATTGATTTCGACTATATCATATAAACCCTGTTAAGTTTCACTTTATGTTTCAAAGCCATCTCTGAAAGCCGTTTAGGCTCCTCGACCCAGATGTTCGCATCAACTGATAATCTTGAGTGAAGCCAGGCTTCATCGTGTTTGAATCACTGTACAGTTAGCCATCTCAACCTAACCAAACAATCATTGTTTCCAATCACACATTCGGAAGGTCAAGTAGATGTTGTGTATTTGCAAGTTGACCATCACTTATATTTGATCGCAGCGTTCTCATTCAAATAGACTCTCCAGCCAGCCTTTGTCGAAAAGAAGCACTAGACTCGAGTTTCGCTCTCATTAGAGTTCGTCGGTAATGCATATCCTTGCCACTGCCGGGATTTGAACTCCGGTTACGCCTAGCAGGTTTAATGAGATCACTGATTTCGACCTGCATCTGAAGTCCGGTTAAAAAAGAGTTGCATTTGCGCCATTAGTAAACAGCACAATTTACAGATACCATTTGACTCCATTAGTTGGCTGACCAATGGCGATGGCTAACTAAGACTTTGTCCCATGTCCACTCAGTCCCGCTTGCATTCATGTATAGTAAGAACAGCAGTTCATTCGATAGACCACTGTCACCAGCTTCTTCCATGATGTGTACGCCACCAGAGTACGCGGTTCTACTAAGAAGATGGAACAAATCCGAGAAGACATATAGTCTCAGTCGCAGCTCGTCCACGATAATCTGTACACTTATGGTGCTGGCAAAACTGCCACCTTGGCACGAGCAAGAATGATCGGCTTCGCATTTCTTCTTCCTAGACGCAGTACAGCTAAACACACACACGTAGGCAGACCTCCGGTGTTCCTCGTAAGAGTTTGCAACCAATATCATCGATTGGTCAGTGTGGGTCACTGAATACAAGAGCAGTATGCCTTCAAATGAACAGTCAATGTAGTGCACAAGGTTTTGTTGTCTGTTTGCGTGTGTGATGACACATTACGGGTTCAGGGAACGGTTACTTTTTTCAGGTACTCAAAAACTTTTGGGAATAATTGGTTTGGGTATATTCCCTGGTATCCACAGTGTTAGTTTCTTACAGTCACAAAACTGTTTCAATTGGACCTTATCTAGATGTTCTGATCTAGGTAATAATGCATAGACGGTGGGTGAGAATATATCACTAACCACATTTCAACTGCTCCGTTTTTGTTATGCCTTCGATGTTAGTTAACCCGCTTTACATACACACACCCTCAGAGACCAACCTGGAGTAAGAACTACGAGGACCGCGTCAGAAACGAAATGACTTCCAAGTGCCTTGCATCAAATAAGCGCCAAACATCTAAGTCAGATGCGCAATGACGGCGTCGGACCAACCGCCTGTGGTTCTCACGCGCTCAACGGGTGAATAACGTGGGAGAAAAAATGACAGTTGGCTGCACGTTTGCGCATCACTGAGTACAAAGCGGTGGTCTACTAGCCGCACCGGAGTACACTGAGCCATCATGAAGGTCGAGTACTGATGATGGATGATGAGAATGTTGGAGCCGAAAAATTTAAGTTTCCGACTCAGCTATCACGTACAATTGGCTGGCGCGCACACAAACGCATACGCAGGTACCCACATGCTGTGATTATCGCAGTGAGCAGGGGAGGTCTGGGTTGGCGTCCACTGTGTAAACGGTGATCTAGATGCACGTGGCTTCGGGGTGTGTTATTCCAGTTGACAGCCAACCAGTTTCAGATATTTGCTAATCTCACGGGTCGCCTAGTCCCCGACAGAATTAATACCTTCCTTGCAGTCTGAGAGTGGTATGCATTCACGGTAAGATCGCAGACATACGATGTCCATTATAAGACTCGCCCACAGCCCTGAGTATAGCACTTCGGGTTACTACCCTATACCTTAAAATGTTAGCCGTTCCCTTCGTGGTTGATAGACAACAATTCGTCTAGAACACCTTTTTGTCAGAGCCGTACTTACTAATAGCCATTAGATAAGAATGTACCAGACCACTTCTTGGTTCGTATATCGGGGCGGTCTGAAAATAAACCTTAGTGTTACAGCAGTAATTGCGCTGACCGATGATTATGACGAGCTAAATGAGTCATCCACTCAGTGATTGGCCAGTAGCAGACCTGGGAAGAAATGGAGCACACACTTGCGAAATGTCAGTGCGTTTCGATTGCATAAACCGGTGGGCTCCTGGAATATCGATCCTTACAGGACACGCAGTAAGATATGCGTAGCACAGATGTGAAAAGTAAGGAAGAGAACAGTTGCCTATTGAGTGGTAACAAGCTCGTAGATGGATCAAAGTCCTTTTGATCTTGTGCAACTCAGTACACGTGATATGTTCAGGAACCGAGTTGATCAATGATGATAGGAATTCATAGAGTCCCTCGTATCGGATTCAGTGTTCAGTGATCAATACGAACGAGGGCTACTGTTGTGTGCTAAGCCACCTTAAGCTTTATCTGTCCATTGTTGTACTGGAGTGGTTTGAAATGATGAGAGTTTAGGTGCATACTAAACATGAGGTCATTCTGATACGCGTTTGTTCTCAGTGAACTAAGAAAACAGACGCGAACGAGACCATATCGACAGGTGGTCTGACGGAGGAAGTCGGTAGAGTAGATTGCGCTTCTATCAATTCGGTATCCCAGTTCACTCTTGTAACACGTTCTCATAAGTGACCGAAGATTATATTAAGTTAGATTATTCTGCTTTTGCATTAAGACCGAAAACTTCTCTGGGCGCATTTTAATAAGTCGTTATAGCGTGCTCTTGTGAAATCCTTCCTTTGGAACGTTTAAGTAGAAGCGTTGACCTCATTCCGTTGCACTGGACACTAATGGATGAACCTGTTTTTGGTCCCACTGTCGGTTGTCCTCTTTTAATGGCGTCTAGTTGTGATGGTGAACCACTTGGGAAATTGCCGGCAGTAAATTTTAATCTTTAAAATCGTTTCGAGGTCTTCACAGATCCATACATATTTGCCTGAACGATAAAATTTGTTAAACATAACATCTTTCTGTCTGGTTCCGTTTGTGGCCAAGCTGGCCTTTAAATCGTCTTCAACGTTTCCATCAATACAGCCCATTTGGTGATTCTCGACGTGTGCTAGCTCCCCTGTTGTAGTGTGATCAAGTCGCGTGAGGACTGCTTTTGCCCCATGGTGGACCTAGGAGACCAATCCACAACCCGTTTACAAGGGCACGGTAAGTGTTTACAATAGATTCTACCACACTAGATCCTATGTCGGTTCGAAGAGTTTCTTCCGGAACGACAGAGAGTCCAGCTAACCCGGTTCCACTAGCATCTTCAAAATGCTGTTGCCAGGGCAAGATTACGATAGAAACAATCATGGGAAAACAGAAGGCAAGGCGCACGAAGAAGAACTGCTGTACTGAACCGAACAACCGACAAGTAGTCTGTAGTTACAACTAAGATAACAGGCATAAACATTAGTGTATAATGAGAGATTGGAACAATGTGTCAAAAATCCCTTGTCGTGTTTGTACACATTTTTGTTGGTAATGATCAGTGACTTACGTCATTTTGCCGTTAAAACTAAACTGGTGTTAATTAACTCCTCATTACTGTGAGTTGTAATGTTCTTGGTTAGTTTTATGAGAAATTTGGACCCTTTTTTGTCAGTCCTCATAAGTTGCCTGCAAAGTACTGCTTGATCTTAAGGCTTTGTCATTAAAAGCTTACTGCGAATAGTACAGTTCCATTTCCCAGGAAATAAATTTTATAGTGAAACACATTTCTAATGGGTGTTACAGTCACTTTAAATTCGACAATCATCATAGCGATGTATACATTTATTCTTCAAACCATAACTACAATCTATGTGTGGCATTAAATCAAATCGTCTAAAAAGAATTCGAAAACTTGAGTCATTCACGTTTAACCCTAAACGATACTCAGCAACCAACCTCACGTGTGCAGATTCCCCACTTTATCACGAGTGGCAATCATGTGCGCTGGTTTTCATCAGCCCAACCGATCTTATAATTTGGCGTTAACTACCCTGAAACCAGAACAGACTGTGATGAGGGGACTCGAGCTGAGTTTTGTAATCACACAATGTCATACGCCAAGTCGGCTGCGCATCGCCTGTTTACTTTTAAGTCACAAATTCCAACAGGTTGAACTTAGTCACGTTCGCATTCTTTTGTGTGCTCGGACTAGGTAGACGGCACATAGAAATGCTTCCAAGGTGTACATGTATGTTTGTACGTATGTGATCACGAGAACTGGAAGGCTTTACCCTATAGCCTAGTAACAATTTGTGTTTGCGCACCCATAACCTAGAAACGGAAATATAGACGAACACAATGAGTGGAGCTGATCGGTCAGATGTTGGTCGGTAGAGATGATAGTGACCACACGCAAAGCAACCACGAACGTCTCAACATAATCGCGGGGTTATCGATTGGAGTTAACAGGCAGTAACTGTGTCTCCTCTCGAGACGATCGGGCAACCTGATCATTGCTCACAAGCGAGAGTGGTTGAGCGTTCAGATTTGATGATTCGGTCGTGCCTAATGTGAGGTCAATGGCGCAGTGGTTAACACGGTTGCCTCATGATTGGAATGTCCGGAGTTCAAATCCCGGCCGTGGCAAGGATATGCACTACTGACGAGCTCTAATGAGAGCGAAACTCGAGTCTAGTGCTTCTTTTCGAAAGAGGCTGGCTGGAAAGTCTATCTGAATGCGAACGCTGCGATCAAATGTGAGTGATGGTCAACTTGAAAATAATCGGTACTATACGGGAGTGTCGAACTGTTTGAGTTGACCTCCGAGCGTCACCGATTGCTTCAGGTGGCTAAGCAATCCGATAAATCCTGTGCCCTGAGCACCCGACTTGCCTGTTTGTATTGGTTGCAGTATAGACGTTTGAATCTTCAGTTAGCATTCCGGTCTACTCATCTACCTACCGTAAAAGAATAATCGTGCTATCCTTTCTTCTTGAGAATATTTCCGTTCTATCAATTAACATCCTCTCATTCCAAATTGAACATCACCCCCCACTCATTAGCATTTAGCTAAGCTAAAATAATGTCTGAATTCAATAGCCGCGACCAGGTGGGAATGATGTTCAATTTGTATGCACCAAGACTATGACTAGTACATCCGAACAGTAGACAGAACGGATATACGAAAACATATTATGTGTTGTGCTGATGCACATTATTATTAAGTAAATCCTTGGTTAACTCGTTGTGGCTTAACAAAGGATTTACTTAATAACAAGACTGACTATTCAATGGTAAGCAAAACACTGTTCACTAGGTTTAAGGAATTTTGTAATTTCTTCCTAATTAACAAATGTTTCCTCCATGGTTATTGATTGGTACTGACAGGACATTTGTTGTGGTACCTCATGAAATAATCAGACAAATCATAAGCCCGTATGAATGAGCGTTCAACTATGATCCGTTGGTCTTGTCTGATATGCGGTCACTTGTACAATGGTCAAACGGAAATGTAGGCTGGGGTTCAAAACTCCAATGCAACAAGGATATACACCACCGGCGCGTCCTAACGAGGACGAAACTCGAATCAAGCGTTTCATTCTGGAACAGACTAGTCGAAAGTACATCTGAGTGCGAAGTGGCGGTCTAATGTGAGTGGTATTCAATTGCTATGGACAAAAATCTGCTGTCTGTACTTCTCGCCTTATTTTAAATATATTCTGAAATATGATTGGAACCCAGAGATGCGCAAGCATATCTTTCACCAATGCCTACCCCTTGTTCTTTCTCTGTCTCCTACATGTGTCGTGTATGTTTTGCCCAACTTTTCACCACAAAAAATAACGCAGCTGTTACACACCAGCATGATGAATCAGAATGAGAATGTGGTTCATTGTTGATCTTGTACATGGTGAATGTTAGTCTCTTGTTAGACAGACAGTCACACGATCAGAAAATAACATCACACAATATGCACTACCATGAACAATAATGCACGCTGATCCATTTTTTCGATTCATTTACATTGTCCTCACCCTCATTTCCGCTAGCCAATCTCTGTATCCTATTGTAAGCGGTAACCACAACACGACTCAAACGTCCTCTGTTCATAGCGGCCCAAATGAACTGAATAGGACTGATGTGTTTCTTGCTTAGTTAGGACTGCATGTAGACTTCTACGAGATTTCGAAGATGTGAGTGATCGAGCACTGATCAATTTCAAACAGTCATGTGTTAGCCTTAGTATCTTCGCAAACAATGCTGACAGAAAGCAAAGTGATATCAAGCCGAGCGCCAGTTGTCCTCAGATGGTTCATCTAAAGCTGTTAACAGCTTTGCTGTCATCCTTTTTCTCCCCTTTAACAATCCACGAATCGTTTTGGCCGTTTACCCAAGTTGGTAACATGCTTGTTGCATGAGCACGTATCAGTAGACTCACGGAATTTGTGCTCGCAGCTTTTTAAGCAGCCTAGACCAACTGGTAAATCCGCCCAACGGGAATTACCTCGTTGAATAATCAGGTACTTGGTAGCTCCAGTGACCATAGCTCATATTGGCCAGATATCAAATGACGGTTTGACTGTTTACAGAGTAATGCGGTGAAAATGCCAATCTATCTCATGTCGGAGACTAACACTTCAGCTGACAAGGGAACATTATGTCACAGTTCATGCCACTTCAGAATGATTGGAGCGTTCGTGTGAGAATTCCTCCGACCCGTCTACCGTATACACAGTTATGAAACAGTTCACTCTGTGAGAACTCACTCGTATTGAAAAAATTGCACGAAAACGAACTACACTTGACCGCAGAAGTGTTAGTATCGTCTTGACGATATTCGTTAGGTACATTACAGGGAAGAATTTCACGTTGGCCCAAACCCCTCCAATATACAATCTAAATTGGAAGTATGGATAAAGAGTGCAAATGTGTAACTCCCCAGAGTGCCACTTTACTTTCGTCGAAATGGTATGGTCAGCCTAGTATGTACGGTAGCTTCTTCCACTCTGAGCTGATTTGTTGCATTGCAGACACATCCAGCCACGATTAAAAGTTGGGCCTGACTGCTTATGGCTTGCAGACGAATTCTTCAAATACTGTGAAAGAAGCGAACATACAGGATGATCGTACCGAATCCCCGGATGCCTTCTTTGCTTGTGGTCATTTCGGGTAGTTCACTTCCACGGGAGCGTGTGAAACTGCTATGCCTTACTTACTGTGTTATCCACAGACGTAAAATTTTGCCGTAAACATGCATGGATTAGTGATGTATGTTGTTCTCGTTCTGGATTGCCATGTGGCCGAGTACATGAGGTGCACAGCGTTGTCACTCAGCAGTACACTGATCTTAAGCTACGATTATCTTCGTATTTCCTGTTCCCTATATGAGTTAGGAATACTTCACCGTGTGCTGACGGTTTTTCAACAGTGCGTTTTGTAATCATTGTCATTGCATCAAATCGCAAACATGCTCGACGTGGCTCCAAATGAGTTGCGTAGAAGTGATACAGTACGACTGTGCGTGATTGAGGTATTTTGTGTACACGTGATGATCTGGCCTTTCCGATCAGACTGAGAGATGAGAGTGATCCACGTTCGATCTTTGAACCAGTTACAGAGTGTAATAACCTGTTCGTTTATTGTTGTACTCATTCGACTGCATTGAAAACAGTCTAAGATTTTTGTAAGCAATGACATTTAAAGTGCGCGATAGTGAGCCAGTTCGCACTACGTATACGTTGCAGCAGTTACATAATCGGGATGATTAGTATAAAGAGAACTTTTAAATTTAGATCGTAAAACATTCGAAAATCTACGCCAACTTTCATCTTGACTCGATAGTGGCAGATATCTGTTCGGAGACTGTTGGCCGTTTCACCCAATTAAACATTATCCCATTAACAGCCTACACAATTATTGGAAACTTATTCATATGGATAACCAAGGTATGTTCTGTATTCGTCAGACTGTACTGTCGGTCTGGTCGAAAAGAAGTTTGATAATTGAACGAACAAAAAATGTCTCACACATCTTGTCTGCTTCACAGTTCACAGTCCATTCATGACAAAGATGCGTGCCGAAGAGCGAGTTTATGTATAGAATGATACAATGTGCCGTTCTGCCTATCAGGCATGGGCTTGACCAATTGTTTGATCTATTAATGTGCACTATGTCCATGTGATCTGTAACATCTAAGTACAGGGAACCATCTTGTACATTATTTTGCCTATCAACATAAAATCGGACTTTGACTTGGTCGGGCTTTATTTCGGCATGAGTTACCGGTGGTCACAACATTGACCAAAAACTGCGGAGCAAAATCCGTGTAGTAGATTAGACTATACTTACGAACAGGGATCACAACCGACTGGGTGCTGGCCTGCCAGTTACAGCATCAGGACATCACTGAGGAATGCTTTCAGTATGTCCTTACACTGAAAGACAACACGTTTAGACTTTTATCGGCAATTCAACTACGGTCAGGTTATGTTGTCTGACCCTCTGACGATTTTCACTTAATTTTACCGGTCCAGAGGAATACTTCTGGCTGTTTTTAACGCTCACTTGGCACAGGAAGTATATTGTTCAGGTACAAAACAAGTTACTGTGATTTTCTAAATTGACTCAACGTTATGCAGTTTACTCCTGCTCCGCAAAGATAGGAAGCGCTGGCTACAGACCAGTCAGGTAGTCCAATTTACTGAGCATAGCGTACTGATCTTCTTGGGGGCGACCGGTCGATATGTCTTCAAGTTCATGTTTTCCCTGCAGTTTCACATGAAACTGATATAAGACGGTTTAATTCATACACAGTGTGGCGACCTTTTCGTTTCTGAGCCTTATGAGAATTCGGTCAGATAAATTGAGTTACGTCACAGTTGATTTAATTTAAGTGGGAACTGGTCATCAGTTTATATGGCCTGTTTGACTCATGCTCACAATGCGGAATTGAATGTTTTGGATTCATTTCATCGTTGAACCATTCTGTCTGAACTTGATAACACGTCGCGATAATGATCAAGCAGCATCAGATTACGCAAGCATGCCAGCAGAATTCAAATGTCCTGTCTGAACCATGGTTCATATGGGTGACCATCCTTGATCAAACTTTGTGTGTACGCAGACAACTTTGACATAATGTATTTCTCTCAACACATGAGATAAACACAGTCATAAAAATTTCGTCAGGGTTACAAGTGAAACTCAACACCCAAGCTGATCATGTATTGCATCATCGTGGATGCAGTTAAACCGTCACTTGTGGGCAGATCCGATGTTGCTTCAGTTTTGATGGCATGCCTTATTACTCCAAGTGGTGGTCAGCAACTGTTGGCCCTGAACACATGATCTGTAAGACACTTGAAATCAAGTCAACGCACCAGGTGAATTTAATCTGACTGATTCCTCCTTCCCCACTTTCAATTCGAGATCGTGCATACTAATGTTGTGTGATTGAAGCGCACATTGAAAAAGACGATTAACAATAGTGTGGACTTCATTTGGTAATTACATTCTCTGTTATCTTACTACCGAGCTATATACTGCGCAATACACAGGTCCGGAATTTTTCTCGCTGTCCCTCACAGAAACAGACTGAGGCTAAGAGCTGCACGACCTTGATATTTCTATGGAAACGAAGCAGTTGAAGGCGGACGAGTGTCAACTTCACAGTTGTAACACAGATTCTTCCTACTTATTCCTAGTATGTATCAAGCTCTGTAACAGCCTAGTCTAAATTAGTCATACTATTATGAGTCGTACACTTTATTAGCTATTAATTATTTACATACAGAACCAGCTTTATTGAAGTAAACCACACAAATTCCGTCTTGTTGTGTCCGAATCAACATGTTCACGGCTGCCCCGATAGATTAAATGTAGCCGTGGATCTTGAGAGATTTTACAGTCACCATGCATTTCACAGACTCGAACTCAAGAAGTGTGGAGAAGTTTCGTAACGGTAATCTGAACAGATTTACACCACACCACAATGTTACGGTCACTGGGATTACAGAACTGTATGTGATTTAATTTCCTTAACCGTTATCCTATTTTATTCTCAAATCCTTTTATAGACGTACTAAATGTCTGTTGATTTGCAGATCAACTGCAGGTGGAGAACTGATTTCCTCTTATGAGAAAACGAGTATAACAGTTAGGGAGACCGCTTCGCTTCCTCTTCAGCCTTTGACTGTGGTTAAAACTAACCAACAACAAGACATCTGTTGGAAATCGTGCAATAAGACGTTTTCTGTTATCGTATGTAAATATTGGAGGCAACGGAATTATACAGGGGGAAGTAACGGAAAAGAGTGAATATCAGGCTTACGGAATTCTAACGTGGATAAGTGTGTCGATGAGTGATTACTGCGTACAACAATGACTTTGAGGCTATAGTACACGTTAACAGTGTGTTGCATTCTGCTAAGAATGTGTCCTGTTTCTATTAGTGAAAACGTTGAGACATAATTAAAACTCCTCATCGGTTACAAGAAAAAATCCGGGGTCAAGAGAAAGCTTTACAACACATTAACGAACACGAACTGCCCAACTTAAATTTTGAAAATCAGCACTAGATCGTTTTCACTGAACGAACAATTGAATGAATACGGTTGGTGTTCACGAATAGGTCTCTGATTTATGGTTGTCATGCCCTGTAGTTTTGCCTGTTTGTCTACTGAATTAGGTGAAATTGGACTGTGGTACTTATCAAGATGCTCGGAACAAAGCATTTGATCCTCCCGGCAGTTCTCGTAGATAGCTCGTTTACAACCCAGTTACCAACTACAGCTTGTGGGGAAGACGCTTGCTTACCCTTAAGTTTTTTTGTGATACCAGCAACATATCCTTGATAGCGATAGTTATTTCTGATAGATGTTCCGTGATTCTCCGTTAACCCTCTCTTACACAGCGTTCAGTACTGTTGAAGCTTATCGATGCCTTTCTGAAGTTGAGGGCAACTGTTAACTCGGTGTCGCTGGAATTGATTAAACATGTGGTCGGTTGTTTCGCATGTTGAGCACTGAATGCATGACGGTGAGGTGATTATTACCCAGACATTTCCGTGTATGGTCTGAAGAACGCTAAAGGACAGTGACAAATGTAAGTTAACTATCAATTACTTACACAGTAATGCCTAGCAAAAGCTTCCCTATAAGCCGAATAGGCACACAAACTAAAGTACACCTTGTAACTGGGTTAAAAAGTGGGCATGGTATTAACATTTAAAAGAACGGAACTCGAAAAAATGTAGAGCCCGTTGGTGTTTGTCACTTGAGTTATTTAGTTATTCGTCCATTCACCTCGTTATTTATTGAGGTAAAGGGGACTGAGCGAATGAATTTGAAAGCAAGTAGACCAGACATCAGAAACATTCTGTCCTGCACAGAAGTCGGCAATGATATAGCGATATCCTCAGATTTTCTTACTTTCGATTTGTGCGCAATACGTGACCAGAGATTAACGTGAATATGTGCCATCTCTTGAGCTACTTTTGGTGGGCAATACGGCAGAAATTGGTTAATCCTACTGAAAGAGGACAACTGAATGAATTAACTCAACTAAGTGGCGTACACATGACTTAGTGGACTGGAGCGTGGAAATTGAAAGCGACGAGCGCAACTCTTAACAAATCATGCAAAGATTAAGCTGTGCTTCCATAACTCATTTTTTGTACAATTTTCTCTTCATTGCCACAACAATTAATGGCTCAAGCCAAAATAACACCAACTAAGGCCGACAAAGAAGACTTTGATTGTGCTTGAATGTTAAGACCAAAGTGGCTGTGAATTATTCATTACAGTAACCAACATAATCGAAAAAGAGAGAAACTTTATTCGTCAAAACTAATTTCAATATCGTCAAATTGATTGTGAACTGAAAGATGTTTTCGAGTTGAACCACCTTGCAATATGATAACCGTGGTCTATTGGAGTCTTACTGTATATGTGCCTTCAAGGCCTGTGAGATCCGTCTGTACAAGCACTACGAACATCTTTCGTGGGTAGCTAGACCTGCTACTCGACAGCACATCTACCATATCCAGTTGTCTAGTCAGTTCTACTTTCAAACGACTACTGACCTTTTCCTTCTGTATCTACGTTTTTCTGTGAGTTTTTGCACAGTACTAAGTGTTTAGCTATTTACAACCATTTCTAATTAGTCCTGGCCTTGTTTTGTCTTTTCAAAATTTTAGTCAGCTGGTTATTTTAAAACAAAAGTTCACACATACTATGTTCTCTTTTTAAATTAACTGACTGATAATAGTACAAGGTACGGTGCGTTTAAACATATCCAAATATTCTACCACACCTGACAAGATTACTTGGATTGAGGTAAAAAAAAACAGGGACTCTTTCGAACCCGGTTAATTACGTCACTAAGCTATCGAGTGATTGGGAGAATTGCCCATTCCAGACTATGGCGTATTGGGACACTTCGTATGTGGAGTTTGAGCCTGTCAGTCATAAGTGGTGTTTGCTTTCCATTTGGTCTCGACCGTCTACAGTATGCTTCACAAACACATGATAGCATTTCTAATATACACACTTGTTTCATCTTCCGCTTTTCTATCAATACACTATTCTTTCGCAGAGCGTCGAGTTTTCATTGTCTTCCGTAGATCAAAATCGTGTTCAATTTTCACGTATACTTATAAACGGATGCGAATATTTTTTGTCGCCTGACACGACTGTTTGACATTAGACAGTAGTTGAAACAGTTGAATAAATGTCAAGATATCCCAAGTCACCAATTGGTTTGTGCCGTAGTAGAAGCCAGCTTAGAATCAGTGACGTAACCCCAGCTTACCGGACAGCCATCGGATAAAATGTGGAGAGGTCAGTAGTAAGGAGTGGTTGAGACATTAGCATGTGATTTATAGGGGAAAAAATGAGCAGGTGTCAGCTTTCCATAGCAAAATTATTAACTCATTACGTTGATTGATCGAATTTTCGTTGTTGATGTTAGTTTCCCATATTGAGAATGATAGCAAAGAATATCAAATTCGCCTCTCAGAAATGTGGTGTTCCAGTGTTCGTAAGCAAAGTTGCGTGAGTTTTATGCTTTTTCTGGTCACAGTTCACATAAAACAAACGATCAATTACTTGATTGTTGTTTATCGTCAAGTATGTATTCTTGATCAATCATAATTACTCATACCTTTATAGGAACCATGGGTGGCAAAAGAATTGTACCATCCAGGCTGTTATGACAAACGAATTTTCTGCCTATCTCTTACCAAGGTTCATTACATCCGCACCGATAAACGAACCCTGTAGGGTCTCCGATAAGGGGCACTGGCCTGTTTATATATTATCCCTTTTTCTAATAGAAACTGTTTATTCTGGGTTGTTTTCAGCCCGAGGTTTTGTGATCCGAATGTGTTTAAGCTATTTTGACAGGAGCGTCAGTGCCACTAACTAAAGTGATAGAAACCTGGTTGGTCAGAAGAATGCACCTGTATCATGGAATTCTCGGTGTTCTGGTTTTAAATGTGACCATAAAACCTTTCAGACTCTGTTGACCTGACCGTACTACAATTGGTTGACCACCGCAATTAGTCCTGTTAATTTCTGTATTAGAAATTTACACTTCACAGTCTGCACTTGGCTGGAATAGGTAATACTTACCCCGGCTACAGTTAACCCGCGAAAAACATCGGTGTTTGCCACAGATGGTGTGTTTCAGTGTGTACGTGCGTGCATCAATGATATTTAATTTGTGGGCAGAGTTGTGCGTGTTAAGTGTCAGATTTATGGCTTAGACAGTTATCCGCAATCTTGGGTGCGTGTATCCACCACTGTCACCAACTAAGTTGGAAGTAAATTTACGACCACATTTTTAGCGCCGAGGAACATAATTCGGTGTTTGACTGACTGACTAACAAACAAACAAGCTAACTGTCTAACGGCACAATTCATGCTCTGTTAGTTCGACGTCCGAGCAAGTACATGTAGCTAACTGGGCGTTGTAAATTGGCTTCCCCACACGAACAGTGCTAACTCTATTAAATTTCTCCAACTGGTGTGGAGTACTTAGATGACACAACAGGATTGGTGATTTGTATTGTGGTCGGTCGTTTAGTCAACCAAGGTGAAAATCCCGGTGTAACTAATGGTCTTAAACTCTATTTTTCAGTTACCATTTAAACTAACACTACACCCATCTAAAGTGACTCATGTATCAATATTCACAGTGGAAGGGATTCGATCCGGAATGGCACGCAAGATACCGCAATTGATTTCGACAAGATATGGAGGAGCATGGTTAATTTGCCTATATAATCAAAACATGAGTAACTGAAACAATTCTCATAAACTCTCCTCTACAAGCTTTATGTTCAAACTTACGGCCAATGATAAAAACTTGTGTTGTACTGATTCACATTATACCCTTGGTGTTTCTAGTTCTATTGTCTTTGCCGCCCTCTCCGATAGTTGCATCTGTAAGCTTTACTATATACACGTGCCCATAGATTTGTTCTATGGTCACTATGGTTAAAGGAAATGTGCACGTACGGAATGAACGCCAGCCGTATTTGGGCAAAATTTCGCACACATTTTGACAAGTGACTAGATTTCAATTGCGCTGTTAATAGAGTCAACTGGTTGCTTACACCTTCGACTGAAGATGACTGAGAAGATCGAGCAATCTGACATTACCCACAGAAGAAAGTGGATATGAATTCAATTATGATCACTCAGTCGAGTCCGAGTTAATATTACTGGCGAAGTGGTAATCGAACTTGTCTCGTGAGAGTATGCAACGGAGTTGAAGTTCCGATCAGGACATTGATATACACTTGGATGCAAAAGCTGGAAGCATGCGCGGATTATGACAAAAACGATCAGTTATTAACCCTCAGTACTTAAGTGTCACCATCGTAGGGTAACTAACTTTCTTCAGTATATTGTTTTACTTTGTCTGGTTGAATATTCACAAAAGGAATCTAAATTCAAGGTTTGGACTTTTGGTCAATTTCACAGCACTATTTGCAGGTCCCAAATTCGAGCATTATTCTACCCAAAAATTCCACGGCGAAATTATATACAAGTGTAAAGTTCGGTTCGACTATGTGGAGGACATAACTTACACTTTCAAAACGCTTCTCATACAAGTTATTCGTTACATTTGCGACTGACGCGACAAGAGAAACAAAAAAAATACTTGAAATACATCTTGCAAATCAGAAACCGATGTAAATTGTGAACGATAATAACAACACCAATAACAAACAAAAATGACCAGTCAATTGTGATTGAACACAATGAACCGACTATCGCTAGCTGATCAGTAAGGCTTCAGTGTGCTTCAAATGCAATGAATTGTTTGCGTTTATCAGAGCCCTGAACGATAGAGCAATAATGTCACTGTGACCGATTGTTGATAAGTACTTTGAGATTGAAGAATCATTGTTTTGTCTTTGCCAAATAGCACTTACCACCGGATGCACAAATGTGTCGGCGCGGTACTTTGAGATGTACTCCTTGGTCCCTAACTTTGTTGCAGTCAGTCACGTGCTTACAACAGGGATCAGTGCACAAAACGAATGACCGCCGTAATGTGTGAGTTCCAATCAAAATGTTTGGTATTTCAAGACGAAAACTTGTGGGACCATTTTGTGATTGCATGACTGATGAGATCAACTATAGAACAAGTCTGTTTACAGTCCCTTCTTTCTGCAATTGTTGAAGCAGCAGTGTTCTGATGAGTGAAAGTAGTGCGTAGCTTGCTTGTACGGAATGGAATACCAATGGTTGAGTGCAGTTGCCTTGTGCTTACTATGGTGCACGTTGAAAACCGTATGTGGAAATGTCGCTTTGGGAGCAGGTTTCGTCTTCAGTTGACAGTTCATGAGTGAGCGTTTTGCTTCAGTTAAAAGTTGCTCGATGGTTGCGTGTTCCACTCCTTAGGTTGCTTTTGGTAGACACTCGGTCAATTTGACTCTAAACTGGTGATTATTTCTGCCAACCTTGGGTGCTCCACAATCTTGTATACACAATCTTGTATACACTTGTATACAATCTTGTATACATCGGATCACATTTGGGTAACTGAGATGTTATTCGCTTGGCGAACGAAAGCCAAATAGTCCTATGGTCTATAGCTTTAGCTATGCTATGTAGTAAGTGCGAATGGGTGAAACCGCGCTCCTGTTCAACCAAGCAATACACTATGAGTGTAAACGCATCAGCCGTGACTGACTGACTTGAGCATTACTCTTACTATACTTCCCTACATATCATTTGAACTGTCTCATGTAATAAGTTTTCATTGGCACTCAAGCATTTGAGTTGTATGGCCCATAGTTTATTGTGGTCCAACTGCTCTGTAAAACAGCTTTCCTTAACACAACTTGGTTTAACTGTTAGCTGTCGTGATCAGTGACCACTAACTCACATGTTGTTGGACCCATAGGACCTTCGAATCATCCTGAGCCAGATATATTCGCAACGTATCAGGTAGCTTTTTGCACTCACCCTTATACATGGGTACGACATTTAACGGTGATTACGTAACACTCGAACAGTTTACCAATAGGTGAATTACTGAAACTACACTGTAAAAGAAAGCACTTTAGTGAGATCGGAACTCACTATCTTTGCAACCATCAGTAAGCGAATATCCAGTATAGTGCATGACGGACATGTTTCTTGAGACACTTCCACGGAACGTAAATTTAATAACACACTGTCGCTAGTAAATTAAACTACCCATAAGTTCTGGACGGGATTCTCTGTATAATGCACTTTTGGAGAAAGCTGGGTAACAGAGTCCAAATGTGAAATTTCCGAGCTCCCGGTGTGGCTTCGTAGCTCAGCTGGTACAGCGCTTGCCGCGTTGAGGCATGCTGTGTCTGTCCCTGGTTCGAATCCAGCCGAAGCACTGACTTTTCACAGTTGGGTCTCATCTAAAATCATAAATCTGTCGCACTACTCATTAGTAATACGATTAATGAACCTGGCCACCAGTTACGTGCCGATTGCGCGCGATATGTGGAAGTTTTCTTTATCACGCGTTGGGCCCACTGAAGAATATACCCAATTATTTGATAACCTAACTGTCTCTTAATTATGCTGAGGAAGGCTGTGAACGCCAATGTCCGAAGTGGTACTGAAAATCTATGTCGGACTAGGGTACGAATATATCTTTAGCGGGAAGTGTTGAAATCCGAGTTACAATGATCATAACAGCAGGTACGACTGGGTAACAAATCTATTGTAAATAGAGATTGCCAACTGGAAAGAGTGTTGAAGACACCGCCTCCAGTTAAGGGTCAGATACAGGATAACTTTAGCTTTACTCACCACGATCAATACTCAATTTACCCTGACATTTTGAGTGCTTCATGCTAAAACTACCAAGTCCCTGTTACCTGTGAATTTGTTGACTAGTAAAGCGGATTGGGCAACGGTATGCCCAATCCAGCGTGTATATATAAGCAACCGTATACTACATAGCCACCGCGCAACACTGACGGAAAAAAATATTTAGAAACTGTGTAATAAATAAAACTGGATAGAAAGGCCGACAAAACGTGTAATTGTTGGCAAACCATTATTTAGGACGGACTGGCGTGATGCATAGTTTTATTAAACAGGCATACATGTGATTACGGAAATCGTAATTTGGCCAGCCGCATATACCAATTAAAATAGCCGATGCTGTTGTGATCCACTAATTCCGTTACTACTTACACTTCCCACGTTTAGTCTTACTGTAAATGGTCCCGATGAGTAGTGTCCGGTGTAAAGAACACAACTGAGCCGATGAATATGCAAATACTTTCCACCAATCACTGGCAAACTGTCACGTAACTGACAGTAAGATTCTACTTGGGAAAGACAAGATAACTAAAACACCGATGTTCATGTATTGACAGTCAGTTCACAGTCTGATAACAAATACATCACAGTTCCGTGCTGTGAAACTTGTTAAATAATGCACAGGAATTCTAACCCCTTTATTTACCGAAAACTAAACACTTTCCTAAGTAACGGCTTCGAGCTTTTGGTGAAAACCATGAGTCCTTCACTGTTATTTCTAAGGCTTCTATCATATCACTACAAGTTGACCAAATGTTGTCATCTAGATCGTGCACTATCGCTAAAAAGCTTATGGACAACCGTTGTCTTTTTGTAAGCAGTGCGAGGGAATTTGAACCGATTACCACAATGCTGTGTTTTTAGAATAACCTGTTCGACAAAAGTGGACAGAATAACAGAATGATTGTTTGGATACTACAGTCCTAATTTGAAGAAGACACGGTTGTCAATTGTCACTCATCGTGAGGTTACATATGATCCGGTTGAATACATGCTCACTCAGAGTGAATAATGCTACCCGATGTTGTTGATGTTGCTTGCCTAATCGTATGGTGTCTAATGAGGGGGAGAATTGAAAGACCAGACTGATTCGTGTGAAAGTCTATTAATCGAGGAATAAATGGGGTAGCGCCCGGGTACTCAAGTTCCAGGGATGAATGTATCCATGCAAAAGTGCACCGAATCGTTGACGAGATCAGTGACTATTCTCCTGCCATGTCTGAAATGGTTAGCTGACATTGGGTAATCTTGACCATTTGTTTTGTCTACGAATACGCATGTGTATACAGTGCACGGTTCGAGCGTAAAAGTCCACCTTGCCCAATTTTTGTTCGACAGTGTAACTGAGATTGAAGTGCATTGCCCGTTTAGTCGTTGACTATTGTCACCTCAACCGGTATCCGACAAGAGTTTGCAATCCACCTGTTTTTGCATAATTTTGGCTTCGTCTACATCGTGTATTTAATTCACCGTACATGCTGCAAATAAAGTTAATCAGTACGCAGGTGGTTTTCACCTAAGTCTTAATTACTTCCCATAAGTTTAGATAGCCTTCTCGACCAGTTTCATTTGGCTATTGGGGAACTATTTTGGGGTTCTCCTGACAACGTCATTAGTAGATTACTTTAAGGAAAGATAGTTATGGGTTTATTTCGACTCTTCCTGTCTAATGTGGTCAACTGGACGACTTCGGCATGTTACTGGACCTTTAATGCAAATGCTATGAAATCATAACCTAATACATTTCGGTTGTTCCACATTAGAATGTCTACCCCCCGAGTTATGCTTTTGCTTCCACAGCTTACTTCAACCTCATTGTAGTATCCCTCTTCTACTCCTAACCCTCCTATAGGTTCTGAAACGCATGTCACTCTGTTCTGTTCCCCTACTGATTACCAGACAGTCAAATGTATAACAGCATTACAATATTTCTTCAGCGTGTAACTTCTCAACAAGTCCAATTGATCCGAACGCAGTTTGTTTTAAACGACCAGCAAGAAGAGAACATTGTAGTTGTTCTTGGTGAACGGCGTTACCTAATCCACTGATTCATCTACCTTTAGTTTACGCCAGCAACAGCACAGTAGCTGGTGAAGTCTCTGCTTGTATTACCCAGTCTTTCATGACCTTTTCAGCTTGTGTTCCCTGTAATACCGATAGACTTTCAGCTTTTCACTTATGATATACCTTGCTTCCATACAACTCTACATAGTGATCAACCATCCTTGAGGAATCTCGTAGAAGGTGGAGATTTAACTATTGCTGTCCTCCAGGCATTCGTAGCATCTGGTAGACATATTACATTGGCTCCTACTAGATTTTTTAATAGATTGTTCATCCTGATCACTGATCACGACTACTTCACTTCACAGGTTCCTCGGCTGGAACATTTACGTAGAATCACCTACTGCCTACTCTGTTTATACATACACTTTTGAATCGGAAATGATAGTTTTGTAGCCATAGTATATGATTCAGTTTTGTAATGTGACAGTATTACTGTCCTTGAGATAATCCAGCCTTCCTAGGAAGCATCTGTAAGGTAACAGTTTTTTTACAGAGTTTCTGTTTCCTTTACCGAAAACCGTCCCGTAATTCATCGTGTGTACCGCACAGGTAGGATGACCGTTTCAAATGGTGTAACTGCCAGTATCCTCAGCACTCATTACTGCAGTATGTTCGCAACCAGCTCCATAGAGTTAGTACACACATGTATGGTTAATGCTTCAGCTGTCCTGTGAACAGTTAGGTGCATACCACACACTCTGTCCTCAAAGCTATCAACGCTTTGTAAAGGTGAATCTCTAGGTCCTGATCTCATCTCTCTTCTAGTACTGAAGAAGTGTGTTACAATCTGCCTAGCCGACCCTTGCTGAAGAGCAAACTTGCAGTAACCTAAAGGTACACGCACTTGTACCCGTCTTTTGGGAGGGTGATCGAATAGTACATCAACTACGTTTCAAAGGTCATGGAAGACTTGACTGCCGTCCAGTGGTGTAAGCAGTTCATTCCATTTTTGCTATTGCCCAACAGTCAACATGGAATTCGAAAGGGATTCTCGTTTTTGGGTCCAACTTGATTGCAGTGCTGGGATATTTGACAAAGACGGCTGATGAAGACAAACCAGTTAATGTGGTCTTCCTAGATTTCTGTGTGGACCTTTACAGAGTAGACAACTTGACACTGTGCGTGAAACTTTGCAATTATGATATAGAAATTCATGTACTCCTGTAACTTAACGACTATCTTTAAAGCCATTGTTTTTACTGTTAACGTGAATGGGGTTTTTCCAGCAAGGTATTTTATGACCACTGGTTTACCACATGGCTTCATACCAGCGTAACGAGAACAAGCCGCTGGACTATACCACTCACACTGTTATCAAGTAATCAGACAAGAGCATGTGTGTACATATTGAAATAGCTGGAGAGAATATATAAAGAAACATTGGAGTGCACTCGGGCACCAAATGGTTCTTTCTGATACGTGAATTGGGCACTGGCAACCATAGCAATCTTAAAATCCTTGGATAAGTGTTATACAAATGAGTGTACTTGTTTCTTGCGCTATTGAAGCGTATATTCCATGTGCTGATTTCCCGACTGAACAGTTATTGTACCATCCGCGTTCTTGGATCACAACACCGGAACCTTTGTTCTTTATTCTGTTCATCCTCGCAGACCCCACAGCCAGTCAAGTTCCAACTGATGACACCAAAAGTGAACTGTGTGATTGAAACTGAAAAGCTGTATAGAGTCGGACGCAATGCTTTGCTGAATCACATAAACTCAGTTTCTGTTCAACACGATCAAGTGTAACGTGATGCATATCCGTCATATTGGCTGCACAAGACATTTTTTGAGAGGTGGAAAACTCGGCACCATTAGTCTCGAGTTAGAGACTATTACACGACCATTTCAAGTGGCGTCAACTTGTCTCACAACAGTGCATTAATCGCCAAGACGATCACCCCGACGCTCCAGCTACTGGCCTGTCCATTTGGACGGTTTCAATCAAACCGTTTCGCTACTACGTCCAAATCGTCATTGTGCCCCATCTAGTAAGCTGAACATCCAAACTTATCGTCATTTCATCGTGAAGGAAGTTGCGGTTAGTGAGAAGACACAACGTAGAGCAACAAAGTAGCTTAGGACACTACGTTTTCTATTCTATTCATACTGGTTGAGGAAAATGTCGCAGTACCCAGTGTGCTGCATGTATAATAGAGATGCGATTTTGGTGCATGAAGTCTTTCGTCAACCCCAAATTCCCTAAAGAAATAAACTTCCACCCACAGAGGATGACCATATCAGATGTGATTCGACAAAGCTGCTACATCAGATGAGCCGTCCGAGTGTGTGCACGATCCGCAATGACCTGCTCGAGTCTATCGTAACTGTTGCGGATAGTTGAATTCAACCACAGACTTTGTGCATGTGCTTGAGATACCCAACAGCGATTTCACAAAACTTGTACGTAAGATTGATTGCTGCAGAGTGTAGACAGGCTCGACGTTTTATTGTTGATGTTAGCTTGCTGTTTCTTATTACGGCTACAATGTGCTTGTGTGTGTGTGTGTGTTAGACAGTCAGGTAAGTCTTTCACGTTGTAACATTGATTTTAGATGTTAGGAATATCTGGCGTTGAACCGGACGGCCTGGAGAAATACTGTTCGGGCGGACGCCCGAAAGTTCAACGAGCAATTATTGCGCGGTCGCGAGCGGAAGCGTGCGGTACGCAAAGGAACCATCGGTGCCATAGGTCGCGGTGACGTGACTATATGGCGTTGCGATGTGTGCGGCCGCGATTGCGTTGGCTGTTTGGGGTTAGTAGGTCACCAACGTACTCATAGTACACCGTCAGCGAAGAGAGGACGCATACGTTAGGCTCAGGTAGGTCATATCAGTGTATTCTTTATACTTCTATTAATGACTGAGTCGGCCAACATCCTGGTCGTTGACAATTAGTCCGCTTCTCTTTTCAGAAACTTGAGTGTCCATGGTCTTCTATCCATTCTTTTCTTCGGCTTTGTTGGTGCATTGTATGATGAATGATCTCCCTGGCTTTTCATAGTCCAATGAGAACTTTGCTTTTCATCCTTATCTTCTCTGGGATGCACTAACCTGCACTCATATACTGTAACTCTTCTTGTATTACACTTCAAAAATCTTCCTTCCCAGTTTAGATCTCGTCATTGCAGCCTCTCTCTCTGTTTAGTTTTCGAGAGATGAGAGTTTCCTTTCCTTATCAGCCAATCAACTGGTTAACCAGCATTGGCCGGCTGGACAGAAAGGCTCCATTGGCACACCTCCCGGTTTACGCTGGATATGTGGTGTGTGGGTGGAACTGCAATTGGTGCAGCGCAAGCCAATTGCAATGATGGAGAAGCGCAGGCGTCCTTTGGCTTCGGTCACTGTGACAGGCTAATCCGAATCGGATGCCGCCAACCGTGTTAGACAGTGGTCAGGTTTTCGTTTCGCTCACTGACATTGAATTCTTTTTCTCCCGGTTGCCTTTATATTGCTGACTTTCTGAAACTGACTCAATCTTCTGGATTGTGTTTTCCTTTCAAACCGGCACACTTTCACTCAGATATACGTGAACTTACTCAATTTATCCTAATAAAATAATCACCTTTCTTCAATTATTGTTTCAGACGTGATAAAAATCTACGTTGGTGGGGCTTAGCTTATGAACCTATTTTCCTAAAATTATCCGTTATATTTTGGTAACGTATTATGCCCCCTTTTCAAGTTTTCCGTCTCCTTGTACACCCTTTACCCATAAGTAACTTTAATACGGATCCCCTATTCTAGATCGCAAAGTATTGCGATATGTTGATCAACACAGAAAAACGATTGCTTTTCCACGGTACATTACTGAAAACCCTCACATTACTAAGCACCAAACTGACGTATTATCAGGAAGCTAACAGAATTCTGATAGCCTTTCTCGTAGTGCTCATCTCGACTGTTATGATGATGCACTTAGCAGATCACACGCTTCTTCAAGAACTGTTTGATGGAATCATGAAAACTGGAGTTAGAATGCTGCCATTCTAAGGAATTACGACTTGCGTAATGCTCAGTACTCAGTGTGACTAACTAGTAACGTACAATCAAAACCAACAGGCGTACTCGGATTGATTTAGGAGTAATTAACATAACGTGTTCCAGTGCTGTTAGCGTCATTTTGGTTTCCATTTGTGTAATTTGTGTGCATGGCTTTGTCAGTCTGTGGCTTATTTTTGTCTGTGTTGTTTCCTTTGGCAAGACTATTACTGGAACCCCAACTTCGGAAAAACACTACCTCCCGGTGCGTTCAGGTTGCTCGGAGTTGTTCAATGAGCATAACGAATAATCGTGTACAAACAACCGGCTTGTACGTTACACCACCCATTGATGACATTTCTGTGTATCTTTATTTTCCCGTAACCCTTTTTTATTCTCGGGATAATCGATAAGACGTGGTCTTGATGGCTCATACAACAGCATAGTATACCATCGTAGAACAATAAAGAGACGACGGTGTTAAGATGACTGATTGAAAGACTAAGAGTTGAAGGACTGTGTGAGTTTTATTGTGCGGTAGATAGTTTTTTCTGGGGCATTCCTGATTGGAATTTGCAACCAAGCATTCTGCGTACTGCTTCCTTAACTAAACACCATTGTGCGATTATGATAGTTCAACACAAGCACATTCATTATAATGTGGTGCCTCAAAAGTGATATGCCTAACCGTGTTTCAGTTGACTGAACCGAAGAATCGTACCCTGTCTGTGACCCAGTATTAGTAAATGCTTTCCCAATCTCACTCTTTTCTGTAACAGCTTACTAGTTTTGCTCCTATTTCACCCCAGTAGGACCGAAAAAGTGGCACGTTAGCCCAATGTGCTCTCAGTGGGTCCTTAAAAACATGGGGGAAGCTACCCATGTGTGCTAAACAGGTACAAGGAGTGTTACCATTCCGGAGTCCTTTGATTTCCTCTAACGAAAACGCCTGTGACAACGTATGCAAGTGACCTCCACTGAAACCGTCAGTCGTGTAGATAAAACACTAAGAGTGGATTAGACAGTTGGATGTACCGGAAACAGTCAAGACGAGTCGAGTGCAATGTTCAAAAGGGGATTCTTTAGTCAGTACTCAAGTTGAGTCATCAATTCATTATTATGATCCCGAGATAAAGAGCTGGTTCGTGTGATGGAAGTACAACGAGTTGCTGTGGTCCAAGATGTTCAGAGTTCACGCCACTGTTGGTGATGTTGAGAATGTAGCGTAAACCGGTCATACATCACACAGGATAGCTGAGTTACTTCGCCAGCTGCATGACTAAACCCATGCACGTGTGCCGCGGGTATCCCATGAAAATAACCGGTTTCGTCGCAATGGCGTAACAAAGGGCTAGGAAGTGTATCAATTTACTGTTTTTTGTCGTATCCGAAAGAACCACTTAATCTGAGTCATCTTTCGGCACGTGCTCTCTGCGCACAGAATCCTACATCGGGCATATCCCCGTTGCGGGATCTATTGGTACCTAGCAGAAGTCATCGTTTGGGAAGTAACTGGTTGAAGCTACTACAGAAAACTAACTGTTTGGCTTCTAAACAGTGCTCGTTCAGGACCAATTTGGACCCATACTGAAATACTTTACCAGAGTGTCTGTTGTAACAGACACCGCACAACTGCGGTATTAACATGTAGGACACTAAGTCGAATACTCAAAATAACTCCCACGAAGGGAGGCAGTGCATGAACTTTCTCCTTTTTTTGTTAGTTAACTTTTGTTTGCTGAAGGTTAAGTTGGTTGATTGGCACCATAATGATCCAATTCTTAAATTTTTCAGCCATTCAGTTTATACAATCCACCACCTTTTCTTTCTAAGCCATGTAAAAAGGGACCGTAGAGAAGAATTTTCCGTTTTCCTCATTCTCTGATTTATTTAAATACTAACGGATATGTTTGAACTAAGTCTGGCAACGTCTGAAGACTTGTCATCCAGGCAACATTTCTTCATGCATATTTCTGTATGCATACTTCACTGGAATGTGCGACTTTCTGTTCAATACATCCGAGTGGAATATTACTGCCATCCCGGTAAAATCTGGTTTGTTTCTACGCCAAGCGTGTAGCAAACGTTCACGTGGACATACTCCGATCATTTGACCTTTATGACCGAAACGTTATCAGTTCAGTCAGGGTGGGAAATATGTGTGCACGACAGGTCACTGAGCTCCGCCCTAATGATCCTGTGGTTTGTCGGACGCGTGGCAATTCTCCAACAAAACCCTGTAACAGAAAAGCATCCCATTGACCTGTGTTATCAAAAACACACCAAATGTCTTATTTCAAACGTCTTCACCCCTCCTCAGATAAACGACATAGTCACCTACGTAATCTGCCTATCTTCCCCATCTAACCCAAACGGTCAAGCTGTCTGGGTCATCTAACAGCACTGATGGCCTAAAAAAAAGGTTGACCGTTTAATCAGCAAACGATGAATGTGCAAACAATTCTGACCCTGCTTGCTCTGTGACCCATCACACGTTGGGTATGTAGTGTACGGGACACAAAGTTTAACGATGCACATATACTCTATCTTATATGGTTACAACTTTAAAACCAATGGGACATTAGTAGGAAACTAGGACAGGCAAAAACGGCTACGAAGCATCATTTCACGAATTAATACTACCGGATCTGTTGCCGAATTCGGTACATTTTTCTCTGTAGTAGGGTGAACTTCTATCAATCAACCGGAGACTGGGTAATGATTGTTTGTTTGAGTAGTTGACAGTGATCTTTTCATTTGGTCACATAACCTCTAGTCTGCCAGCCATATCGTGGGATCGTCAGGTTGATAGTCCAGGGACAATATACAGCTCTTAAAGAGAAAAACAAAAAGACCTAAACGGTGAGTGTGTAGACCATATTGATCAATACTCCTTGGTATCCACTAAAGTTTACATGAGAGCAAATACGTCCATACAAATAAGACAGGTGATGGGCACCAAACCCTGGTCAGATCACAGTCACGTTTCTCACGCTCCTGCCTTGTGAAACTTGTGACAATAGCCAGAACATATCGTATCGTATCGTATTTTCATTAACGCTAACATTGTCGCTTTTAGCACAGTCGCAATTCATGCTCTAATTGTACTGCTGCTACCAGCACTCAGATGCTTGTGTAAATATTGGCAGATCAGGTGGCTGTTGAGAGGGAACTGGTCCACTTGCGCATGTGTGTGTGTGTGTGTGCCACCAGCTGAATGCAGCTACGCGTGTGGTACATAAAATCAATGTCAACTATCTTCCAACCTGACGGAACAGGTAGTTGACGCGTTTTGTCGCGCTCAAAGTGGTTCGCTGCTATCCGCTTGTCTGGGTGGGTCACAAACCTACCGAGTAAAGAGAAGAGAGAGAGGCTCAGCAACAATATGGTGACTGGTTGAATGCAAAGAATGTTACGCAAACGCATATCCTAGCCAAGATCTGAAACATGTACTCAGTGCCATTACTCACACTGCACACCAATGACTCAAGATGTTCAAGATGTGCAGACAAAGTGGTGTGAGCCAATAAGTTGTTCATAGGCTAGCTTGATGAGCCAAAGAATGGGCACAGCTTTCCTTCAAACCAACAGTGACAGACGAAAAAGTAGACGTTATTGTATCAAGTATCCATAATTGTTAACTGTGCAAGAAAACCTCCGAATTATTTCTCCCTCATCAGAACCTGTGCTGATATCGTAAACATGAGGTTACGAAAGAGAATGCAGGACACAGGTAACAGGAGTTTGCTTCCTCATTGGAAAGAGTCCCATTGACACAAGCATGGTGCGAATTCGAGCATCTGCAATCCATGAAATCATAGAGTTGACGCGGACCCGATTCGAATCTTCGACCACTTTGCTGTCAGCCAAAAAATTCAGCGGGAAGCTGGTTGGTTCAGTGATTATTATCTCGGATCAGCCAGTTGATGAGTATGCTGTTTCACTTGACGCGGCCCCATCAAATGAACTGGATGTGCATACTCTCCAGCTACACCGACTGAGGCATCAAGGGCTATAACTTGAAAAAATGTTATTGCTCATTCTTACGGAAGTACATATTCAGTCCTAGTATTCGAGGACTCTTCAGTCAGGATCAGGTGTTCGAACATTGAAGATAAAAGCTAGAGAGGAGCGGTTACCATTCAACAGCTGGTGCTTAACCTGGACTCTCAAAAAGCTGCATTTTCACATAGGGACATTCACGTGACACTATCAGCTGCCTAGGTCACGATCACTGGGTATTGCTAGCTCTTGAATCAACAGATTTTCGTATAGACTCACCGTCCTCATGTCTCTGCCTGACTGGATATCTCCAGTACTTTTCATGGCTGTTCTCAAGCGATCGAATACCCAAAACCATACTGTTCCAAAGGAACCTGTTGTCAGTTCGGCAAATTTGAGCAAATTTCAGTAGAATCGAACAGTTACCTGCTAGAGGGGCTCCGACTGACAATATTGAGTGCTCAATGCGTTTTTTTTCGTTCGAATGAGCAGTTATATTCTTGATTTTGTGATTATGAAGTAAGCGAGTTCACATCTCTACTCTGATAATATTGTAAAATACCTAAACTATCTTGTCTCATCCAGTCACACTCTATTGTAAATCCTATCCAGGTTATCGGATCTGCTCAGTAGGAAACTCTGTAACAATCTAACCAGGTTACTTGGTCTCTCTACCTATCCGTTTGACATATGTGTTCTTTGGGCACCAGATTAGAGGCTTTGATACTTTCCATGAATGGATACATCAATGAGATCAGATAGATTAAATTTTTAATTCCGCTATTAATGAGTCACAAGTCAAATTCGGTTGGAGGCCTCAGTTTACTGATCAGTATGACACGATGACCGAAGCCAAATGACACTTCCTTAAAAGTGGCACCATGACTGGTTTGGGCTGAATCACTTGCGATCAGTGTAAGTACACAGAAGGTGTAGAGATTAACGTCTCGATTTGAATGATTGCAAAAAAAGTCAGAATAATATTCGTAATTCGTCAGTTGGTACTGTCTTGTTTGGTCCATTATCTCACATTCTTCTATCGGATGAAAAACACAGCTCGGTTATCAAATCGATCAATTCAAAATCAGGGTAGGCTGTAAGCCTGGAAAATTTGCCATAGGTCAAGTAGCCCGATTTCGCTATCCCCTCTAGTATGACGTGTTCCTACTAGTATGATGTTCGATGAGCCACCTGAAACGTGAAAGACCGATCGCAAGTTTACATCACTATTCCTCCACTTAATATCGTGTTCCAGAAAGACAAGGATTACCGTACAGACCACACCGTGTTTTAATCATAGGTACTTCGAGTTGCCTACCTTCCTCTACTGCACAATTTCATCGACCAGAAGATGAGTGATCAAAAATGTTAACTGTAGAACCAGACTAAAAGTGAAGCAGATATTTAGTGTCTGCTAATTGGCTCTCGCTTGCAACTTGCTTCATTTTTTGCGTTCACACAGACTGATATATATATATATATATATATATATATATATGCGTGTGTATATACTCACCTAGAGTGAATGAACATTGGTTACACCTCGGTGCCGATCATTTGAGTAACTTTTGCTGAATACAGCTCATTCACTCAATCAACACTTCACTTCGCTGGACACGGTTCTATCGAGCTCGGTATACGGACCGTCGAAGGCCAAAAAGTGACGACCAGGTCTGACGATCTGATAACACAGAAGGTGACAGGTGAGGTGATCTCATGCACCATTTTATAACAGACGGCATGGATGATTCGGTTCATACATGGATTGTGCCTTGGTCAACTGGAATGTTCGGTTCGGTAATTCATGATTACATCGTTAACGGTTTGAACCCCAACGACATACTGAAAACCAAGTACTGTTACTATAGTCTGCACAGAATGAGCGTATACTTCAGGGCGTTAGTACTGTGATGGACAACGACTGCATTCGAACAGGTTGTTAGCGGGATGACTACACAATTCATTCTGAATGTGTTGCTCGTTTTTGTCCAGACGCACAGGTGTTTGTGAAGTGGCGTTTGATAGTGACAAGTGAACACACTTGTGTAAAATTGCCAAGAATCAGGAATCAAAACTAAACACATTCTTTTGTCAAATCAGGATCGGCCCTGAACAGTTGTTTCACCTGGGCCCCCTAAAGAGTGAAACCCCTCCAGTCTTGTTTTTTGCACAGTGTATGTTTTTGCCGGTACACGTATTTTTTCTCAATAAACAAAACTTCCCGCGGTAATTTTTATAACGTGATATGCAGTCACGTGAAGCAAGAGTGAACCTGGTATACCATTTATTAAGGATGATTAACTAAGCTTTCGGTGGCATTGGATTGGGCAGCTCGTGTTGTTCAGCCTTCATGAATCAGACGTTTACATCTGATGTAACCTAGACCCAATCGCCCAGACTTCTTGTACTTGGTGGACAGTTGGCGGTCGACATAAAATGTGAAAGGTAGACAGATACTTCAAGATTCCACCTCAAGGATCTGAAGGGATAACATGAACATGAAAATAAATTGGGTCATTGTTGAACCCTTACTCCAGACAAGAATTTGTATACGATCGGTTTCGTGCGGGGATACGGTGTGAAATGTCACCTGGATGAAAGACCAGCATTCGCAAGTATCAGTCAACCAAAGTTTAACGAGAAGGCGACAGAAACAGTGAATTGTTCTATGCAGTGTGATGGCTTGACCATTCAGTTGGTGCATTGCGGTTTGCACAGTCTGTGCTTAGTTGAACACTACAGATCAGCCTGTCTATCTTTCGTCCGGAGTGCATAAAAATTATAGATGCTTCCATTCCCCAGAGTCTTCATTTTGCCGCTAACCTTAGAATAGAGTTCATCATAAGGAAGTCACATCGGACGCTGTTCGCTCAGAAGTGGTTCTGGCATTAAAAAAGGCCATTCAGACTTCGTCAAAATGTTAGTTTGGTATGAGGCATTGATATAGCGAGTTGAATAAGTTCGTCAACGACTTTTGAGATGGAAATGAAACAAAATCGGTGGCTGATGTTACAATACACTGACGCTAGCTTCGGTGAGTACAGAATCATCCAATCGTTTATACAAAAACGCACACGAAAAACGAAATCGGACTCTACAGGTGGTCACATGGATTTGAATTTACAGGCATGGGTGGATGTCAGGTCCCGACAGTCGACACACTCTGGCAACACACCTTGGTCTGGCTACCAATCTAAGTGACAGACCGACAGCCGTTTGCGCGTGCGCTATATGCTTCCTTCTAGCAGCTGATTGGCTATTCGTGTGCCGCTGTGGTGGTGGGTGGTTTACTGTCATGCGTTTGATGCGCTTCACTGGGCCAATCAGTGAACAGTAAACAAGCCGACTGAAAGACCGGGTGGTGTGTGCAGAAGCATTAATCTCTAAAGTCAGCTTGCAACCCCCGTTCAGCATCCGATGTGGAAGCCTGTGCAGGCCGAAGCGCAGTAGCTGAGCCAAGGATACACGCACAAACGATGCGCCAAGCCACCGGTCCACAGCGTACACATCCATGCAAACCTGCGTGAGAAGCCGCCTTCATGAGTGCGCGCCATTGGAGCGTTCTTACTGTTCAATGAATGCATTTAATATCACGTCAGACCCCATGGTGACATCCGTGCGCTGCTCTAGACGGTATTGGAAACATGCTACCATCCACAACAGTCGTGAATGATTGCCAACTGAAGCACAGAACCGCACTGCAATATTTGCTGGAGATGGCACAACAAATGAACGTACAAACCAATCATTGCTTACTTAATAGTCAATTTGCTGCTCCCAATGTGAATCTGATCAACGAAGCACATGAAACACTTGTTAACACTACTGGAGAAAATCTGTCCAACACCTATCCATACCTTCAGTCAGGACTTTCCCAAAGGACACATCCAGTAGCACCTGGATGGTCAGGGGAACACATCCGACAGGGATTTCACCCAAGTGGTATGACCAAAACAACAAACGGACACTATGGGCATGATGTGTCGAGTAAGTGAATAAGGATATTTTGATACATTCATATTATATCAGTCTCTTGAAATACTGTGAATTCATACAATCATAAAGCATTATAGGTCTTGACTTTGAAGCCTGTGAATTTCGAATTGAACCCTAGGAAAGCGTAGTCCCTCCAAGAGTGTTGACTGTAAAACAAGCAGTCCCCAGATTATTTGTTGTTCATAGTTTTAATGATTGTATTGAACTGGGGAAAATAAAACGGCGTCAGTCATAGTGTTAGAATTAGCTACAGGACTCAGAGGGTACTATACTACTGAGAAAGGCAGAAGGTTTGCACTAACAAAGAGGCAACCGGTGGCTTTACTAGTTCAGACGAAAAATGTGATATTCTTTTGATTCAAGTCCAGCCGACGCCTAGTTTCCTGACACATCAGAGTACTTCGCGCGGAAACTACTTGAATACAAACGAGAAATATGGGGCAATGATTAAGGTGACGTATTTCTTAAATAAACGTGAACAAATTTCGTTCTTAATTGCAAAGGTCGGTTTTCATAATTACGGAGTAGATGAGAACGAACACATACCGGCTAAGTGACCACGCCAGTGATGAAGTATAAAACAACTCGACCGTTGTTCAGTCATTTGACAAAATCATAGCACATGTGTTGTCCGAAATAGGCTGACTGCTCAGAAATGTTACAAGTTACGTAGTTCGCTTCGTTTGGTCCTTGTCTTGTAAACTAGGCACGGTTACTCGGATACTGCATGTTTGCCCGGTGGACCTAGATCAGCTCTGGAAACGAAAATAATGAGTTAGTATAGAGAGGAAATTTAGCAATAAGACCGTATCTGGCTGCCATTTATAGGCATATCAAATCTGGCATCAATTCCAACCAAGATAAGCAACTGTGTGTGTGAGGACAGTGCTTTCGGAAATATCCATTTAAGATATCATAGCAGGGACCAGAAAGCGACACATTTACTGGCTGCAATTCAAACACAAAGGCATCCTTCAGTATATAAAGAAAATGTTGGACACTAGTTTTCAAATCCACACATGCATGCATGCATGCATGCAAACATGTATGATTAATGTTACACAATATAAAATTCGTTCTCCCCATCCTGAGGAAGGTCTGTTATGTTTGATGGTAGCGCTAGAACATGGTTCTGTCGCAAATGAGCAAACTTGTGTGGAATGTTCTGATAAATCGTTTTAGTCTGTCGGTGACCATTGTTCGTTACATACACCGTTTGTTGTTGGCAGTGTCAGGATGAAAGGATAGTCCTTGAATGCCCTATTGTATTGGTCGATGATGTTACCATATGGCGGATTTTTCTGCGAAGACAAGACAGTTGACGAAGCGATAATATGAGTACCAGATAAAGGGGTCCAACAATAAACTGTAACTCGGTTTTTTATTTGCAAGTACCTTGGCGTTAGGAGTCTGGACCTGCTAACGCGGACAGTATTCCATTCAAAACTGGGAGAGTTTCTTGGTTGTATGGCAGTTGAGAAATATTGTAAACTTTTGGTAAATACGGTAATGATGCTGTCGGACCTGACTGCGAAACCTACTACCAGTTAAACACAGGGAATATTTGCCGTTTGGTATTGTCTGGTACATCATACTTAGGCTACCTAGAGCCGTTTGTGAACCTTTTCACGACATTTTCGCTTAACGAAAGCAGGCCTTCCGTTCCCACCATACTGTCGAAAGACTTCGAAGATGGCCGGCGTTATGTTCTATGTGTACGGGCAGAGTTAATTTGGGAATAGGAACTGCAACATCAAATCCGCTTTCCAGATGACTTAACTTGAAGTAGTCATCTAGTTAGTAGTTACACAAGCTTGTCTGGAAGTAGCTAGACTTCTCCGTAAGAAGTTCGTTGTACAAGACGCTCCATTTGAATCTCTCTGTGTAGAAGGCCTTCAACCGTTTCGATTTTTCCCGTTTTTGGGTTGTTCATTTGAACAGCCTTCCTTTAATGTTTACTACGCTGTGTGGCTATAACCAAGGTCTATCTCTGCAAGTTTTTTAGTTTGTTCACAATCTACGCACCAGATTGTAGCCAGTAGTCTTAAATCAGATTTTGCCAGTGAATGGTTCCACACTTTTCCTTCAATAAGACAAAAACCGCAAGTTGTCCTTCATGCCCATCCTTACTTCGATGCCAGTTTACGACTTCTCATTGGGTTTCTGCTTAAATTCTTCATACCTACAGGATGCCATCATGACACAATACGATGATATGCGAACATCTCAAAATGGAAGGAGTAGATGTTCCATCGGTTTACATGACGTAGACTGGAAATGACACAATGATCTCAAGTCACAAATTCCACGGAGTTGTAGATTCGGGTTTACTCTCGTATACGTGATAAGTGGATGGCACCGTTGATAGATCAGCACAGGCCGTTCGTGCTGATCTACACAACTGTAAACATCCATTGACTTCATTCAGTATAACAGGCTAATCTGGCCACTGATGCCACCAACTACTGTGTTCAAGACACATGGTGGATGTTAGGGATGCGTATATCTTTTGCATTATATGCCTCACGAAACGGGAAATAAACAGTGTAAATCTATAAGTAGTGATATTTGTGATCAACCGTGAGTAGTGCTCAAACGTTATTGTATTCCGTGTGTTAAGAACTAGTGTGACCACCTTTCGGACGCACCTATATAACTGGACTTCGCTATGAGGCACTGATCCTTCAGGACAGAGAAGGATAGACGAGGTTTCAGTGTCCCATTGTCCGCTGTTTGCACTATCTATCGTCTCCCCTGTAGCAACATTCAGTAGACGTAATATTCCACCAGTTCATGAAGTTCACTCAAATTCCTCCTTCTGGCTACAACTGATGCTTATAGGATTGATGATATGAGAGATAACAGACTCTCAGTCACTAACGTGCATTGCACAAAGCACATCAGTTGACCTGTAGCCCATAAATCCTACCACTGGCTGAGTCGTTATTGCTACGTAGACTCTAATCTGAACATTGTGTGGCAGAAGTCATATTCAGCCTTCATGCTGCTGTCATACAACTTGACGATCAGTGAAACAAACCTACTCTCTCTGGTACAGGAAACCATTCTGTGCATCTATTGAATATTAGTGCTACCCGAAAACACACCAAGTGAGCGACAATCCTGGTTATTCTAGAAACATTTTATCACAAATAAACCTGCTATCGATCTGATGTGCAATTCTCTCGGTCTGTTAACGCAATTGCAAAATAACATCTCTATATTCAGATCACTTTCAGGTAGCCCCAATACCATATCATTGTTATTCGACATCATTTCAGGATACAGCATAATATTTTGCCATATCGACCAAGACCCCCAACTGATACAAACTTAACCGACGAAGTCAGCACCGTGGGGCTGAGGGAGGTAGTAGTTCCGAAGGATGTTTTGCACACAGTTCTCAACACTGTGTCCGGGTACACAGTAATAAGTGTTCCAACCGACTTCAGTCGACTGACGTTAGCTACACGCAACTAAGGTGGGATTCAGTTTACCCAAGTGGAATGCATGTATTGTCTGGGCTATCTTTCTCCCTTCATTTACTTAATTTGGAGTTACTGCGACCCACTGAAACTCGTTGGTTCAACTAACCCACAATGCCGGTTAATATAAACATCGTATGATGGCATATATTCATTTCCACACTTCACCCAACTGTACTATACGACTCTATACGACTATACGACTCTGTAGGTGTAACGCGATGCCAAGGAAGCCCTTGAGCAATCCTGAACTGATAGTGAACAATAAAATTGGGATACCGGACACGTTAAAGTGTTACAGGTACACTGTACATTTAAAACAGTAAAGAAAGTCACTAGTTACCCATAAGTTACACTTTCATCACACAAACGCTGACATCAAACGTATATGTGTGCTTAGGATTTTGTGCCTCGGTAGCGATCGATTATTTTTCTACAATACGTTCCATTGGTGCATGACGCGCTTTGCAAAACACCCTTCATACGCCAGTTCTGACATATGATCAACGTCATAGAGACCGTGTGCGCGAACATCTCTAGGCAAATTAATGGTAACAATGTAAGTTTTTTCGCAGAATGTTTTTTGTTCAGTATTCAGACATTTCAGATGGTTTTGTCTAAATTACCAAGCGGCATAACAGCAGCCAAGTCATTGAGTGTATGACGCGTTCTTTATGTAGGTATGTTGAGATTTGTTGGTCGAATTGGCTGAAAACCGGGCGAAACACCTACTTCGTTCAGCTGTGCAGTTTAGAATATCTAGAGGGTTCGGCTACATTGGTGAAGGTACTTGACGCTCGCAAACCGCTATTTCGAAATCCAGTACTGATATCCTAGTCGAAGACATCGTGTTCGAAGTGGCTAGTTTTGTTGTGACCGCAAAAGACGCTCGGCTTTCGAAAGTTGGCATCGCACGAAATCCCTTGCAATTTATGTTAGAACAGAAGGAAGAACGCGTACACTCGGTTGCATAGTTGACCTGTATCCGCATACAGTGAGCAGCAATGCACTGTAATTCGTCATGGTAACACATCCCCCACAGTGCAGACACACGGTTCCAATCGTTGCTTCTGGTCCCTCGTCTTGCTAGCGTTGAAACCTGTCCTTGGGTTCTCAATTGTACGCACTATTCTATTCACAACGAATGTACATCCTATACAACGGTTTAAGCTACCTAGGTGGTCTGTATGGAGTATGTTTGGCGTCTGTAAAACCGGAGTGTTACCTTATAGCTAGAGTGATAATATTCCTACCCTTTCTAAGGATAAGTAATTTATTCACCTTGGTGATAACATACCGCTTTCCTTCAAAATGACGGAAACCGACTTTGTGTGCGCTTATCCTAATCATTTGAGTGACCAGCCGTAACGTGAAAGAACCTTGAATCTAGTGTTTCTCTTTTTAACCAAGCTGGCTGCAGGGCCCATCTGAATGTGAAAGCTTCGATCAGATATGAGTGATGTTCAACTTAAATCACCTAACATCCCAACAGTTCATCAGTCAACGAGTGATCATTTAATGGAAAGTTGAATATCCATCCTATGATGTAAATGCCAACATTTTGTGCTTCGTCTTGGCTTTTTCGTCGTGAGATCATTGACGGAATTATGGTCGATCGTCTTATTAAGCAGAGTGGCCTCGCCACCTAAAAAACTCAGCAGTTCTCCAGACGATCTATCCATCAATTACTAAGATTGCGATGACTGACTCACGAGTTCTGTGTGTCCGATGAGCGATATTTTAAGGGTACATCTTTCATCAATACAACCAACTCCTGTATAAGACCACCTGTTCTAAGCCAACATGTAGTCACGGAACATTATGACTGTGACAGCGTTGCAGATGGTCTGATCGTCCACATCAGACAAGCCTGTGTTTCAGTTAATAGTGGGCTTCAAGCCAAATGATTGTCACTTCATTCAGTCAGTTTTATTCCCTCCAGGACTCTGTATCATGTGTTTAGAAGCCTCCTCTTCCGCGTTGTTAGAGCCACAACTAGTGACAAATCCTAGTAAGCCTACAGGCTATTTAGCAAGTTAATGTGATGTGTAAGCTGAACTTTGTCTTTCCAAAGTCCCCACGTTTCTGCGGCTTAGTCCACTAACGTACGCTTCGTTTTGGACTAATACCTCGTGCATAGAGAATCCGCAAATCCCTGTATAGTCCAAGCCCATGTGCATCCAAACATGTGTCCAGTGAATCATTGTGGTTGTGAGCTAAGCTGAAGGATGCAATATCTGTCCATAAGTTTCGTGAAATGTTTTATGAAAAGGTCTTCAGTTTTATAAACAAAACAATCATACTGGGCTCCGACTGATTAGTCGTTCACCGTTAACTATGGAGTAAGCACAATCCATGCGTCTGGACTTCGATAACTGGCTGTAACTAAATCAACGTGTAATATAGCTCAGTCCACATCTGAAATCAGCGATGTTGTAATTCATATAATTCTAGCACCAACTTTGGTCGGATCATCCTTATAAACTTTGGTGTTTATCAGTACCCCCGTGAACCAGGATGCACCCACAGGTCAACTGGCTGTTAACTGCTATTTGGTGCGGATGTTTCTGCCGAGTTTCAAGTGCGTGTAAACTACCGGTTTCGTTGAGATTGTAATTCGAGTCGTTGACCATCGCAGTCATCGTCACCAGTTTTGTAGCGAAATGTTTCTGTGCCCTAAGGTTTGTAACATCCCATACCTAACACGCGAATACCCACCGGTCCATATTGATGATGAATTTTGCAATTGTTTTTAAACAGGTTGGAGTCACCTAATCAGAAGCGACGTCACACAAACGGCTTATTAACGTTGTGCCATGATGAGTCTTAAGGGGAGATACCGAAAACCAACACTCCACAACTGGTCTAATCAGATACATCTTAACTGGAATTCTTTGACTTTCGGCTAACAGTCTGACGCATCTCGTTTTTCGTGTGTGTGTGTGGGGGGGCAGCATTTCATAGTTGTGTAACCTATTCACACACTACTATCATGGACGGAGGTAGTCCATGTCGGGTTACCGGTTTGTACTCACTACTACCAAAAAGTACGAAATGGTGATTACAAGTATTTCTGGGTGCTCGCTGTTAATCTGACTCTTCCTAATCGGGTTCCTGTTTGTTTGAATTCTTCGGACAGTAATACCCCAGAGGTTATTCGGATCAACAACTTTCTTGTAAGAAACCACAACCCCCACCCAATACAACCCCATCTTCATAATTACTGTCGATGTAAGCTGGTCAACAGATGAATTGTGTCCACTCATTCAGAATGGGATTCATGAATAACCTTAACCAACTATATGAAGCGGTCGGTGTTGTGAATGACATGCAGATTAGGAGATGGCTGCGGAAATCAGATGATTTTTCATCCAGATTAGAAAAAGTAAAGAAACACAACTTACTCGACCTGTTTATGATCGCTCAGATACGCTGGTATCTTCCGTTCGTTTGATAAATAAAATTGTTAGGAGCTGTGTCGCAACTACGGGTTTACTGTTTTCCGATTATACTTATTACCGTTTTTCTTCCGTGCTTTGTACTCAAGCATTCAAATAGTTGTTTCAGAAAATTACTCGATCAATTTACCCAGACCGAAACCGGATATGAATTTACTCAAATGCATCGCCGGTCTACTTAGGAGAATAGTACGTGAACGTTAATTTCAAAGCCAGGCAAACAGTCCTTCGGTAGCCCCTCTCGTAAATAAACAAAAACAGGAAAAGAACAACTTTTTTGCAAGAACGCTTGGTCAGCTGCTAGTTTCAGAGAGATTTCTCATCACTTGTTAATTCATAGTCGTTGTTCATAATAATACTAGTATTGTTATTGTTGATAGTCGGATGAGTACACTGTGCCTCGGTACCCATTCGTAACTATATAAGTGACAGACTAGTTCCGACCGACATTCACTGGGCTCACCAACTTGCTCATCAGAGTAGACGCGAAGCAATGAAAGAATTATGAAATAAAGAAATCTGGTTATGGTGCAACTTAGTGTGGAAATGTCAGTGCGTCTTTTCCCAGTACACAGGTAATACTTATACCGTCTGAAGCCAAGTCTGGGGCTTATGGCTCTGTGCTGAATAGTTTGAGAGAACACTAATCGATTTCGGTTTCACGTATCCACGCCTCTTGCAGTTCGATCTGCACTGATGATTGGTGAAGTTCTTTAGTGGCTAGTAAAATTGTGTGGCATCGTCAGCCACGACAGTTCGACCTAGCAACCTTCATTTCTCAGTTGTGTAACTGATCATCGTAGCTGATTTAACTGCGACAAGCAAATACGTCGTTCATCATCACCATCATCAGTGTCCCTGTTAGACTGTTGCCGATTGTGCTGACTCTGATGCTCAGTCCCTCATAACCCCAGTAACTGATGTTCCAGTTTCTAAAAGGACGCAGACTTCATTCATTACACGTGGCGCTTGTGTGTGTGTGTTGGAAGAAGGTGGGGCCCGTTAATTTTACGAGTTAGCATCTGACACTTGGGCACAGATGGAAAGCAAGGTGATGGAAACGGTGTGGACACAGCAATCATGTGAAATTAGGTGCTAATTGCACTGGCGATCATCGATCACACGACTGATCTGTCGAAAAGACCGTTAGCACACACACACACACGTGCATAGGCACATAATACACCAAGGTGGTTTCTTCGGATCGGGCCCTGACAACGAAAATCTGCATTTGATGACAGTGTTTATACAGGAGTTTGCATTGTGATTCAATCTAAAATGAGGTTGATCATTTGCAGAACTTTGTTGTCGTCTAACCCTGCACGTGTAGACACCAAGCTTGTTGAAGGGCTTGCCCATTGTGCAGTAGGTGATTTTAGAAAAATGACGTAAGTCTTTCCTCAACTTGCTGCCGATTTTTGAATGCTTTCCATCACACAGAGTGGAACTCACGAAGTTACTTGTAAGTAGTGATGAGCTAATAATCAAATCGAAACAAAGGTTTTGTCAATTAATCACTGAGTCAAAGTATTGAATTTGGAGTAGTTTTGATAAACCTAGGACAGTGTTGTAAGCGCCGGTTGGTCAGTCTGTTTACGGTTAATCAGATTACATGCTGCATGACTAAGTAATTAAACGGGATCGGTAAGTGTCAGGTAAGAAATAAAGCGTAAAACGTTGTATCCGCCGTCCACTAGATCAAACAGACGAATATGAGAAAGACGTTGCTAGTTCGAAGCTTCGGCTAGCAGCAGTGAGAATACACTACATGTACTACGACTGTTGCTCTCAGTAACAACGAACTAAGTGATAGAAGGCCTTTTTCAACGTGGCCGATACCGTGGTTGATGGGGACTTGAACCCGCTATCCGTGAGCAAGTGCCAGAACCGTATTCAGTGGGCTACGGGGTTGCTACCACCAGGTCAGCAGAGCGGCATGGGATCTATTCAGTTAAATTAAATAAATTGAACATTTTTGTTTAGTGGCTTGCAACTGATGAAATTAGTGCAGGAAGGTTGACAGCATTTTAGGGTTTGAACTCGTTGTTTCAGACACAGTTTTATTGCTCCAGCAAATCGTTGTTATGCATTGAAAGTCCTTACGCAGTATAACATGAATGTACTGAGCAAGTTACTGTACAGGATTTTACATAATACAGCACGTTGATTGGACAGCGTGACATAAAGTAAGTGTGAGGAATCCGTTACGTGTTGGATTTGTTGAGGTTGGTTTGATACGTTTGACATCCTCTGATGTAGAACGCTGAATTCGTTGCAAGAAGTTTGTTTTGTTCGTGAAAATTAGGCCCTGAATGGGTTAATATTTGGCTTTTTGCTGTTTGCAGTGAACACCTCTAATGGATTGTGTGCCATGGCAACACAGTATATCTGTTCTCTCCTTGTTTATAACTACTGTTGAGTAATTACTAAAACTTTCTCGTTTGGTGGTGTTTGACACGCCCACAGTTTCATCTATACTTGATACCTATGTTGATTGGTGTCCAATTGTTAGGTAGATTTTGGCTCCCCAAAGCTGAACGCTTTATTTGTGACAGAGCAAATTTAATGAAATCCTTGTCAGTAATATCGCATAATTTCCAATCATTTCGACCGTTATTTGTAACATTTCAGATGACAGTCTTAATCAACATTAGTGAAATCATCGATTACATCAGATTATCCTAGATCGCCCGCTGTGACATGGAACATCTTTCAGAAGAACACTGGCACGGTCGAATTTGTGTAATTTACTTCAAAATTACACGGCCACCGTTAATTTTGTGAACATCTTTCCTATTATCAAACCGACAGTGATCATTTCTGTTAGACAAACGAACAGATCATGTTGCAAATCAGCTGCTTAAACTTAGTTGAAGAAAGTGAGGCATCAGTAAATTTCTATATAACAGACACAAACAGAGTTTAAGGTCACCCAAGTACTGTATATCTGCACGGGTTTAGCATAGCTTGTTCCCATCGTTTCGTTTTGGCACTCCGATATATCAGTTTGGCATACCTCCAGCCTGAAACTAATATATCCGTTTCAAATCGACAACCATGTCAGCCGATGGGGAGAGCACATCGACATTTCTGCAAACTAGGCGGGTAATTATGGTCCAATGACTTTCTATAAGAGGAAGGTAAGTACTACAGACCAATGTAGTCGATTACTATTAATCTCCCAAAGCATTAGCTGTGCTATAGTGGTTTTCAATGTGTGATTTTGAGTCCTCGGAAAATTTGACGAATGAAAGTTTACAGAAGAAGCTGCAAAATCCGGTTGTTGAACTTGTCATTATTGTGTTGACTACCAGTCAGACCAACAGATAGACATATACACATACGGTCAAAGACCATTTACTGTTAATGCATCCAAGATGATGCTTCCATGTATCGGAAATAAATGCGGTTTCATTACTGAAACAAACAATCCACCGTTAATGTCAAGACTCATGAACTTCCCCTCACAGTACGTGATATTCTAACTGTCATTTCCTTATACTCCAGTCATAGACTGATGTCTAACGTTTTTTTATTAAAAAAAACTTGTGGAGTAGTTAAGCTTAAGTAATAAGCTTATCTCACTAGCTCAGTTCAGTATGATTGTATTGGAGACGATTGGAGAGATTCTCTTACTGATTAAACTACTGGTCATTCCTTTCGTTTCGTCATCATGACATTCTTTAAACCTCCAGATTATATCGTTAATTTCTCTTATGTTTCGCCATATTTGTTAGAAGGCCTAGTTCTTCGTTTTATCCAAATCGGCCGCATCAAATGATTATGGTTTGATGTGGACATAACGCATTCAAAATGAACTGCTAGTCATAAAGAACTTCTTTTTAAGACTATAGGCCCAAATTCAGACCACTGGTAGTACGGACTGGCAAGTATGGTGTCCATGAAGTGGGGCCACATATCTGGATCTCAAAGCCCATAACGTTTACGTGACCGTCTAATCTTGAGTCAAAGTATCAGCCAAATGTCATCATTGCGAGCACAGATTGTCGCGTAAATTTTTCGCAGTTATTTTTCCTGGTTTTATAACAACCACTAAAACAAAGTCCATCTTACGGATTTGCAATACCGTTATTTCGTTCGCTGCTAAATAAACCAGTCGTCAGCGATTGACCAACATAGGAGATATTGCCCCAAACCGGTGCGTCGTATACTTCGTCGCAGGTTGTATTTCTTGGCCAGAAACCGTACATTTGAACAACTGTCACACCAAAAAAAACCGAAATCGTATCCTCTTTATTAGACAACAAAACATAACTTTACCGTTCCTTGTGTGTGTGAGCTTACGGTTTTGTTTCGCTAGATCACTTGCAATGGAAAAACTGCTTTAAATAGCACCCAGATAATTGTCATTCCGGCTGTTGTTGCTGTCGCTGATGTCGACGATGATGTAGTCCACATTATTATAACCCTGTTTGCAGTCATCATTCTCAGCACTGTCAAAATTGTCACCAGTTTGTAATGATACTTGACTGTGGCAACATTGCAAAAGTGGTTTTAGTTTAAAGAAAAAACACAAAAGAGAGAGGTAAACTTTTGTTCACAGCAACTCTACACAAACGGAGATAATACACCAAATACGCTCTGAGATAGCATCTCCAAGTTAGAATCCCTCCGCTTATTATTGTCGCGCCCCAATGATTGTCTTCGCATCAAAGAAAACTGTCGACATAAATGTGCCATTCACATTATTGAACGTAACTAATCATTATCATCCATGAAACCTCCATACTAAGCGTGAAATTGAATGAGTCCCAACTTAAAGAACGGATGTAATCCATAGTGCTTTATTTGACGCCTAACTGTTCGTAACCTTGTAAGACCAAACGGAGACATACAACTGAAAGAGATCCAAACAACGCAGCAATCTCAACGGACGAACAATACATTTGAAAAGCAGCCAGCTAACAACTACTACACTACTTGCTCTCTGCTGAAAATATAGACCGTAATCGAACCCAGGGTAATCGACACAGCAAGGGCTCGCATAAGCTCGAATTTAAAAAAGGTTCGGTTTATAGAAGAACATTTTTGAGCCCAGACAAGTAGACCAGGTCCCTTCGTTGAAAACAACAACCATGAGGGCTAGCAAGCTCGAAACACTATGAGCACGATGCTTCTGTCTGCAACCTGTCAGTGACACATTCATAAAATATCAGCCCAGCTGACTTAAACTTTTCATTTAACTTATTTTCTGTTTTAGGCCATCCTCCAACAAGAATGAGCAATATTCGATCTCCACAACACCACCAACAATTCAACCAATTATCCAGTTCCTCTTCTCATACATCCACTGGGGCTTCTGACCCCAAGCGTGCTCCGCCAATGTTACCTACTTCACATTCAGCATGGCCACTTTCACCTGTTCCCGATCCTTACTGTATTTCAATGATGCTGACCTGGCTGCGTTTGCTTACTTCAACTCCCAGTTTATGGATGAATGGTCCGGAGGAAAAGCCAACTAATACACACAAGTCTCCGGAAACATCAGTTCGACGAGCAAAATCGAATAGGACAGAAAATACTAATGTAGTTCCCAAGTCAACAGACGATGTTCATGCTATGATCTGTTCTTCGTTAGTCTATAAGCTATATCAGTCATTTTACAACCTTCAACAACCTAGTGTCTTTCAGCACAGTGTAAATTCCGTAACCTCACCAACAGTGAGTAACGAGAAATCTCCCCTATCTCAGGATACCATAGGCTTTCCAGTGCGACAACCGATTCCATCATTTGGTTTTTCTTCGGATTCTGTCTCATCTGGGGACGGATGGACACACTTGCACAGATCACTGCCACATTTGAAGATCACAGCGGATAATCGACAGACAGTATGGACAGAGTATTCAAATTCCGTCACCGTTAATGCGCCGAAATCCAGTGCCCACAAACGATCTCACGTGGACGCATCGAGTAATCATCTTGTACGTCTATTTGCTACGGTAGATGAAGCTACAAGTCCCGAGAGTTATTCATCATCAAGATCCTCGTCAGGCATGCTTGGTAATGGATGTCGGACTGAAATAAGAAGGCTTGTGGACGGTCCCACTCGTATGAGTTCACCTAGACAAAAAGGTATGTACTGACTTGTGGAAAAAGTGGAGACAATGTAGGGCGGCTCATCCAACTTAAAACTCGAGGTTGTAGAAACGATAACCGGTTCATTTGTTCCACAGTACTGTCCCTTTGTTGATATCGCAGTGAATTAAGCGATGACCACGTAGTTCGAGCTTCCATTGGCCTGACGCACGAAAGTTGCGCAAAACGGTGATCCTGAGGGTAATTAGTACGGATTGCCTAGAGACGTGGATGACAGTAGTGACCGGTACCACATGGATCAAATACCAAATATATATACTATCCGCAAAGAGATATATAAATTCACTTTCAGTTTGGTTACTAATAAGCTATCTTGGTGAAAGATGTCCCAAGTCATTCACCTGGAGGCGTAGGGAAGCTGTGTACTTATGGGACAACATAAAAATGTAACTCACAGCCATCCTGAACCAAAATAGAGATATACCTGATTGACGTGATCTAATTTACCAGGCCAAGTCAAGGTTGATTAGAGGCGAACAGGAAGGGTGAAATTAGACAGTTGGGAATTGTCGATATTGATATGGTTTTTAATGAGGCTCGTGTAGGATAATGAATTTGTATAAATAAACACTTAATTTTTTTAGTGAATTGTCTTCAGATTTTACGAGTTACATACAAACAAACTGAATAAGTGAAATGATCGAACAAAATGTGTGGAGGCTTGGCTTTATCTGATTATAGTAAAAGGTTGGTTTACACGAATGCGAAAACACCCCACTAAATACGGTTCACAAAGGGTGAAGGAATGATATATCGAACTGTTGATAACCAGTCTGAGGTTAGTTATAGCAAATAGCGCGGCTATTCGTTACAGCTACTCTTTGCAGCACACAAATTGTATGCAACTATCTGCAAATAGGCACCTCAGGTGGGTCCATTGAAATAACCGACATCTGGATCAGAAAGGTCGGATCTTCAGAAGACGAACATCGTGTTTCCGAGGTGAACATCATCCTCTAAGTTCTGAGCAGACATTATGTATAAAGTTGTCAAATATGAACTAATCGGAAGTGATGCTACGGTAACGATCCCTTCACTTGTTTGCCTTCGTATTGCCTTCGTATTCACAAGATGGTCATAGCTCAACTTGATCAAAGTGTTTTGGTAGTCAATACCTACCTATTACAGTTGAAAACCCTTTAAGGCCAGCTGAATCGAGCGCCAGAGTAAAATCTTATACCTGATGGACAGGAAGCGCTCACGTCAATAGTGCCATGACCGAAAACAAAACCTCATTGGTGCCTAGTTGACTATTTCCTCAAAGTTTCAATATCCAAACTGTTCAATAATCATGTTGGCATCTTGCCTGCATGACTTAATTGCCTAATTCCTTGAATGATATCCTTAGATTGGAAGTCCAATTTGGGTTTGTATAATGGCACGAGTAAAGTGTTCTTGATTTCCTAAAAAAATATTTAGATTAAATGAAATGATCCGGTTTGATTAGTATATAATCCATCAATAGACTTTCACCCTAAGGAAGTTTTACGGTCAGTCAGCTTTAAACGTACACTGCTACTTGCGTATTTGCTGTTCATAACCGATATAATTTATGCTGTGTGGTCACGATGATAGTAACGTTTGAAACATTGATGAACACTGGTAGTGCCTGGTTCACAGTTCTCTTTTGACTTCGACGGGCTACTATGTGTAAGTCACGGTGAACGCTTGTACAAGTCAGACAAGCTGAATTGCATCACAGTCGTGCACACTTTTGGTAGTGGGTGATTTAGGAGTGATTACAAATCTGATTGTTGTGACCTGGGATCCACACTGTGCGTTGTCATTCTTGACCGACTGGGCGCATGTCTGCGTGCATATATACGTGCACTATCCACGCGGGCATTGACCTCACCAGTGCGTGTACGCCTCGATTCTTACTGATCAGCCACGTGATCGCTCAGTCTAGATGTTCGACACGTATGTTGATTCATGCTCGTCCTCCCACTTTGCGACTCCGTACGGTTGCTCGTGCTTAGTCTACTCGCCCCAGTAAAAAGCTACTTTACGAACTGCCTTTTGAAATGACAAGCTACAGCACTTATCACTATTGTTATAGAGCCATGCTTTCAAATAATCCTCATATTCTACAAAAGTTCTGAGCGTACCACCAATGAGAAGCCAATTGTAGCATAACTGCCTCAAGCCATCCGTGTTGTTCCCTCAATGTGATCCGGCTATCCGAATTCTGTAATACTCACTACTCAAACTTTCCGGGCGAACCACATACAGTATACATTTCCAGCTAATTTGTGTCTGTAGGCAATATGGTTGAAAGATAGGCCGCAAAATAACCGAAATGTATTCTGATAAGCTTTATTTTTCACGACCTATGAAACATCCAGTCAGTAACATAGTATAAACATACTGATACAGGATGACGACCGGAGATAGGTTGGTTCTGTCCAAATCAAAATGAGTTACCCATAATTGGTATACTCAACTCCGAAGAGATCCATACACATTGTTTCCGTTACCAATGAACTGATAGATTTGGTAATATTTCTCGTGGAAACCTCACATGCTTCATTGTCTACAGATAACATTGGTCTCCTCATGTCTACTTGCTGATCCTCTGATGAAACTAACTGAAATACTAGCCATTTTCGCTCAATTCGTTGTTTCATTTTTAGTCCACAATTTTACATTCGATTCGGGGTTATGGTAGAGAAATTACTAGCTAACTCAGGATTGTATTACTAATGAGTAGTGTGACAGATTTATGATTGACAATACTCTCATAATAGAATTATTATCAGGTATATCAGAGTTTAACATTAGGTAGATCACACTAACTCGCTACTACTAAGCTAGCCGGAACACTTTATTGGAGGTCGTTTAATCACAATTTATACACTCGGTCACAACTCACTCATCTTTCAGGATTTGACTTCAAAAATCTTGTCCAATCCTGTATGGAGTCAGATGAGGGAATTAAGTGCACCAGAAAAACATTCTCAGATGCACTCCTCATCGGCGAGAGTAAAACGCGCACCAAGACGAACATAAAGCAGAACCCGTCCAGGTGAGTGAACGTAAACTAACGATACACCGGCTTAGAAGGTTTCCACTCTCTGGGCAACTTGTTATGGTATTCAGGATACGTTTTACACGCTGTCATAGCCGGAATACTCACACTTTGTAGGCCAGACAATGTTGTCTGTCGTTAATGGGTGGAACAGAGTGAGTGGGCTTCCGTGCCTGACTCAAGTATCGTTGTTGCCTGAGGTTGTCGATTGTGCATTTTCTTAGTATGACCTAAATTTGAACTCTGTCGTATGTTCCTATGGGGCAGTCATGCTGACCACTATCTCACTGACCTGGTGTAAGCATGATCAAACTCTCACGTTCAAACGTTTTTTCACATTCGTTAGTGCAACATAAGCCGGTTGCTCGAAAGCTTCGACATGAGACAGTTTGTGTTCCGCTAACTCTGGACCGTGACCACAGTAATAGGAGTTTTCGGTCAGGTTTAATTTACAGAGTTCGTTAAGCTCGCCGACCAGTGCAATGACCCTTGTTAATTCGGTTTTCTAAAGAGAATTTGATCAGGAGTTCCAGTCTTGGTCATGGCTGGTATATATACTAGTGGTGAGTTGGAACAAGAGCGAAATTCGACTCTGGTGATATTTTTCGAAATAGGAAACTTGAAATATCCGTCAGCAGTGTAAGGTATTGTTGACCGTGATAATCACCCCATTGAACAGTTAAGTATACCCAGATTCACTGTCAGTTTAAAGCAAACTTGTTGTGCACTAATGTTTTGTTCCTAGCTAAAAAGATACTGACATATGATGTGAATGACCTTAGGTTTCAGTTGCAGATGTTGAGTTCTACGATCGACTGGCATCGTTATGTAAAGGAAGACCCGAATATCTAATTGTCTACTTCTTTCTGATGAGGGTAGACAAAGTTGAAACTGAACACACTGAGACACTAGTTAATGGCTATACAAGAACAGTCATTGTTCACTTGGTCCTCGCCAACGTAAGCTCGAAGGTGTTCCTCTGGCGTCATAACATTCTTGTTATCAAAGTGTTGTCAACGTGTGAAAATTAAGGAATTTTTCCGTTTGTCGAACACAAAAATGGTTTTAACCATAGGTTATCTAGCTGTGTCTGATTGATTTTTTCGACAATTTTGCAACATCTACAATACATTTGTCCAACAGTTACCAAGCTTACAGTTGGTCAGGCTAAGATACAGTATCGCACTTCACACGTAGTGTCATTCGCAATTATTCTGACCATTAACCAGAGAATTACAGCAATCCTTCATTCAGTTCGGGTGTCAGGAGTACTCATAGAACTGCACTGTAGTTCGGTCTGTCTCGACAGACTATGGTTTTTAAAAATTTAAATTATACGTTGGTTTCTTTTGCTAGAATCAAGATAAAATGCCAAAATGTGCAGAGAAGAAAGAGTGAAAAACCGGTACAATGCACAAGGCGAAGGTAAGCAGTTTTACAGGTCCAAACGTGCCAAGTACGTGTAACAATACTGCGTGCGGAAGCCTAGTTTAATGTTTGCTATCAATCCTTGTCTCCTTGACCTCAGTTTAAATTTATACCTAGTGGATGATTCTTTCAAGTTTCGGCACTGAACAGGGACTGCTCCTAGGTCGTTCGCCGACCTGTCACGCAAATCCAGTATTGTTACGCTTTCGCACATATTGCTGCCTAACGGTGGTCTAAAATCCCACAGTGCATATTACTATGAACAACTATGTGAGTAGAAGCGTTAGGCCGTCAATATCCGAGTTGAAATTGGTGATGTTGACTGGGAAGTCTCTGTAATTGGTTATGGATTACGATTGACAAAACAGTCATTGCATCTTCTCGTTGAAAGTTAGGTTAACTTGAGTACCACCTTTGAATGAGCATGGGCTAGACATTAGGGGTAATCAGTCACGCCTACTTATTGAGGTCAACGGCATAGTATTCAAAACGGTGACCTTATAAGAGACGGGGTAGACGTTAAACTTCCAGTCGTGAAAAAAATATGCACAACTACCCAGCTCTACATAAAGGAACCGTAAGTCCACTACCTCTTCCCGAAAGGAACCGGTTGAAGATTCTGTTTGAACATAGAAGCTGGCACCTTAATCCGACAACTCATCAGTAGGACTTAATTTACTCGTATGAATAGATCAAGTATAAATTCGTGGTGCTTATGGGGGACGCATTGATTCGGTGGTAGTTTCAGACACTCTTCCACACACGCCCCCCAAATCAGTGCTGACAATTCCTTCTTTATGAATATATTTTTCAAAGGATTTTCTTTGGTTGTTGTCTTCGAGGTATTTTTATTAACAGTCATAAACTTCACCGATGTGTTGTGCTCTCAGTTACCGGTTTAAGTGTGTCTGAAACAGACAAGCGTATATTGTGTCCACATTGACTGCACGAATCAATTTCTTGCGCCGTGAGTTGAATGGCCGACCTTCACCTTGTTGTCTACCGTCCGCGTACTTCATTAGTTATATGACTGTCTCTGGGATATATTTCATTAACACTAAATCAGTAACCTTGTTGCATTAAAAATACGTTGTGCCTACCCAGTTTCGGATGCGAATCCCGTACGTAACTTGTTGTTATCCATGCTGTTGGTTTCCAAGTGTTCATAACGCACGTTTTTTCTTATATACAACTTCTGTACTCGTATTAACATCAGCCTAACTGGTGGCAACTTTTGTGAAGATTTTGACTTTCCGGGAACTATCATATTATTACTGTCATCTCTAGTTAAAACGAAAAATATGATTATGTGCAAACATTCAAATTGCGTGTAGACAGTTTTGTTATCCATCCATCGTTTGAGGTTTCATATTTGTAAAAGCTATGGTTATACAAAAGAGAGTAGTGTGCACACTTGAGACCGAGGCAACTGAGTACCGATGCAATGTAACACATCGAGTTCGTTACAATGTACGAGACCAATCACAATGTCGGCAGCCATAACAAGGCTGAGGGAAACCAGACCAATTAAAAGACGGAGTCAGTAAATTCGTAAAGAAACAGGCATGACAAGGAGTAGTGAAATTTTTTAGTGATATAGTTTCAGATAAAGATGGAATTCAACTCAACAACCTACTGTGATTAGGACCTGAATAATGACTGTAGCATTAATATTGATCCGCAACTTTTAGGATTATCCACCCCCAGTGGTTGCGTACTGATTCACGACAACATCACAGGTTTGTAGACGAGGAAAATTATTAAAAATAAGTTTCATGAACCAAACTCTCAATAATGCTCAAAGCCCGTGTGAGGTCTTATTGAGGTCTCCATTATGAGGATTTACTCAGAAGTCCGCCTGTCAGGGATGGTCCAATTTGCTTACCGGTTGGGATTGCGCCATTCCGTTTGAATGTATCCATCACGGCACAGCACTCAGTCACTCCCAAAGTTGTTTTCGAATATTAAGGGTGGGCTGTTAGAAGAGCATATCGAAGTTTAATTGCATGGTTTAAAATTACGAGGAAGTTGAAATCCAGACCAGATAACGAACACTTTGGCACTGACCTACTTGCTGAGGAACATGACAGCTGACAGGGTATTACACACTACCAATCTACATGTGATAAGCCTTTTTCTGTGTGTTATGACCGTTTGCCTAACAAGTTTCTGAAATTTGAAGTACTTCGTTATACTTCTAACGGAATCAACCTTGACCATGTTCATGGTGATCGAGCGACGATTGGGATTCACTCTTGTCATTCACTATCAGTATAAAATGGGCATTGTGACAGTTCAAGGCGGAATGCCTGGTCTATCCAGATACACATGGTCGATTTATCTGTAGAAGCCACTGCTCCAACTGAAATTCCCGGTAGACTGGTTTGCTCGTGTTTTTAGATGTTTTGCAGTGGACTATACATCGACACTTTTGGTTGACTTTTCCGTGGGATTGAATACTTCTTCAGCAGATTAGTGGGCTGCGATTGAGTCTATTAGTGGCTGTCGGCGAACGTCTTACATTTAGGGCTTCAACAAAGCTATAAATTCAATTGTGCTCGGAAAAATGCTAAAGAAATGGCAAAAGCAAATCGAATGCTCAGATAGTTTGGTCATACTATCTGAATAGTCTTTGTGAATGATGCAGAACTTCGTCTTTCCAGATTTAATTTTCAATTCGTCTATCTTCTGAAAGAGGAAAGTGTCCGTAGACTCCCTGGAAATGAGCGGTAGGGACTCTGTCAGCAGGAAGAGCCACTCCGGTATGGCAGAAACTACTGGCCACTTTGTCGTGTGATTGATGGCATCAAATTGATATGGTTCGTTGCTATGCGAAACGAAGTCGGTCACAATGAGTCAGCTTGATAAAAATTATTTTGGGTCTGGAGAAAGTTGGATTTGAGAGCGATTGAAATGAACCGTCAGGGATCGGCAATAAAGTGTGACAAACCCGGTATGTACTCATAGGTCTACAATGTTCTAATGATTGGGGTCTGCAAATTCAAACCATTGCCGTGTTATAATGAACGCACGAATCAATGGAAATTTTTTAGTCTACTGTCACTGTGTAGAACTTCACACCAAAAGGCAGACGATTGTTGGTGAATTTTCGGGCCGGCAGTTAATGAAAGATAGATGAAACGCGCCAGTATTTGTGGCCGTAGACCCTGACTGAATGAGATTTGTGAGCTTACTGATCGATTCTAGCTTGATACCAATCCGATTTTTTCCTTTGTCTAAAGGATGTTCGCAGATAACACCCAAGATATTTTCCAATTTTGACTCGGTGCTAGAGGGAACCTTAAATGACTTACTGTGTGCTTCTGTTCGTGTAGATGGGAACGAATATTCTGCTGATTCTGCTGATTCATGCAGAATTAGACAGGTTTTGTTCTGTTACGTCATCTGACGTTCGCCTTTGTGTGATCGACTATGTCGCCTGTGAGTTGGATACATCAGGATTATCCTAACCCAAACAGGCTGAGCTTAGAATAAAGGTTGTTTAATCTGCCAACAAAAACTGAGCAATATTGGAGTCAACGCTGTAGTGCACGGATTTGCACGTTTGTGACAGTGCTGTTCCGTCAGTGACAGCAGGGTCATTTCAAGAATGATATCAGATTGGTCTGGGTTTGAAAAATACTAGTGGTGGAAAGCCTTGATACGCGTGTTCTGAATTAACTTTCCAATACTGGATCATTCGATACGATTAGACCGGGCACCCAAAGCGCATAAATAGTTGGGTTTTGTATTCAGTGCATTTCTAGTGGCAAGATACAGTGGGAGAAAAGAACAAACCTCACAAGGTAAAGGTTAACGCTGGAGCAGTGAGAAACTTATGTAACGTCCACCTGCAGTAGATTAATAAGTTTGGTACTTTAGAATCAGGTAGCACAACCATGACAATTTCTTTATGGTTTTGCAGAACGAAACTAACCACAGTCTCTTGAGACTGATAAGGAGTCAGATAGACGAAAAACAAACAAGCGGACTAACAGACAAACAATCATCTTCACTACTTAAATGTTTATGGTAATCTTTACCAACTGCAGTAGCATAATCAACAGTTGGCGGAGTCTGTGAGAATTACTGCATACATCCATTTTATGGATGATCGCTAACCAATCATTCACTAGCAGCAAGTCCAGAACACGTGAGCCGAGTCATCCATTCTCTAAATTTTGTCAAATGGGCATCCTGATTTTCAGATAAAGTAGTCATCAAGTTAGGTAATCCATGCTTAGTTTAACCATTTCATATCATAATTCTCTTACACCTGTTTGGGACACATGCAACCCATGTGCAAAATCAACTTCGTACGTTGTTAGCAGATTACATGATGACAGCTGTGCAGAACACAGTCATTTTATCCTTTGTTGCCCAAATTCTGATGGGTAAGCCTATCGACTATCAGTACGTAATGGCCATGACATTGACAAAAACCACAACAAAATTCACGTATCCATGCATCTGGCATTCCAACGAGTATTTTGCTCTCTGTGATTTCAGAACCCGGAAACAATATATATGTCGATTTTGTCTGCGACAATTCACCAAATCCTACAATCTGCTAATCCACGAACGCACACATACCAATGAACGACCGTTTCCCTGTGATGTCTGTGGCAAAGCATTCCGTCGCCAAGATCACTTACGTGATCATAGGTGAGTAGAAAATTATACGCGTGGATGCAAGCGTATACACACATCATTTTGACTTTGACCTTGAAGTTCACTTCAATTAACGAATTTTTGCTCTGGAATTCGACATCCACCAGTCGACGTATCATCATTGAGTGAGTTTCTTATGCTTTTTAAATAGCCTCATCAACTTGCATAGGAGAAACTTAATCATGTGGTTCAAGTTCATTGTGGTTAATCAGCATCAAATTAATCGTGTAAGCGCACGTATTTTACACTCATGACTACTGGGTTACATAGTCTCTTCTTTTGTGGAGCATACTGCTAGCATATCTGAAGCAATTGTATCCACGTTTAGAATTGTAAACCAGAGCTGTTACGTTTACTGCCCGGATCCCGTCTTGCACACTCAATACTTCGAGTATCAGTTCCATTCACCGTTTGCCGAAACTACATTATACCAAACCGCATTTTGAGACCGTACCCAATGGAGACCGGGTTTGAAATGATCTCTGTGAACTATCTCTGTTTACTTAAAGAGGTGAATTTCTAACGTTTACATATTCAAGCGTTCGGCAGATACATTGAAAACCTGCTGATTCGGTAATCCACTCAAGTACCGTGTAAAATATTGGTACTAACCAACAACCGTATAAGTAACCATAAATTCGTAGATACTGTTAGACCTCGATGAAAGTCAGCTTACGTATAAAGAAAGAGAATCAGAAAACATTTTCGAAATCACGAAAGTGGTGAAGCGCGGTAAATTTATTTGTTTGAGATTATGGACTACTGCTACAGCCAAACAAATGTTTTCTTTGATCTAGAAAAAAGCTGAGAATTATTGAACAAAAAATCACATAGCACTATTGGTGGGCATTTTAGCCAGCGGAGAAGTAAGCATGCTTTCAGTAGACAAATGAAGAGAACTAATGGGACTGAAATGGGTTTGATCTGCGAAACTTAAAACATGGGCCGATTATGCGGCCACAGAATATGGACTGTGTGGTCAATTACCGAGGGTGAATTACACAGGCTTTCAGGTCAGTTTTGTTTATGACATTGTGCAATTTTATTGACTCTTGTAAATTAACGGTGGACGGAATCCTAATCTGACTGTGACTGATCATCTTACTCACACAATCAGTCGTATCATTCAGTTTGTCTACAACTGTTGTTATTGGTTTGGTGTTAGTAGCTACGCCGATCTCCAGTAAGTTGACCGTTTGATTCGCTTGGTCATATTTTTAGACTGGTTCGAAGTGGTGTGACAAACCGCTCGGTACAACACTTTCTGACTCTTTTCACCTTGAGTCCCCAATAGATCTGACTGTTAATTTGTCAGATTTTGCGGTACCAGCTAACCTCATTGACTCTTCACTTGGCAAAGACATCAAAATAATTTTTGCGCAGTGTATGGGGCTGACTGTCATTTTGGTACGATGGGGATATATGACAAAGAAATAACTTGAAAAACCCCTAGGGCTGTATACGCGACCTTAGAAATCTTTAGCAGTAGATGGTGATAAAATGAAATCCTGACTTTGGTGCAAACATAACCTATGATCTACAAAAACAGCCTGCATAAAATTAAACCAGCAAAGCTCGCCCGTCTAATGTTAAACTCCCAACCTGGAAAAGCACTTTTCGCACTGGAGACTATGCTGAAAATTCTCGTGGATACGTATTTACCGTAATGTGAAGGACAGTTACCACAAAGTACTAGGTGTCAGTAGACTTATTGTTCTACGTTTCGGATACTGTATCGTGGTTATGGATAACCGAAAACTATGCATGGTCAATAAGGTGAGTGACTGATTAGATTACTGACAGTTACCTTCTATTCACTAACAAAATTCGATCGATCTTGTGAAGTAGACGAAGTTGGGTCATTTAATCTTTCTATGTAAAATTCCATCATTAACAGTGTATAATAAGTGGGTTACCGGTCAGTGGCCAGTTCAGGTGATTTGTTGATATTACCATATCCTTTCGAGTGGTGAACTAACCAGAGATCACTGTGTCTGTAAGACGATGTTAAACAGCAGGATACATAACCGTTTATTAATAACATACCAAATTTCACCCTATGACCACACTACATGAATGGTAAAGAAGTTTTCATAACCCATAGTCTAATCAAGTCCGACTAATTTGTGCGGTATAGGCCGTTGACTTCATCACCCTGAAACTTGATTTATGTATGTGAAAGTATATCTGCACACCACCTTAACTATTCTCAATAATTCATCCATCCTCTACCCTGCTTTGTTCTTTCTTGCCTATCTTTATGCTCTCGTCGATTGTCCCATTGGCACAGGTTCACACACAGTAGCCGCAAACCGTTTCCCTGCGAGATTTGTGGAAAGGGATTTTGTCAATCGCGTACCCTAGCCTTACATCGGACGACACATCAGGCGTCAAGTCGAACCAATCTGGCTACCGCCACGGGTACATTACTATCGACGTCGGCAGTTAGGAAACCAGCGTCATCCATGAAGTGGGCGTAAACACCTGACAGAGGAATAGGGGTCAGGCACAAATAGGTTCTGGCAATTCCCTCACTTCCAATCAAACTGACAGCAATAAGTGAATTGTACAACAGTTTGAGTGAGCTGTCAGAAACCAATGCGTGGGCAATACTCAATTCTTTCTAAATAAATACTTTGGCCCATTTTCACCACCATTAATTTTTAGACATTTTTCAGATTTAATAACTTGATACATATGAATTGCTACCGTTTTGTTTTCTGTTTTGTTTGGGGACGGCATTTAGAAAGCTGGGCAAAATGCTATTGAAAGTTGTTAGTGTTGCATAGTGAGCCGGTTGCCCCATACAGTCTAGACAGAGAGCATTATGGACCAGTATACTTTTGGCTGGATGCATTCACTTGCCATCGGAATACCACATGCAATATACTAGGCAAAATTAATGCAAAGTGACCACAACATAACTTTCTTTTTCCAATTGTATGTTATAACCAAGGTAGTGGTTTTTTAGTAATACCACCGCATTTCTGCATAATCGGCAAGTTGGGTCACACCTGATCAGGTTGTAATGCAGGTTTTTCAATTATCATGTAGTCTTTCCTGGTAGGTTTTAGTCACTGGTCATGGTTTTATCATTCTTAGCCATTTCACACTAGCTTTGATCAGATGTGAGCAAACTGTCCAAGTGACTGAAGAATCTAACGCGGTCAAAACGCTTTGATTCGTCCGCATCGGTAGTTCACTTACACATGTTCGACAAAGACGCTTAGCAAGGTGTAGTGATGGCAGTCTATGCCGACGTCGGAATAGATGATAAGCTTATAATGAGTGGCGATGCTTTCGATAGCAGTTTCGCGTCCACATTATGGATAAGTGCTTATCAGTCAATTGGAAGCTTGTGAGCGCCCATCGATTAGCCTTACCATCTGATAAAACCTATTCACTAACCAGTCCGGAATGTGTTCACATTGATTGATACCATCTTAGCATTTTGATCTCTGTGTGTTTACCAACGTTTTCAGGTGAAACCAAATAGTTATGGCAAAAGCAACATGGTAAGACTGTATGCTTACGGTATGGTAACAACAGTTTGTAGATCACAGTCCGTGGAATTGATAACGCTGATTAGTAATCCACCTATCTAATTACCACCGTGATTCTCAGCGCCGCCCAGTATATCAGGCTATTTTTGTTACAAGATAAACTGAGGTTGGATATCTGAGTTTACACGGAATCTTTGTGTAGTAAGTTACATTTTACGCCTTTATTCGATCCTGAAAACCTGCACTTTTTCCTCCGGTTGCACGGGAGTTAAGCAGAAGTATCAACTACTGGTATACGACTGTCAGTAATAATCGGATTAGATGATACAGTTTTCCGTGAGCTACTATTAACGATTTTTCCTTCACAAACTCTTTTTGTGTGGGATTTAACAAATGCTTAGTAGCTTAATCACAACGTAACGATTTCGTTTTTTCTTCTCCGATATCAGTTTTCTTGAAGGAAAAGCTGTGTGAACTTGATAAAAAAGGCTTCTTCCTGTTGACTTGTTCAGGTAAAATTGAGTTGCTATCCCATACCTCTCAAGTTGGATAACGATAAGCCCAAAACCAAAAATCTGTTTTTACAATTCCAGTGAATAAAGCCTGGAAATGGGAGTGCAACGAAGTAAGAACTGATAAACTCTCGTAGAGAAATTGACCCGCTTACCGCCGTCTTAAGTCTACCTTGTGTAGGCTATGGTTATATTGAAACTGAACACACACGGCTGAACTCTTTACTGTTCTGTGTTCGATACCAAATTGGCAGTCTTGAGGCTAAACGTGCGGCTAAACACGTCTTGGTCCAAGACTCGATTCTCACCTCTATTTGTCTTCTTGTAACTTGTATTGCGTACCTAGAACTTTAAATGAGATATCTGACAATACCGGAAGGATAACTGTCCCTTTTTAAAGTTCTTTTGCATTTGGCATAAATCGGCATGGGACTGTCCCAAAACCTGCCAAGTGTCCTCAGTAGCATCGTCTTCTGGACTAAGTGTAGTGTTTGTGAGGAAGAAACAATTTAAACGACACTCTAAACGATAGTGAAAGACTTGCCTGTGTTCTCCAGTTCTGAGCTTGGCTACTCGTTTCGTTTTCACACTGTGGATCTCATCCTACGGGCAGAGAACATTCTACTTCTGGGAGAAGTTCACAACAACATCTTTCCAGTTATATCTCTATTCGGACTCAACTCACCTGCGAAAAAAGAAAACTACGATTGTTCTTAAGGAATATCCACCTAATAGTGCGTGAGAAAACCATCGCATGCGTGCAAAATTATCCGAATGAACAATGTACCTCATGATTATTAACCGACAAGGTGCTTTACGCTGGAGTCCCATTAACCGAGCGCCACGGTGTTTGATGAAATGAAACAAACTGCTAAGGTTGTACCAACAAGCTGACCTTCTGAGTTAGCGTTTACTTCTCCAGTGTAAGTATGCTAGAGTAGTCGGTGATGTATCCATGCCAGAATGTAAGCTTGCCTGGTGTGTTGTGTCATAATTTGGAAACATTTAAAACACTAATTAAATCAATGTCAGTTATACCGCAATACATTCCAAAGGATGCGTAACATCTTCCATCACACTTTCCGATCATTCCACCTACAGTCCACCTATGTACCGGAAGGCCTTGACGCAAAATTACTTTGGGAGTTTTAGCATTTTGAGTTTATCTCTCACAATTATCACTTCTCGTAACATATGAACAAAGAACGGCTATCATGTGGTATACCAATAACTCAGGTGTTCGGTTAGGTGTCACACGGGAGTTCAGTATCAAAGTGAGAATTCATGTGGTGGAAATGACAGACAGGTGGTAAATATAAAATTGTGGGTAAACAGGCTGTGGTACATCTTTGACAATTGCGGTCTACAGATAGTAAGCTGCTGCCGTTCTTCAACCCTTGATTGTTCGATCCGATCCCGATTCAGACCCAGGATACTTAAACAATAACTCCACTCTTGTGACAGTGTCATGGGGACTGATATCTGGAGTGTCCAAGGTGACTGTTCAAATAACTCATTGTTCTACCCTGACATTTGCGGCCAACCGGAATGTCGGGTCCGCAGCCGGTAAACATGTTGGTTCACGTATGAAGTAGGCTGTGTTCAGCACAACCGCTTGATGAAGGACTTACCAATAAGGCTACACCTTCTCGTTCATGTAGTCTTCTACGAACTTCCACTATCAATACCAACCTAGTTCATGAGAATTATTCCATGACATGAAATCCTCAGTACTTGGTGCCATCCTAATCGTTGAATTTTGATCTTACGAAATGATAGGAACTTAAGGGACCGATTCACTTACCGAAGCCATAAATTAGGGTTCGATACAATGTGTACCATACCCAACACCAAGAACCTGAACGACATCTCAGACTCTGGCGACATCACCATTAGCAGTAGTAGCCAAAACAGAAACAACTGCAGCAGTATTAATACTACTACCGTTTGCTTTATACCCACTAGAATCGCCAACGCCAGAAAACAAACAAATGACATCTCATCTCCAACACTATCCCGGTAGTGCTGCTTACAATCAAAACAACTCTGAGCTGAACATATCTAAACTGCTTAAAATTAACCAGTTGTACTCATTGGACCGAAGTATGAATACAGACATTCTTTTCATAATCAGTCAGCTATCCTAGGCTTTAACCATTTGTATCGTTTATGTTAATATCGATGCACTCCAAACACATGAATCTATGGTACTTGGAATACTATCCTTCCACTAAGACTACCAGTTGACTGTCAACGGTAGCTTACTCGTTATCTCTTTTCGAATGGCTGTCCAATGAAGAAGTGGTCAGTATACTCTGTTTGATTTAGCCTAAATATCTCGCGCTATTCTATGGAATAATGCGACTAACATAGAGTGAAAAAGATTAATGTACGACTATTTACTCGCAATTGGTCAATGACTGTCTGCCCGTCATATTGAAATATGGTATCGAACGTGGGTTGTGGACAGAAACCGACCACGCGTCATTCGAGCGTCACTTGCGATCGGAACCTTCCAGGCACTGCCAGCATATAAAAAGGAAAAACGAATGGAAAATTTATCTTGTCTGGGCTGCCTGCGCACGTTTCGGCTAGCCGACCAACCCGGTTGCCGAGTCCAAAGTCACAGGTTGGTTGGCTTGCTGACTGACTGATTGAAGGGCTGACTGACCAGTTAGAATTACGCGACGGAGGGACATTCCAAGCCGTTTGTCCGTAATAATACTGGCTGTCAAATTCTGAGCATCTACGCGACAGCTGCGAAAAAATCAGCATCGGCGACGGGAGACCGACGTGTACTGTGCACAGCAGCAGCAACGGAGACGGCAGCTGGACCAACACTCCAGTAGGTAGGTGTCGGCATTTATGGGCTCGTGAGATGATTAATGAACAATGCAAAAAAGGTGGTGGAAGAGGATGGAAAATAGACTCCCATTACAGTAGTGGAGACCGTTGTGGTGGGCCTTAGACTGTGCGAAGCTAACATCTCGTTTCTTGACAGAGGGGCGTGGCCATGGGATAGGTGCACCAAACATACCTGAATGATTGTGGGGGTTACACAGACACACATCGGACGCGCGGGTGACCGTGGTCACGGTAGCCTGACCAAAACTACCAGTCCAACTGAGGTAGCCTAGCCAGTAACTGACAAACCAAACCAATTTGTCATCTGTGTACAGTGGGGAGAGCAAGATCCTAGCCGAATTTAGAATGCACCATATTATTCGCGCTTGCGTTGCTAACCCAACCTGGTCACACGGGCTATTCGATTCGTGGGTAATTGTCCGACTGGACCACACTAGTGGATAAACCGGTCAATATTTGAATAATAAGGTTATCAGTGACTAACGGATGATTACGCAGCATCGTTGGACTGAGGTGTTTTGTGGATGTATTAGGTCAGCTCAGAGATGCACGGCGGTTGGACCAAAAAGGCAACTCAATATTTTAGTTTGAAAAACAAGTAGGTGAATATTTGAAGAAAGACCACTTGAAAAGTAAACTCGATTTGATAGGTCATAGCACCGTAATAGGTTGTGCGGTCTACGGCTTTATTCGCGAATCTGCCGCCTACGTTGGATTAACACTTCCGGATTCCGATGGGGTGTCTGTAAATAAGGTAGGCGATTGTTTTCATTCTTCTCGATGGTGCATGTCTGTACTAGGACAGTGAACTACGTTCCTGTTCTTGTGTTTTTGAGGTGGGCACCTACAGGACAAATTATACCCATGACGGCACACTTAGTACGGCCGAATCTTTGCATCCAAACGTATATATATTTGAACAGAACGATGAAGCTTTGCAGAATATGAGTTGGAGCATTTTTCAGGCGTTAAATGTGTGATGATAATCCGAGACTAACCGTTTTATATTTATACCGTATGTATCGAAATAGAAAGGAATGTCATGTGACAGGAAAGTAGGAACGTATGGGATGAAGTGTGGAATTTATTCAGCAAATCAGTAAAGTACTGTGCGAATGGTGAAGGCTGATTATACTTCGATGAGAGGAGACGACGATGCGGAGAGTTTTCATGACCCACATACCTCTCAAGTCTTAACAGTTATGACTTCATGTTAGAAGTAAACAAGTTAAGAATTCCGCCTTCCGTCTGCAGTGACGGCGCAGTTGTCGATGTCAATAGGAACTTGTTGAGCGCTCAGTGCTCCGAATACTCGGCTGTAAAAACACATGGGGCTAGTTTATAACCGTAAGCCAGTATTAACAACATATGTATAAAAAATATCGTCACTGGGTAGATGTGTGTCTGAAAAATTTGCTGTCTGTCTTCTTCATTGCACTGATCAGAATCATGACCTCCGACCAATACTCCACAGTCTTTCAGTCACCAGTTCTCAGTCTATCCTGTATGAATAAGTTATGTGTTCACCTGATACGACACAATTTCTTAGAGCTTGGCGTGCTGATAGAAGAAAATCAAGATCAAACAGCTTTACTGAAAGGTAATCTGAAGTGCTAAGCTTTTGCCTCGGAAACGTGAACGGAAAGGTACGTAGGAGGCCAGTGACTCAATGATAACACACACTGTGTTTCTATACACGTGTAAGCTGATATCGACTTGACTGGAAGGATTAAGTTAGTTATCGTTTATTCCATTGTCAACCAGTGGGGCTAAACGAACGTACTTCCGTAGCAGTTACATCAAATGTTTTCCGGATATTTTTACATAATGTTTTCACGGCCCTCTAGCGCATCCATTTACTATCCTTTAAGTAAGCCGGCTTTATTCGTACAGAATACCTTTGATACCGTTCTGACCGAATTGTCTACAGGTTTGTGAAGAAGCAAGCGTTTTCGCATCGTACATCGACAGTCCCATAAACACAACAAAGAAAGACATGTGATGTAGCTTGTCATGAGCACACAAAGTAACGACGCAGTAAAGATCGTTATATTAAACTTAATTGCTTTCACTCTCAAAGCATTCTGACATGCGTACAATAGTTCGTTTTATTGTTCCGCCTCGTATATAGTTTAGGAAATGATTACCAGTCCACTGAGTTAATGACAAAATGCATGTTTGTATGAGAAGTGAGAGGTGAGCATATTTGGCTTTAAAGTTCGGTAATGAGACTAAACCACCAGCTTGATAGTTCAGCGAAATGAGGGCTTAATCTATGTAATTATACAGATGAGTAGCAAGGGATATGGCTGATATGAGTTGGACAACACATACTCGCAGGTTTGGAATTCACACAGACACCCCGGCAAACTTCTCTGGAAAAGACTCGGGTTTCACTTTTGGTAAGGCTCATCAGTAATTCATACGCTTGTCACAGCCAGAATGTGAACTTTGGACATGTTTCCTAAAGTTAATCGTGTTGAGCACTGTGCCAATGATGTCACATTAGGCTCGACCGAGTTATCGTACGTAACTTCTCATGTACTTCTCTCCAGAAAGTGTAACATTTTATTTGCCTTGTTAATTCCAGTGAGCGGTTCTAAGTTCATCACTTCTGAATTGGGAATCACGGTAATCGTGAAATGTACCTTTCGTGACGGGATGATTTACCACTGAAGAGTCATAAGGCAAGCAAAACTGAAGTCTGGCGATTCTTTTCGAACGGGTCCGGTCGTACGGTCTACATGAATGCGAAGGTCAAGACCAATTTTAACTGTCCCTTTCAGTGTTCTGTTCAACGGTATAATTTTCAGGAGAATGGTATTTCACTCAATCCCTGTCCCAACCATTCTGTGTGAAGGTTCTAGCAATATCACCTGTGACTAGAATACAGGTTGTCTGATGATTTGTAAAAGTTAGATGTAGCAAATGATTTCTTTAGACCTGATGACAAGTTGCACAACAGATTCCGTGAGTTACTGTTCAACCAGTCCAAATGTTCAAATGAATTGGGGTCAACAAGTCATTCCAAAAAGCGTTCAACTTCCGATCAGAATGAGTATAGTCACTAAGAATGGGCTTAGGCAGACAAGAAATTCAGATCTTACAAATATTTTTTAAATGAGGTAGTTCAGAAGTTTATGCCAAGGTTGCGAGTAAACGTAAGTGACGTTCGGTCTATAAATGACACAAGCTTTGTACCTCACTAAAAGGTCAGTATGGCACACAAGCCTCCATACACATGGTAATCGTAGATGGGGAACAACAAGAACTGGATTAGCCCGATGATAAATAACATTCGATCAACCCATCTTCTCATACACCATGTTCTGTGAGTGCATTTAGAAACGAGAAGTTCGAACCTATAAAGACGCATGCTTAGTTGTGATTAGAAGGATCGTTCTTAGTATATAAGTCCGAAGAGTATAAGAATTTTGTGTGAAAAGTACACGAGCTTATCAAACCAACAGTGACCAAAAGATTTAAGTGCTGAACAGTTCGAAGGGTGGGGAAAGTTATGAAAACGTTTGTCTATTGTCAAAATTCTTAATGGGTCAACTGAACGAATTTGAAAACGCGAATAATGAAACGTAAAATGTCTTGCTTAGAAACACGCTTCTCATCGGTCACAATAGATAAAATGATACGAATTATGTATACTGGGCAGACAGAAACAAGTGGTGAAGAGAGTGGCAATTCAATGACATTGTGGACACAGTGGCATGATGACGCTATTCATACCGTTGCTGGTGTTGACGTGAAAATCTCAAGAAATGTGGGTCAAAGTTAGCTGAAAAGAGTTCGTCGTCAGAGCAACAAGAATATTGAAAGTCGGAATGCAGGGAGTCAGATTGAACTCGTGAGGAAGTTTAGGGTGAGCAGAATGAGTAACTGGAGAATGGAATGCGATAAAGCATGGCAAAAGAAAGTTAGTTGGCAGGGTGAAGAAAAGGAGACGATCAGTTTTTTCTGTACCTAAAGAACTAAGTTAGTCTGGAAGATCGTCATAGCCACCATAAAGCTCAAACTATACCATGATTTTGCATGGTTCATTATTTGGAAGTTCGTAGTTGCATTGGCGTTGCGTCCACTTTCTTTGAGATATCTGGTAATGGTACCAGGAGAGGCGCTGGACGTCACATGAAATATGAGTTTAGCTTCATATACTGTCCGTAGATGATATACATCAGGTTATTGCATCCAACGATGAGATATATCATATACACTCCAATGTGAATTCCTTCTATAGAAACAATAGATATTCTTTTGAACTTATCATCGACGAATGGGTGGATATTCTTGAGGTCATATTTACCAGAAGAACGGAAGGCTGGGCGGTTAGGAACATAAGACAAAAACATGGCGCTATTGGCCATACCGAGTGTAGTCACTGTTTGGACTGACGAGGTCCACGCGGAATGTCTTTGTAAAAAACACCTTAAGTTCTGTGGCTTACTTTTTTCAAACATCTTGTTAGTAGTTCATTGTTTGTCGAAAGATCAACCACGTCGGTTCGACACATCATTCCTCACACTGTGTTGCACCAATTCGGAAAACTCTCAACCTGATCCAGTAGACTCAATCGGACTTGATTGTAATGTATGTGCACACGCACTGTTATACACTCAAAGAGTTTCAATAGTCTTGCCTCCCGCAAATCGCCACTTTGCCACGATATCTGCTGTATGAACCACTACTTTTCTTTCCTTTATTGTATGCGACAGGAAATCATTCCTTCACCGGAAACACGTTAAGTAAATCAACTGAAGATACTGTGGTAAATGAACACCATTTGTCTTTCATTCGGAAACAGTGGTTCCGTTGCAAAACGGCAAATTCTTCTTTCCAAACCTGATATCGGTTGCTAAGCTATTAGAAGGACGATCTTATCCGCTGTGAGCAACTGACCAAGTCTTATTTTCAACTTTATGAAGTGGAACACATCAATACCAGGCTCAGGCCCACATAACTTGGGCAGCTGATATTGAAAACTGCCTGAAGTTATTTTGTCAAAGAATATTAAGGAAATATTTAGTGTTGGATAATTTCTGTATAAGCTTAGAAAAGTCTACCCTGTCAATAGGACACAGCATATTGCCCCCTCGATTTGTACCAGACCCAGTGGGGCTAGGTTTGCAACTGTTTAGCGACATCGCTTGCGGTCAGCCAGTTACGCATCTGGGTGCCACTAAGTTGATAGGTCTCAATCCGAACCCCAATGAAGTTAGTGAATCTGTTTGACTACTAATGAATCATTTGCTGACTCACTACCCAATACATTTTGGGGCCTTATGGACTCCAGGAATTGTTTGCTAGTATAACGACATCGTTAGTTCATTCTTATCTGATCGGTGAGCGATGTCTCACACACTTGGGGTGAAGTGAACTCAGCTACTAGCAGCTTGCCGATGTCTTCGTATGACTGTTTGTGTGTTTACATTGCGGCGAGTCTCTCATTTTACATGTATGTGCATGTATGCGAGCTGGCGATCCCTCAGTAAGTTGGAAGATTTAGTTACATAGATCAAATAAACCTAACATGTGATTGCAGTAACATTTTGACCATGTGAATTTTTATGAATCATGTTGTTCTACCATCTCAGCCTGATTTTCTGGTGTATCTTCGAACAAATCAGACGTAGCTTGAATCGTGTGCATTAAACGACCTTGTATCTATTAAGAATCGACAGAATGACAGTTTTTCAGGCTCTGCTTCTGGATTTCTACGCTTAAACAAAAACCGAAGCAATCTGGGTAAATATGAAGCCTTTGGACCGTCTGAGCTCACACCTTCAAGCTAATCTACAACTAATTTGCCATTGTACTAAGACTCGGTGGATTAATGTGGTCATCAGCTTTACAATCCGACTGTGAGAATATTTGCTATATCATATCTGAGTTCAAAGCAACAATTATGATAGTATCACTGTCTTTTTGCGATTTAAGTAGACTGTTCATGCGAGTTGCGATAAGAGGGATAATTCAATTTCATTCAGGTAACAGAATCGAACTGTGATGCTTTCACACCAGATTGGGTACTTCCAAGCACAGAGTTATCTGGCTATTCAGAAATTCGATCAAATCAAACGGGTACCATTTGGTTTACTGCATCAGGACTATGACCTTGAATGGAGATGGGCTTTCCATATGAACGTCCGCGCTAACATAAATCATCCTTCCAATACTGTTTACTACTCTTTGTAAACCAGATGAAGAGTAAAACTGAGAGCCATGGTCACTGTTAGAATGACGTTCAACGTTCGAGTTTGTACGACCTTTTATTCAGAATTATCTCAATAATCTCATTCACATTTTCATAACTAGTAATGCTGGTGTTTGTTGGTAACTTTTGTTTGCGTAATAATGGTATATAATGCCGGGAGTAATGTAGAGTTCCAAACAACACCATAAAACGTCCTCCGACATGCGACTAGCTTGAAATTCACTCTTAAAAGCATGTAACACATTTCTTACTTATCTGTCTTACAAGAAACCAAAAAGCTGTTCGCTTTGAAAGCCTGTCGTTCCCATTGTTAGTGGTCATCAGAATAAACTTGTTACTGTGCACGTTACCTGCGATTGCGGATCACTTTAGAGTTTGGCATTAGCATATTGATTTTACACTTGCCACTTAATTTGCTCTGTCAAACGAAGCACTACAGAGCATTCTGAGCCCTATCAAAGACCGACGTCCTAGCTTTGTGTCAAACGAATTCAGCAGAATTGAGGTGACCTAATCACTAGAATCAAGGTAGACGTTGCTTCAATTTTGAGGTGAGCAGGCCTGTTTCCTTAACATGTATGCTACCAATTACTGTTTTACTCTAGCCACTGATTGTACTGATTCGAAAGATATAGTCCTTTTGAAAAAAAGTTCGTTGCAAAAGCTGAAAGTGCATGCCACTGAAAACCTCTCCACAGTTTACCGCCACTGCAAACCGTATATTTTTTAGCTTTCACGGAATATTTCTTTAGTCCTCCTCTACAAAATTTACGCACAGCATTTCAGAAAAACAAACGTAATGTTAACTCTAATTTTCTTACGGTACTGCTGAAGGTCTAGCTAAAATGATTCTACGTGACTATTTTGAAGAAATTGAATTACCTACCTGCAACAACAAGTCAAACACCATAGGTGTCTGGAGTACCTGACGTCAAAAATAACAGCTAACCGCTAAAGTTTTGTGTTGCAATTCTGCTATCTGAAACAGCACATAGGTTCCTTCTGTTTTGTCCTGTGTCTGCTCTGGATATCTAACAATCCACAATCGAAAATATCTCTGTGTGGGATTATGTAACAAACGTGTAAAAATTTCATTCCAATTCTTCGTCTATGAGGCTACTAATCAAAACCATAAGGAGAGTGTCTACCGTTATCATTTTCATCCACTGTTGAAATACATCAACATTTGCTACTGATGTTTAATTCCTCGGCGCTTTTGAGATTACCTTGGTTTAGGACAAATGATTTGGAAGACATAGGGTTGTACCCATAAGAACTTTATGCTTGAGCTCTAATAGTCTACTCAAAGAAACTTACAACTTAGAATCAAACAAGCAGATTTTGCATAAGAACAATGCTCCAATCACAAATTGTGCTTAGCGGAGGTTCCTGTCCATGGGGCTCAAGCGATCGATAGCCGCCAACCAAGAGTGTTTTCGCTATAGATATCCATTGGGCATTTGTCTCTCAACATATACGGCTTCATCTAACCCATGCTTATCTACCCTATGACTAGAGTAGTACAACAAACAGATTAGATTAGACCAATTCATTGTATTCTTGAACAAATCAGACTAAACATTTGTCACCGTTCTGGACAGTCATTCAGCCGAAGACCCCGCTCACTGTAAACTCGACAGTATCGAAAAATCCTGGCGCCCACTATTTTTGACTTCACAGTTTACGCGTTGATGAAACGGATGCTTCCCTTGTCGTTCACCTTCCTTTGTTTCTACCACGACCTGTATCGTTTTATCCCGTGAAGTGGACTGTCCTCGCGTTTTCAAATAGATTCACACTGTCACTAGGGCATCCTATGTAAACAAGCATTTATTGTCTCCTGTTTGGTTTGGCTAATTAGCTCCGGTAGAAGAGAAACCAATTGTTTGCTTGCGGTCCATTGTTTCTCTTCGCCTTGTTCTGTTCCCCCTATACCCCTATGGAATGGCCTGGATGGTTGTGGTCGTTGAACAAAATTAATCGTGTTTTCCCGAGTGTCGGGACTTTTATTCGTACCGAAAACCAGACAGAAAGTTTCATACCTCCTCTTCATGCACTAGGAATCAAATCCATTGAATGACTTTCATACACACGTGTACACGGTGTCTTTTTCCATACTCTATACTACCACAGATCACGGTAGCTTGAGCGTATTGAGTGTTGTTTTGTACCCCTGTCCACTTGAAACCACCTTCCCTAGACTGATGTGATACGATACCCGGATGTCCTACAATCCTAACTGACTACCCTGTTGACTAAATTAGTAAATGACCGGGCTTGTGATACTATTAGTACAATGAATTCGATCTCAGAAAGACAATGGATGTCCAAATGGTGTCGATAAATTTCCACTGTTGGACTGACAGGAGGGCTGGGGGGTTGGAACTATAGTTGATGTGCACCGGATCCATTGTGCATGTGATGATAGTCCCCACTGATATGTGGTCTCCAGTACCCCCTAGATAGATCTGAGAGAGATCTCGGTGGGTTACCTGGACAGAATTAACACGGAAGAAGTGTGGTTCTTTTGACGAATCCACTTACTTACCATATGTGCCAAACATATACATGCATGTGCGTTTATGTGTGGTGCCCGGTACGTTTTCATATACAGTGCACACTGTTCACCCTGATCACTTGGTCTCTAGAACTGGTCATCGTACTGAGTAGTTTTACCAAACAAGCATGGACAACATCGAAATTCGGCTACTTCTCAGCCACCTTCGATAGGCTGGATGAATCAGTGACATGAATGAGGAGTAAATCTCAAGACAGCTCTTCTGAATGCTTTTTACTGAAGACAAGCAAACTTCAGAAACTCTGAAGTGGAGCCCTCAAATATATAGTTCAAGTAAACCTTCTTCGATCTCATATCGACTCAGACCACAAGGGGGCACAGTGACGAATCAAGGGATATGGAAAAATGGACTTTTATGGAAATCCAAAAGTTCCAGTGGCAACTGCTCCGGAGTCGTGAATTCATTTTAGTAACGGACGATGAAATTGGTGGCATTGTTGGCCCCAAGAACATGACCTAGGAACATTGTGACGAGTGCGTTTCCGAATCCGATAACCGTCCTGGACTGGTCGTTCACTAGCAGTGAGACAGTACCTGGATCGAGCGCAAGTAAGTCGACTTGTGAGTCAGCCAACAATCTCCTGTCCATCCACTTTCAGAAGCCTGGACGGAGATAACTCCCGAAACCTCCACCACTGGGCTTTTACAGTTTCTTTCACCCCCCAAAATTACTGATCATTTGTCACTTATCCGGTTCTCATAAAGCCTTTTCATTCCCACCTTCCACTCCAAAATATCCAGTGCGGTTTTACTAGTGTTGTTGTCATAGTCACTAGTATCGAACATCTTAAAAAATTATTTGTCTTTCTAGTTTGTACATAGAATCTAGGACCGGGAACCACTTTATCCTAGTTCATCAACGATTTAGACTAAAACACCGAAACGCAGTGACACAGAAAAACTGATGCAGTTTAATAATAACGATACAGATAACTATGGCAGGTTGATCCGGACACCGTTGCCACCGGTGCGGTGTACTGATCATCTGCTTCTGTCGCTGATAGAGCAGAGCAAGCTAAAGAAAGGTTCGTAAAACCAGGGGTTGTGCACGGGTCTAGTGCTGAATATACTTTTCATTAGATTTGAAAATCAAGACGTTTGGCCGGCCGTACAGAACCCCGACAACCATGAGACTCTGGAAACTAACCATAGTGCATATATAATGACTAACTTGTCCGGGGGAATTCAGAGGTCAATTCTACACATGACACGCCGGTAACGCCTTCAGACCACCCCCTTATTAACCTGTCTCATAGAAAAAATTGCTGGACGGAGGTGGAGTAAAAGTCCATGCTTACCAGTACACGTTTTCGGTTAACTACTACCAAAAACTTGCTCTTTAAGTCTACTGATGTAGGTGGTGGAAACGACGGATCTGAGAACATCCAAAATAAGACAAAAATACCAAATACTCAACAATACAAATAGTTTGTTTCCTCTGGTCTAACAGTATCAATCTAGGTTGTATAAATGGAATAAAACGTGTCTGTTACCGCCGCGCTATAATAAATCGCCGGTGAAGCAACGTCGCCGACATCAGAGTGTGCATTCCCTTGGTCAACTAAACCCCTACAAATAATCGTGATGCGTTTAATGTTATAGTAAGTAGTTTAGATGGTTTTTTAGAAGAACCACGATCACCGCACCTACACCAATGCAATGTTCATCGCATAACCGACCGTTTTTGGCCAGCGTGTTCAGCTAATCAGTTATTAAAAAATTACTGAAATACAACACTATCCCTTTTCTGATATGTCGTCGAATACGGTTGGAGTAAAGCGCAAAATTGCCGATTCGCCTGTTCACGTGAATGTGTTATTTGACGAACGAACTTGGTGAACCGTTGATACTTGAAGCTAAGTAAAGTTCACTCTTTACCAAACCTCTGTTCCTTGTTCCCGTTTTATTGTGTGGATTATGAACTGTTTGCAGGCTCTACCGTTCGCCGTCAGAGATAGTTTTCGTGTACATGGCTTTTGAATAGTAGGTAGAACATTTCATACTCAGGCAGCCGGTGAGTTCTTCGCAGTTAATTTCCTATGGGATTGAGAAAGTTCAACTTCCATCCAGCTTTGGATGCACTCTGTTTGGTGCCTTACTTACTCGTTTGAGTTGGCATTGGACTTTCGGACATGTAGACGAACCGCGTTAGCATCCGGTTGAAATCCTGTCATAATGAACATGGTGCAGCGAATACGTTCGTTCTTATTGATTCGCGCTCGGGTCAGTTATCTCAGTGTCTGGAAATGTGCAGAAGATACCTCCGAGAATGGACTAAAATTCACCTTTAAACCATTCATGGTTGAATCACTCACCAGTAAGATATAAACGGTTGTTTGCAAAACACTTCTTAACACTGATCTGTTTGGCCGTTTCAACTCCGCTTCAGTATTACGATCATTTTGACACTTGGAAAGCCTGTTCTTGTAAACCTATACGCTACACCCTCCTTCAGTTCACATTGCGGAACAGGTTATTTTGGCAGAACAATCAGCAATTTATACGAGCCCGTCTGCAAACATCACTACGCCCGACTGAACAGTTAACTAGCCAATTCGTTCAGCAGCGCTATATTGGCCCGCCTGATGGAATCGAATCACCCCCAAATAACACCCGCTAGGTCTACATCAAATTCAACAGTATGGACGAAACAGTCGTGTGCTCCTGTAAATTTATCTGTAAGCTGCGATGGTTGTCACCAATCTGTGTTCTGTAAGAACCAACTATGCATGTGCGACAATGTAATGCCATCTAGTGCAAAAATGCTTATAACGATGTTAAACAGTGCTTATCATTACCGATTTATTTATCACACCTCACAGATATTCGTTTCTTTTGCATTGATTTCAAAACAAGGCAACACAAACGTGAATTTCGTCCAGTGATTAATGTTTAGCCATAGTGAGATGACAGCGATCACCACGGTTTGGACCTCAAGCTCGAGAGTGACCACGTCTTAACGTCCAGCCACTGTCGTTACCCGAGTTACCCGATCAACTGATAGGTGATCGGGTATTTGATTGATACAGTTCCACCACCGATCATCTTCATTTGTAGAGTTCACGTTTAGTTAGACTAGCCATTTGGCACGTTTAAAGAGAAGCACTGGACTCTTGATAGAGCTCGGTTGTAGTGCGACAACCGGAGTTTGGACTTTGGCTCATATATTGGCCATCGACATTCTATTAGGCAATGTGAAATCATCACATCTAAATGTTCAGCCACATCCACTTTCCAGTAGTGCCCGAAAATAAACCTCAACCAGTACTCCCGTTTAACGACTACTGCGTGTATGAAAATAGCAAGGGTCATTGGGTGAATCCACATGCAAAATTAGATTGCAACTTTGCATGTCTTTTATAATCATCAACAACACCCACGACATTGTTTGTCCAGTGACACTAAAAGGCAGTCAGTGTCCAAAAACTTCTCTTACTTAGTGTCTAGAACAATTGTTGTCAACAAAAATTCTTCCGGTAACATTCTGAAGTTAGTGCCTATTGAATTTTTGGTGCACGAATTAATCAAAAGGTGTACCGTTCATTTTCAAAACTTTGTTTAATTTTTAATTCGAAACATTCACTTTCTACAGAATCACTTTGAAGATATGAAATACAATCTTTGGCTAGTCATATTGGTATCTAGTTGACACCGAAACAAAACAAGCGAGAAGACGTCAAAGTTGACGGAGGAACAATTATACGACCATTTTAGTGTTTGTCGCAAATGTTCTTGCTATTTTTCTCGTTCTTTCGAATCCAGTAGAAACCATAGTGTTTCATAATTGAGACCCTTCCAAATTAACAAACCTGCAAAAAATTATTAATAATATATTTTCGATAAGCTAATTTAGAACAAAGTTGCGCACAAATCGAAGGGGGAACACTTTCCAATTCTACGCGAAGTTAAACACGTCTTGTCAACCTGCCATTTCTCAGGAGTTGTAGAAGTCTGTCAACTATTCCCCACCCTTTTGCAACGAAACACCTTCAAACTACCCCCTGTTTTAAAAGTAAGCTCATTTTCGGATACATTCATTGTGGTTATATCACATAAGTATCTTATTCGGCTCATTTTAGTGTTTCATACCTATCATGGTAGGATTTGGTATATAAATGAAAACCTTATGTCATAATTTTGAGCTGAGAAAAGTGAAAACTTGTTTGTTCGTTGATGTGAGAATCAATTGTCTCTTTCCACTCAATACTCTCAGTTCAATTTTTTCTTCCCACGGTAATCCAACTTCGAACACCAAAGAGACGTTTTTATAAGTCTGTACAGTGTAACATTGCTGTCCCTTCCTTAATTAGTGCTGATAAAATATTCATCTATAGGGACTCTTAAATCAAGTTTCTTGTTTACTGAGAAAAGCATCTTTCTAACGAGCACTGTAAGTTATGTGACATTTGGTGTTTCACTGGGTGTTTTCTATGGAATGCAATTAGTAACAACATGATTTTCGGGCATTTCAAAGTGCATTACTAGAATTCCTTTTGTCTAATCTGTTATATTCGAAGTAACACATCTATGGAGAACGCGGGCTTTGGAAGAACCAGCCTCGGTAGGCAAACGGCATGCCAAATCCAGCAAACGTAATACCTGTTGATCTGTGGAGCCAAGTGTGAAACACGATGGTTTCTCCTGTAGACTCATTTACCCGCCCGTCCCACTGTCGTGCACGGACCCCATCAAGTGATCCAAATGCTCGTCGGCGACGTCAGTGGAGGTCCAAGTAAACTGCTTAATTAGTTCTATAGGAACACTCAACCCTCTGGGTTGCTTGGTGAATTCCATATTTTACAACAGAAAGTAGAGGGTAGGCGACACTGGGGGGAATTGTAAAACATCTGGTCTTCCAATCTAACGTCGTAGCTCAACCAATACAGCGCTTGCCGTGTTCTAGCACACCGCTTCTAATGCTGGTTCAAATCTTGCCGATGGTTAGAATTTTCACAAATAGCTCTGTTCTAGATTTTGATGTAGCTCTTAATTGTGTGGGTGGTGCGAACAAGCACTTCAACTATATAATCAGAAGTTTCTGCACGACATTGTTGAAACGAAGTCGTCTTTAGTGTTCCACAAGAATTGTATCCACGATTAAGGGTTGGCAAGTCAAAGTTGGTGGAACAGTTTTACTTTATGGCAGGTGAACTTGTCACCTGGAGACCGATGACGTCGAACCTATGACGTTACCTGGTTAATGATGTTTGCACCCAGTCACAACTAATAGGTGGCAGTAGAGGGTAAACGATGCATAGGTTTAGAATCGGGTTTGCAATAGTGCGAGAACACAAAACGTAGTCTTTGAAAATGTGTAAAATTTGAAGTGTGACGTTTTAGGAATCCGAGACTGTGGTAAATGGAAATGAAAGCATCTGCTGCTGTGCACTTTCAGAAATACAGGTCATGTTCATCTTCCAACCTGAGACCCACATGATCCACCTTAAGATTCACTAGAGACATGCTGTAAATGATCACTAACTGTGTTTGATGAGGTGGCTGTTGTTGCCGGGCGACAACTGTTTGTCAAGTGAAAACAGTGATTAGGGCAACGTAATGAAAGTCACGGATAGTCCCCCACTTGTAATTCTACCGTTGGCTGACAAAGTGAATACTCCTGAGTAATTCACGTGTGAAATATCTTATTTTCATCCCATACCTATTATCTTTAAACTGGGAATATTGCATTGATTTATGACTGTTCAGCGTCAGCGTGACTCACTAATGTGTTGCTGTCGGACATTAGGTAGTTCAATGGGACTATTAACACCCCACATCAGATGCACCAAACAATAACTCATGATTGACTTTTCACAAGTAGGCCTTAGGACTTAACCTCATGAACTGAAGAAAAACACAAAGCAGGGGACTCCCAGAAATAGGAGCTGTGGGACGCTAATGCATGACGAAAAGCAGCTGGATTTCCTGCGCTACTGGCAAAAGATCGGACAGGAGATTTTTTAAAGGTTATTTTTTATTTTGTGAATTTTATGCACACGTAATTGGGAACAGTATGTAGGCGAATAGTCTGGTTCTACCGTTCATACAGTTGGATTATTCTGACGGCTGACTTTTGATAATATACAGAGCTGACTGATAACACAGGAGGTTACTTGGTGCGATTGATCTTGCGCAATACTGCAGAACACTCAGAACAACTAATTCTACCAGGCTAAGGTTTTACCCCGTTTTATGAGAAACCAAATACGAGTCATGAACGTTTGACGCTCAGAATTAGCCTAATATCTTTTGTAAAACAAAGCAACTAATGGCTATCTACAAAGAGTGAACATGAAAATATTTCAAGAAACCACGACATGCTTTATTAGGTATAGGTTGTTATACTTCGTGTATGGTTCAGGAATTTTAACTTCTGGTCTACTCAGTGAATATAACCTATTAATCAGACAAAACACATGGTAGAACAATCGGAATGGATCACTCGAAGCAAACATGTCACCATACGATAAAGCCGAATGACAGGTATATGTAAGCCGTTACCAATTACGACCAGCCTCTCATAAACCCAGTACGCGATCTTTTCACGAATTAAAGACCATCACTGGAAGTTGACAAGTAACGCAAACTGAACGGCAAGTAAGGTAGATGACTGTCAATCAAAAACAGTGTACTGGTATACATGAGTATCCGACCCTGGCAAACATACTGCACTTCTCGTCACATTGTATCGCACGCGGAGACCATTTGATTGAATAGGGTGGGCGATGTTGTTGGTCCATCAGAAGTGTAGAATATGTACACATCCCCCATCTCCGGAAGTTGTCTTCCACTCCACTCTCCCATACACACATCAGACAAATACAGTGCACATACATTGTCGTGACTTTGTGGCCCGGCAACAAGCCTGCACGTGTGAGATTATGTTTGCTCGTCCGATCCCAGCAACATTCATCTTATGTAGATTAGCATGATTAATCCGAGCAAATGGCGAAACATTCGGCTGTCATCTAAAACACAGTGCGTGCGCACCCTGTTCTACCTTCCATGGATCTTCATTGGTTGTCAGAGTTGTTGATTCTTTTTTTGGTTAGACAAATGTGCCCATTAGTTGCTGCTGATGCTGGTGATCTACTCTAAAACGACTCATCGAATTGGTAAGGGTACTCGAAAGTCAGCCGAGATGAAACGCATCAGACTGAGTTTAGGTCTTGTGAGATCATGTGAAGTCATTTGCTTTGCTCACAGTATGCACACAGTTCCGAGTTACTACAAAAACTGACCGGATATCCTTAGTAAAAATGCGGAGTAAAATTTTTTCCAGCGGAAACACCAAGTCACCCAAAACATCAGCTTTTTAGCGCTTAAATACATGACTTTGCATTGCAGTCAGTTAGCTTCGTTTCGAAAAATTCCGGGGTGGCCCGATTCTCTGTCACATCGACTGAAGACTGAGCAATTAAATTGAGCAACAACAGACATTGATCACGTTGTGTTTAAAGAGGCGTCATGATCAGCCACCTTCGACTGATAGCACTACAGATTTTCATGCACTAATTCATTTCGTGTTCTCCCCTTTGCAGATGTGTTCTGTCATTCCTATCTTACGACTCCCACTACCTAAATATTTATTCAAATGTTAGCCCGTGGCCTGAAGATGACCGAAGATTCCATTAGGTGTCTTGAGCTCGACCACCATCATAACGTATCCAATATTCTGACCGCTTAGCCCCCTTTAACGTTCGAACAACTGTTGCTAACACTGACTTGTTGAGCAAGTGAACATACTGACACACGTACGCATGTTCTGCACAAACGTACCTATTCATGTTTTCCCCCCGAAAATTCGACTCGGCCAGTCAGCTTGTGACGCTAGGTAAACTCACTGTGCTTATGCACTCGAGGTAGGTAAACCTATCGAATAACGGATTGTGAATGAAACTTACGTTAACGTAGATAAGACAGTTGTTTCTCACCAATCAAAACCTGTTGTTGCTGTTGTTCGGATCGGTAGTTATACTTTGACTGCCGTGTTTCGGCGAGCAACTTATTGCCACCTCCCATATTGACTTCAGAATCGAATGTCACTTTTTCAAACTTTGATTAAAACGTCGAATGAGTGAAAATCGGTTTATCATAACACAACCAATACTGCAATAATTTTACCAGTCGATCAGTTAGCGAAAACCTTGGTCATACTGAAATGGCTTGATACCGCATATTTAGTGAACGTTGCGTAAATTATGAATGGTTGAACTGCAAACAAATTAAGACTCAGTTGTGTATAGCAGAAAGATTTCACATTTCTTTCAGATTTTCATTGGGTAGTTTTTTAAGGGTGATAAACTTGTCTCTACCGCACCATGGGTTCCAGTGGCTCACATATGTTTTCTGACAACCACTGCATTGCTTGACGTACCGTGCACTTTATGCAGGACCTGGATTTGTCTGTTATTAACACTCAGGTGGTTGATTAGCACTTCTCAGCTTGGCACGAATATGCTTATTAGCCAGCGCTTCAGTTGAGGTCAGTTTTCCCTACCTACACGTCATTGTCTGTGTGTCATCGTCATAACAGAGATTCGGACAGTACAATCACAGGAGACGGGCATTGTAACAACAAACCATAACCGTCATAAAAATCTTGATGGATAATTCTACAAATCCAGATTTAATAACCAATAAGACGTACCGAACAGCAACCAATCAGCTGACCCCCAATGAAGTTATGTCTGAATATTCAGAGCTAAAGATCTGACGGGACCTATTACTGGTTATCACGATCACGTCGTGAACACGAGGAATGCCAGTCAAAACCTTGCGGGGATAACGATACTTCTTAATTGTGAACTTCCCAGAGAAACAGCTACAGTTTATAGTAAAAATGAAGGAGGTTAACAAGTAGAGTTTGGAATCAAAGGAGTTCAATTTGACCATTTATTACTTTGACCCACGCCACTATTCCTCCGAGGTCAAATGACCATAAGGTTTGTGACAGCCAAAGAGGATTCAAGTTGTGAACTACCATACGGTTTAACATAGTCTGTTATGAGCATCTGATTATCACATATAAGTTGAATTATTCACCTCCCGTTAATCCGACCTATTTTATGGAAGTTTGGATTCCGTATTAATAAAGGGGGTTAAATATTTTTCAACTAATCCACACAAGAGAATGGGAGCCAAACGACGGACAACGTTCCCTTGGTTCACTTCAGAGATTTGGATGACATACAAGGTTTTGGTTGGCGTTCAGTCAAACGAAAGTACCGTACGCATGTAACCTTCATCCAATACACACTGATCATTTATAATTTGAACTCAATTTCATCCAGCAAACAACCAAAATCATTTCATAAGTGTCATCCAAGGGTCATTAAGAAATGAATTAGTTCCTCACAAAAAGGCACACAATAGCAGTGATTTGAAACCTTTGAATTTTTGATTATGGAACAACATACATTGTAAGTTCTAGAGCATGCACTATATCACATTCAGAGAATGTTTTTGATTGTTCTTTCCCACTACAAATTACTGTCTATCAACCATTACACGTTAGTCCTGAGGACTCACTGAACCTCATAAATGTCTAATTATAGTTTTTTAACAAAGCAAGAGTAGTATGCACAATTCGACAGGAGAATTTAGAATAAGACAACTGAAGGGACAGATTGTGTCCTCTGTATCATTGATTTGTTGCTTACTTCCAGGTGACACTAGTCTAAATCACCCACTATGCACGGTCCTAGGGAGCCATCTTTGTTTGTGCCACAAGTCAAAGATGAGCACCGAGAAAAAACTGGCTGGATATAACAGGAGAACACCTAAAACCACGGAGTCTTCAGGGATATAACCCGTAGATTGAGTGACTCTGCAAAACAGTCTGGGTCCCCAGGATCTGTGCTGAGAATTGTTGAGGATTAATAAGTATAGTCTAAATGGAAAATCATACAAAAATTACTATTTTAGCATGTATCCGACTAAGATCTCTAATTTTCAATATGGCATTATTTGTTCTGACAAGCTTTGAATCTATTGAAGACCTCCGCAAAGACACATACAAACTCTCAACAGTTCATTACAAATCCTCTGCGTATCAGTCAACTTAAAATGCTCTCTTTACGGTCAACCCAAACTAAATTGTTTTCTAAAATTGTTGCAAACTATTCCATAACACCAAGAAGCTAAACAGTCTGATCGGTTTTGCGTAGATTAACCGCTACATGAATCAACTAACAGATCCGTTGTATAGAAGCAGATTGCACTGATCTTACAAGCTACTAAGCTTGTAAAAGTAGTTGGAATGCCCTACCATAACAGTCCAAGAACAGCTTAATCGCTGATAAGAAAATGCTACTGAAACAATCTTGGTGGTGTTAACGTAGCATACTACTATAAAATAAAGAATTAATCTTGATATTTTAAAGTTGTGTGGGATGAGAAAATTGGTGATCATTACAATGCATTTAGTGACTTGTTGTCTTCTAAAAGAACTCTTTGGCTAGTAACTAGCTGCTCGAACTACTCATATCTGGCATTGAAATTCATGTAAGCCGATACCAAATCAGTATCATTCACATAGTGAATAGCTCATGAAACCACTTCACGTGCTTCTTGGAATCAAAAATCTCGGTTGGTTGTGCTTTCTCGATTTCTATACAAAGTCCTGTCACTTTCGAGTAGTTAGGTCAAATTATTAATGTTTTAAAAAAATAGTCAGTCATCCATTCAACACTCTGCACTCTATTTTGTCCTTTGACTTCTGTTAAATTCGATTAATTTCAATCTTATCTGATTTGTTGGATGATAACCAGTGTAAATACACAGAAATGAAAAACAACTCTATACAACCACGGAGGTATCATACCATAATACAAGTTGTAGAATAGTTATCATAAAAAACACCAAGTTTTGAAGCGCACAGTAATTCATTGAACAGTGAGCAGGTAACACATCGTTTAGGATAGTATCAGACACTTTTACAGTGTCAACTTTCAACTGCTCACTCCAACCAAATCGTACAGTTTTCACTGTGACCGAAACGTATCACAGTATACATGACTCAGCCTTGATTCTTTCAAACATGTTTTAAAATTTGTAGACAAATTAAAGTAACTTGTTACATGAAAACGTCTGTAGTGTCCTGTAAGCATTTTTATGCATATCCTATATATCGCCAGTGATCAAAACATGGCGGACAAGCTCTTTTTCTGTGTATAATCTTCAGGTCAACTAAAACAGAGTGAAAGTGAAAATGAGGGATAGGGGAGAAAGGAGTGGTTCTAAATACACAATGAAAACAAAATGATTTTAAGACTACGAATACAGTTGCTGTGGTATCGCACCGTCTGCTGTAACGAAAGGCCATGGAAACAACCTTTGCACACGCAGATCTAAGTTTTGTGGCCAGAGTTTAATAGCCTATATTTCTAGCCCATTTACTACCCATGAGGGTGTGAGGTTCTCCAATTGATCAACTTAGATATCGTGATATTTTCTTGTGTGTGCGCGCTTTGTGTACGTATTCCGCTTTGTATGCATCGTGTTTCGTATTGGTAAACATTTTTCAACAGTGCTTAGATCTGCACTGTTAGGTCGTGTGTTTCATGTTGAATTTCGATGATTCTGTTAGACAAAATATTCCCCGGAAGTATTCTAAGCAGCTAAGAAAGCCTACCAACTGCGAGACAGTACTTAGAGCACCGTCTAACGGCTGTGTTTTAACCCAAATTTGACAACTTATAAGACAATATGCTACTGAATATTTACGGCTGTATGTAGCGCAACTAGCTACACCCATATATATATATACATCTGTGCATATGTATACGATATATACATATACACCTGTATATGTGATATATATATATAACATATATATGTCATACATATCACATTCCTTGAAGTTGTCACGTGGTCTGCATTTTTGGTCAGAAAACGCTTGCTCTCTCTACAACATCGCTGTTAAGGTATGGGGGGAAACTAACTTATTCAGGTGTAATTTTCTTAATGCACACTGTTCTGCTAACAAGGTACCTGAAATCCAAATTAAACATTCTGTTTGTTGATAAGTTCGGGCTACAAAGGAAATCAGTCTTAAACAGTTCAAAGATTGCAAAACACTCCAGGGAAATTCCGCTCAGATTCGCCGAAATATACACTGGCTCAAAAGAACTGTTTTATAATAAGTCCTTTTCAAAAGTAAGGATGATATACAACTCTCACATGTTGTTATCGCTGGCCGCAGACCGTTCAAACTACTAATATCAAAATGTTGAAGCAAACGGGGACCATATATCTCTTATCGTTTACTCGGAAACTAACCGCTGTAGTGTAGCCACTGTTGTTTGCGTTCAGGAATTTCAGTACAGGTCGTCAAAATTTTCATGACAACCTTGGTGCCAAGAGTAGTTGTTTACGGGTACGCGGTATATTAAATTCTCATAGCGTTTGAACGCAGCTTCTAAAGCAGAATCGAGGTTCATAAGTAGCGTAAGTTTTGAGGTTGGGTATAGAGTCAAGGATCATACCGTTGTCCATCGTAAAACAAAACTGGGTCGTACAATTTGGACCGTCGCTGCAAAAATGTTAAAAGACTGTTATCATTATTTTGCATCAATCGACTAAATAAAGCGTTGTTTGTTTTCCGTGTATGTGAACATGTACATCTTGACAAAAAGTTGGCACTCCGATGCCAAGCGCACCATGAACTTGGTAAGGGCAGTGTTGTTACCAGTAGTACATTCTACCAATTTTAACTATATTAATAAAAAAAAATGCGTCAGGACATTAATGAAACAAACGAAGAAAGGTAGGTTAAATACTTTTAAAGGAGCGCAACAAAAAAGACAGCAAATCATAAATAACGTGGGATGAAACAAAGGACAGTAACCAAGGGGGAAGTTACAAATATAGGAGTTGAGAAGAAAATTACTGTCCACGTCATGATTAACAGTCTATGGACGACAAGGTGAAGTGGTGTTAGCGAGTCAGTGAGGAAGAACGCGAGGGTTTCCGGTGATAATCGTGTTCTCCAAGACCGCTCGAGGTGGAATATCGATTTGGTGGTTTTCATGCGTGATAATATTTACGGTGCCCCAAAAGGGCGAAAATAGGATTGATTTGAAATTAGCTTATAAACAATGCCCTAAACAATTCGGTTTGACAATACGGATGCCTTAACTCTGCGTCAGAACTGGGATTGCTCCTATAAAGTGGCCGGGGAAACTCCCGTCTTTAGATGAAAAACGAGGACACGGTATAGAGTTAGGTAGTTCGTAAAGAGTACCAGAGTGGCAATTAACAGAAGAAGCACGGAGCACATTCTGAACTGCGTGATATTCGCTAGAAGCGGTGATCAAATAAAGTCTAGTGAGTGGGCTTAGAATGACAAGGTGTGGTTTCTTAGGATGTCACTGAGGCAAAGGATTATGTAAAGGAGCGGTAAGACAAAATGATATGGAACTCTATGCTTGCCGTAAGGTCTTTTATCTTCTAACCGAGTTGTTCTGGCAAATTCACCATCCATCATAGAGTGTGATGTTTAGACTGAGTGCAGCAGACATTCATGTTTGTAAAAATTCGTTTTCCTGGGAGGGCAGAAGTGTGAGCTTCTGTTGGGGAAAGTCCGTTTTCCCCAAAGAAAGGTTTAATTTTTGAGATATCCTTGAAAATTAATTTGTAAATTGGAATTCCATATTTTCGCGCCATAACGTGCTAAAACTTAAATCAGGCGCACGTTTCCCTTCCGTCTTTGATTGGTCCATTCCACTTTTAATGGGCTAATTCCAGTAGGGTTGTCCAAGGTTGTTCAAAAACTTTGTATACGCGAACGCTGGTCTGTCAAGTTACCTTTGGTTTGAGAGCAAATACATTCTTGGCTAAAGGTCACGGTCTTCTGTGTTCTTCTGGGTTTCCGGGTATCGTTAAGCGCGGTGTTACCTGTTCGTGATTCGTATATTCGTGCGCTGTCATTTCTCGTTATTATTGACCACCGGGTCATAACAGCTTCGTAAATCTGTTTCAGTCAAAGTCATTCGACAGTGATGAATGACAGCTAGAATATGAAAATTGGAAAGTCTCCGTTTGAAGCAATGAGCCGTCTTTATGGGAAATCGCTGAACAACTCCAATCTGCTTTGACGATTACGATTACTACCTCCCATCTTGCTAGCTTCTGTGCATCCTTGAATATAGATGCAGCCAGCAGGGAGGTTCTCTGATTTGCCTGGGTTACGGGGTAGATCTGTTTATTCCGTTTTTCTCTATAGTCTATGGAAACTCTCGTTGGCTTCCTCCGAATACAATAGTAGAATTAAGCACCCTCTACGAAAACGGGAACGAGGGGATCGAAAATCTTCCTTTGCTGTATCACTTGGAGCGGAATAGCACAGTGGATTTCGCTATTGTCTAGTCTATTGTGTCCTTCGTGCAGACTTATCCTCCCTTTGACTGATCTAACCTTCATTGTGGGACGATTCCCTGATCTTCAAGTTGTCCAGTTAAGCTATGAAATCCAAAATACAGTAGTGGTTAGTCTTACGAGCAAAGTCCTGGGCAAGTTAAACCAAATGCTTTCAACTTCCGTTTTACTTTTTTTCATCCTACGTGAAAAAATTAGGTAAAAACCTATCCCCTTACTGTTGCACTTTCCTCTACGCTCTCAAAGTCTATTCAACCTTTGAGAGGGTACAGTCAGCACACAACCGTAAACTGAGCTTCCAGGACAGTATGTGCAGATCTCAAAAATCTGCTCTTTGAACATTACACCAATGAATTCGTGGACGTCAGTGCTAGCTGTCCAAGATACTAATATAACAGCAGTCCATCTCGTGTGGTATGCGGATGGTTGAGATTCAGTGTGAAACCATCAGGACATGATCGTGGCTTCGTGACAGTGCAGGTGCAGCTCATACGCGGTAAGGATATGTGGCTCCTATTGCCGGTTCGAATCCAGCATAATCCTGGATGTTTTCCAAGTGGATAGCCTCATAACTGACAATCATGTCACATTACTCATTTGTAATGTAACTCCAACGTTCAGTAGTTGCATCGGTGGATGTTAATGGTAGCTGTTGGAGATAACACTACTACTGTGGTGGATTGTCAGGTCGGAAGCGCGAGTTTTCGAACGCTCGGCCGAATATCTCAACGTGGGGGAGGCACGTTCGAAAACCTGCCGCGATCGGATCAAGGACANGGACAATAAAGATCGTGCTTTATTGGACGCCTTCTCGCTACACTATGACAGACAATGATTTGGTGAACAAAGTTGTCAAACAGCTCTCTATTAATATCAGTGACCGTTTAAACTTTATGTTAGGTCGCACTGCGGTTCACCAGGTGTTTGCATTTCGGATAGGCCTAGAGTTAGGTTGCATCCATGCATTCATTAACGAATGTATCCTATATATCCACGCCGTTAAAAAACTTGAATCGTGATGCCAACGAAGGAAGATAGTAATGAGCCGGTATATACAAACATGACTGATGAATCCTGGGGCTAACAGCACTGGTCATGTGCATATAGGAAATATGGGAGGACGATACCATCGCGTTTGAAGTGAAGCGCTCTGAGTAGCCGAACGTCTTGCATGGATGAATGAATAGATTTGGCGCATAGCAGTGGACTACTTATGAGAGACAAGTAGCATGACAACGTTAAAAATCAAAACTTTTCCGTGGTGACTCGCTCACCTTAACATTCACCTTCACCTTAACCATCCCCAGACACAGTCGAATGATTCAGTTCCAGCATATCGGGTATGGTCCGTAATCTTTCTTTAAAATTTTTTATGTGGCTGAAATATTTACCGAGCCTGATCAGTGGGAGCGTTAGGAAGTTCCTCTTCGGAGGCGGCAGAATTCTGCCCTTCTCATGAACATACAAGTTGGACATAACGAGCATCAGATCAGATGTGAACTTCACCAGCAGAAAACGATGACGGGGTACATTGATGCCTGCGTAACACGAAATGCATGAGGATGAGTGCGTTGGAGATGTACTGTTTACAAAACTATATTCGAAAAGAAGGAATTCCCTGAACTCTTAAAATGATCTGGTGCAGAAACAAAAAGAGCAATATTACCCAACAGTGTTAAGTATGACGAAATTATGCTTACCGCTTGGTGGTACGGAAAGTCCAATAACCTTAGATGAGGTGAAGTGTAGTAAGTTGGGCCTGTCGAATTAGGAAGTTTTCTTGTAACACCTTTTCCCCAATGGGACTTGTAGATGGAAGACCGTAAGATGGTGGCATATAAGTTATGTCGGGATAACTTTCAATATATTTTTTTGAGTGGGAGTAATAGAACGTTAGCCTCTATCAGTCAAACGACAATCGTCGGTGGTGCTTTTGTCAAAAATAGAACTCGTACATTCTGAATGTTTTTCTGTTTTTGAACGAGAATTGTCTTACTGGTAATAAGGTTAACATTACCAATGAATTTCACTACGCTATCGTAAAGCTGAATGAACTTTTTTTAGCAATGGCTGTATAATCTCAGTATGGCAGAAGTGGATTCGTATCGATTAGTCTGGGTGTTCTGCGGTTCAAAATATCTGGAATCTCACAGAATGAAAATATGGGAAGTGTAGGCACTGACCAGTCAAATAGTGACAGATATTCAGCCAAGGTCATCTAGGTGATAGATAAAGTGAATTTGGTTTATTACTGTAAAAGTACAGTGAATGAACACTGAGAAAGATGCCTATGTTATGTTTGACCGAGGTCGGTTGAATGATGTTAACTGCTCCTTCTTGTCTTTTGTTCAGCAGAGTAAATGATGGCGCATATTTACAAACATCCTGAATTACTCTTCATCTAGCTTAGACAACCACACATATTTTCTCATGAGATACCTGGCAGTATGTCGCTTTCCACAATCAAATTTATTTAGAAGAATAAATAAAGGTTGTATAACGCTTCATCAAAAATACCACCATTCTTGGACACGTGACCACATAATATACTGTGTGCCCTTCACCACCCGACAGAATTCACCAAAAGCATTATAGTGAAACTTACTTCTAGCTAGGGTTGTTTTGGAAAGCTGACCTTTGGATCACTATCACCCACCCCGGTGCCTAAACAATGTGGCAGACCATCGGCGTGTATTTCGGAGATTTGCAGGCTGGACTTTTATAATCGATTTATTGAACCTCCACTGTCTACGTTGGTAAAACCATCTGCACTTTATGAGGACGAAGCACCTGTCGTGTTGTGTACTATTCAATAAGTCCACCAACGGTTGTGAAAAATTGGAAGCTGGTGAGACGATGGCGTGGTTAAGATCTACGGAAACCTTGATCGTGCCACTGAACGAGGTAGATGGGTATCGTTTGCCGGGTTCATAATCATTCACGCCGATAAGTAGACAAAGGAATTTTGCAGTCAGTGGCGAGCCTGTATCTTTAGTGATAGACTCTGTAATACGCGAAATTAGGGACTTCGAATTGCCTTGGGAACTGTGCCCAAACTGAAACCTACCACACGGGTACTAAAGAGAAGAAGTACTGATTGGAGTAAACGGTTCCTATTCACGAGACAAGAAGCTAAATTTGTAGATATGTAACAGCATTAAACGAATCACAGTCTGTCACTGGCTGAACATACTGACATATACAAATTCACAAAATGTAAGCTAACTGGTGCAGTACAGAACAAAGAAATTAGCGGCTTACTGAAGGCGTAACATTAGGACTGTTCATCCATTCCTGGTGGGGTATCTTTAACACAACCTTTGGTATGGTATTGTTTCAGGGTTTGAATAACCGGTGATAAAAGTAGGTTTTCATCACAATCTTTCTCGTGTATCATCTCCGGTGTTTATTCTCTGTTTAGTTTATCACCCCTACACAATGATAATCATTTTTTGAACGGCTTCTTCTTGCATAACAGTTACAACCAACGGCAGACCGAATCACATCACCAACGGGTGCAATTCAAGGTGTTTAATAATAGTGGTAATGCCTAGGTGCACCCGTAGCTGTTAAAAGTCGCGTGAACTCTTGAGCAAACGATATATGTTGTATACTTTTTAGTCAGAATAGGGATTGTAGGAATTGTGTTAGAGACTTAGTAGTACAATCGTAAACAAGTGAATGAATACATAGGACTTAAGAAACTGGGCGGTTTTTGACATAGCAAGTCAGATGCACCGACTTCCCTTCGGTTGAAAGCCAGTGGAGGGCGTTATGAGTCGTTAATCATCATTACTAATTGTTCTTGTCACATTTTCCACATATCCTTGCCCTAATTGTCAATGAGTTTGCTAGGCAAAATATCTACTGATCAACCATCTCCCGATGCCACCGATGAGTTTGGACTATACTTCATTAGGCCTGATCATCTACCACTTTGAGCACTCAGAAATGATGAGCTGAAAGCGGAATTAAAGTTGCAGCTTGGATGAAAAATAATATAGGAGTTGAGGAGATATCAGCTAAAATGCTGGAATTAAAAAGGCAGCTAACCATGGGGAAGCAGGTACATTAGTTTGAAGGTTACTGTAAAATCCGCAGTACACCACTGGATGAGATGCTGGAACTGAACGAGTCTTTACAAGAGGGGTAAACCGTATCACGACGAACTTTTAGGAGTCATCGCCTAAGTTTATGGACTTAGACAGGTAACCGCTAATCTCCGGGGTTGTCAAACTTATGTACTGCAGCTCCGGCTGCCTCTTCCAGCTGAATTACTGCGATGGGTTTTAGAGTTTCCGGAGTGACGATCAGTTCCATGGGGATATGATCTTCTTCCAATAACCTTGCCATTGTGCTCGAATTAATCCACAGATTGTTTATATTGAAGTATTCAAACTTTCGAACACTTTTAAAGTCTTCTACATATTTCTCGGGAACCTATGTATTTCAGGAAAAGGCTGTTTGAATATTGGTATGTACGGTTTAATTGACTTCGTGACTTTTACTCAAGCATAATAGTTCTTAGAGTTGTATTGGTCCGACCCGATGTATCTTCGTTGCACTACGCCAGCTAGTTACCCCGATCATCGTGCCCCTGTTACAGACAGTTCGAGTGATCGATCCGACGGATACTTTAAAAATGTTGCTGAATTTTCTCAAATACATCATCCATAAGTTGCCGGTTGCCTTGTTTAGCAAGTGGTGTAAACCATCCATATGTGAACAGAATCTCCATTTATCGATATTCTAAATTACGAATGGCCTGCGTGTAAGTTGGCTTGGTGTGGGTTAATTTTAGAGTTTTGAGTAGGCGAACAGTCAGTAGTTCAAGTTTTGGGGTCGCACACGAGGTAGATTTTATCACCTTGCTAAAACTGAGACAGAAGTCAAGTCAACCCTACGCAAACTTGCAATAATGTGATCGCTAGTAAGGTGCCTCGATAGGTAACTGAAAGTGAGCCTATATTTATGACCACATTCTAATTTTCTAGTTGGAATCTGTATTACACTTTAACAGATCACAACACACAAGTGTGTTATTAAGCTACAAACTGAGCGATCTGCATTTATTAATATTTTAACTATAATTCTATTAAGTAGATAGAGACCATTTCCCAAAGAGGACCTCACTAGTACTGGACTACCGTGGAATATATCTGTCGTGAACTTCGAACCTTATCAGTTGGGATGAACAATTTCTTCTAACAAAGCGAAAACTGAACACAGCACTGTCTGAAACCACTTGGGAACTTAAAAAACTGAGGATTCATACTCGTTTGACGCAACAGATCCACCTTTATTGAGTGGCCTTGAACGATGCTGTCATCACTACACAATCTGATCACCAGCAGCCCGCTCTCGTTCGCTTTGTACAGACAGTGTGCGGAGATATTTGTCAAGGTCATGTATTACCGAATTACTGAGACTGATTTTTTCACTCTCTATGTCCATCACTTGTTACTCCATTACATCAGTGTTTCAGCTGAACAGCTAAGTTGTTGCCACGGAAGCACACGTATATAACAACATTCGGGTGATACGTTGAATGCCGACCGAAAACTCTCGCACAAGCGCAGCGCATAAACAGAAGACAAACAAAGAGACCGCCATTCAGAAAGGAAACGATCAGGTGTTTTGTTGATTGTGTAATACCCACCAACGTGACCTTTTGGTGAAATGGAATATGTATCATAATTGAGATCAACCGCGAAGGTTGGAGCTGTTCATTAATTGTTATAGAGCCGTGGGACGATGGATAATGAACCATTTCAACTGGAAGCTAACGAAAAATGAATAGACAGAAAGTAATTTACAAAGTCCTATTTATGAACTCACACAACCAACAGCAACATGTTTACACCTACCAATTAAACAAAAGATTTCATAAAACATGCACAACGAAATTTCCTCGGTTGGCTTCGGCTTCCGAACACATCTTTTAGGTTTCTTCAGCCAGCAATAAATCCAGCCCTTGAAACCCCGGTCAGAGAGCTGAGAAGAGTATAGAAGAAGCTAAATCGAATATCAATTTCCTCATACCTTTGGGTTGGATCACAGGTAATCTAAGTGTTGCTATACCCGGCGGGGTAAGTTGAGTCTGAACACGACTCAATGCGATCAGCAAAATAGGAATTAATGAGACAGTATGTTCCAACACGATCTACCACGTTATAATGGTGTTTTGTAGTTGTCGCCATCACACAAGACCTGAACTCCACACTCCATACAACGAGGATCCATGTCAATAATTAGTTATAAGACTGAACTGCAGTTCAAACTTAAGTTTAATATAAAAAGTCTGCTTTTAAAACGGGTTACACATTGTTCCATGTAGACCATGATGATATCTTGTACAAGCTTTCAAAAAGAATGTCATTTGAACTATGTTGATCTTAAACCAGTCTGTGATTGTGCAATGATAGGAAACCTGTGTAAGCCGAGTCTGAATCTTTGGTTCATAAATGACGTATCGGCTAGTTACAGGCTGGAATAATTACCTCATACGGAATACCATCAAATACAGGATGAATCCAGCACCGACTAATGAATTAAAAATGCCAGATTCACCTCCGGCTGTTTTGGCAACCTCCAAGTCTCTAATTATTACTTAATTTATCAATTTTTCCAGGGTGAGAATGCCCTCATTGAATTACTGTCTGTGTTGAGCACTGAACGAATCTGCACTCCTGGCAATCTGTGGAAATAATCTACGCAAACGCAGTAAATCTCCCACAAACAATAACCTGACTTGTGCTCATTCCAGTAGACGTAGCTTTTCACCGCAATGTATCAGTTGTTCACCTTTGTTATCCGCAGGTGTTTTGAGTGTGACTTCCATTAGAAAGTCACAGCATTGTCCGCTGGCCTTGGATTTCTCAAGATAGTTCACAATAGCTTTTGTAAAATGGAAAAAACAGACGGCAGGCAGCACCATTTTTAACAACTTCATAACTACTTTGTTTAATTTTAAGCATTTTTGAAGGCCTAATACTAGTTTTGGTAAACCGCTATCGACTAAATAAAATTCCTGTCACCGACGTTTGGTCTAGTCGTCATTCTGGTACATAAATCTTGGTAGCTTGAGCTGTTCTATCCTTCAGTTAACTGTTACTCCTACCGTGTAAAGCCGTACGTGCATGCCCAGGGAAATAGTAGAACGTAATTTTTGTGTCTAGATCCCATACGGACTTGACGATATGTTAGGTGTAATGCACACAACTCGTTCAGTCGCTTACAATGCAAAGCGAATGCAATGCTTGTGCTTCCGTTGTATATGAGTCTATTGGAAGACCAGTTTTGTTTGACACTAATGTAAAACAGAATGGAGTGAGGGCTATATGCTAGAAGAATGGTAGAAACCACGTTAAAAGGTCGTTATGAGGAAAGAACTAATCGTGAAACATGGTCAGCATAACATGGATGTTGCTCAACTACACATTCAGATTTAGATCAGTTGTTCTCGAAATATGTTCAGTTTATCATATTTTATCTCTAATTTCACAAAATCAATATCATCACCACATCACCTCACAACATATGGCATAATAGCTAGAATCATCGCCATGACAATTAAACATGTCAGTTAATAAGACCAAACATTACATCCGGATTCTGTGCACAGCCTTGCGGTGTAAGGTATAATTTTTAACTAGGTGATTTATGTCACATGTCAGCGACCAGCTGGGGTGAAGATAACTCGGTTGTTTATTCTGGTAGATTAGGGACACAAACAAACTTTTCTCCGTGAGCATGAAATTGACTCGCAATCGTTTTGATCCTTGACAAATAAAATTTGTTTGGACACACCTCGGTTGGTTGGCCGCAGTTTTGAAGACGATCGTAAACAGTTCGTTTAGGTTAACAGTCCGTGTCCTCCAGGTTAGTGACAGTCGTGGTTGTCACTCATTTTCTCATTATAGTTCTTAATCGGGCTGAATGACGCTTTTTTGTACAGGGCAACGTTTAAGCTGCTCTGCAACTGGAGCATCATTGTGAGGGTGACTGATGAATATGTTTTTATTCCGTACTGTCAACACTCGGTACGTCACCACGTTGGCTGTCATCCTGACATAAATATATCTGGATAAAACTTTTAATTCGCCACCACTCGCATTGTCTGAGCAGATTTTCTTCTTCTGTCATTGAACCAACAAGCCAAGTTCCGCTAACCGGTTGCGTGGGCCTAGAGATTTCTGTTATTTTCAACGAACCGTTTAGGGAATAAGGAAAATAGATGTGAGCCACAATGAAGCTAGTTTGCATATGGCGTCTTGCTGTTACTCACAATTCAGTTGTTCCGTTGAGAGTTGCGATCACTATAGTACGAAACATTTGAACTTGGACGTTAGTTCTTTTGATATTCCTACCAGAAGACTGGGTCGTGTTCTCCCCATGACTGTATGTCAGTAAACCATCAAGATCAACCAATGATGTGTTTGAAACACGTCGTAAGTAAAAGTTGTTGGTGTTGACTGTTCAACTATCTTGATTCTGATCTGATGCAACAAGACACTTGTTGGCGTGCCACGAATGATTATAAATGATCAGTCACCTGGCCCACTTGATTAAGGTCAGATTTTTGCAGTGTCCATCAACGTGAGTTTTACTGCTTCCTCCGGCTTCTGGATACCACTGCAATCACTGGTACCAATTGTCCACCCAACCCGTCCCCGTCTGTTCTGGGCCCATTGTAGATTCAAGCTAGTTTGTTGGCCATCCACAAGTGACAAACTGATTTCAGTCGTTGAAAAAGGAATGCGCAACCGCTGAAGAAAGTAAGATTAAAATCTCAGAGAAATACGGGTGCAATTAACATTCCAACCCATATTAAGCAGCACTTGCATGAGTAAATTTTCCGCTTCCCCAAGTTATAGTTTTATGGGATACATTTGATTACAAGTGAACTGCATACCACCGAGGTGTTCAAGTCCTAATGACAGTTGGGTTAGATTTTGTCAAGATATGATAGTGAATTCATGTCTGTATCGCTGTGTTGTGACCGGGATTTTGATCTAATTAAACTCTGCATCCATCTGGTTAGCTTTTTTGAAATTTAGATCAAATAATTTAAGAAAAAATCGCCCAAATTGGTGAAATTTACCAAATGTATAGCAAACGTGATTTAACTGACAGCTGTGGTAGATATTTAAGCAATATGGGGAATAGGAGGGATGGAGACAAACCCTGTATGGATTTTTTATACATCGTCATCCTCTAAATCTGACGAATGGTATCTGTTGTGTCACACAACATGTCATCTGTAGCCTCTGTGAGGTAGCCACACACGCAGACTTACCGGTATCCACTGTAACTTCCAGATTGTCAACGTCTGAGATGAACACCCATTCCTTTCCACTCAGCATAAACTTTTTCTACAGGCCGGATTTTTGAAAGCACCGATAAGCATCACCATGACCAGGTGGATACCACAATTCATTCCTGTCAGACTTTGAGTACGTTCCACTGAATTTGAGCGGCAGTCCTGTTTCAGCAGAAAGTCGGGGAAACCTGAAAACTGGTCATTACAAACTGCTCAGTCGGGAAGAAACAGACAGACGAAACAGCCTGAGGTTAATAACCAGTTGCATACGACAGAGTAGTTTTCTAGGAGGCTCGCATACAGTGAAGTGATATATGAGAAGCAGCAATGCATGCTACAGCCTACGTTTTTCCCTATCCTTGTTCACCAAAGACAACTTAGTTTTGCATGTAATTCACCAACGCGAGCGCTGTCTTTGTAGGAAATGTCAGTGAGTCAATGCAAACTTCGGGAATCATCTCTTACGCATTCATGATTCGCTTGCCTGAAGACCGATTATTCCATCTGTCCTCTCCGGTATCTTCATAAAATAAGCTTCAGTCTCATCCACCGAAAAATAACTTCAACACTCGATCCACAGTAATTCCACGGTCTCCAAACGGTCAGATAATATTTTAAGACTGGACAGAACAGCCATCACCGTTGAAAGAGGGCCTTTTACAATGTTGAATTGGTTGGCATGTTTGAAAAAACCACATCATTTCTGGAAGCTACACCACCGACGAAACAGCTGACGAGATCACTGTCGTAATATCACTGTGCACTATTCACTCGTATCTGTAGCGTTATGCGACGGTGTAAACCCTAGCATACATCTCACACGTGACTCTCACGACAGTCTATATTACCGGTACAAACTATTGTTTGAAACTAGCCCAAGTAGCAAAACGTTGCGGGGTCCGCATGGGCCCCTCGCGGGCCACGGCGGACGAAAGGCGGGCAAAGGACGAGCAGTGAGACGAGGACCCCGCGCGGGCCACGGCGGGCCAGGGGAAAAAATCGCGAGCGAAGCTTTCAGCACCGTCCGCAAAATTCGTTTTTTTTAAAAGGATTCCCCTTCATTTTTGTTACGCGCTCCAGGCTTACTGCCGCCGCCCATGAAGAATATTGCAAAATATCCTTAAACATGGAAAGTTTATTGGATAGTTTACACAAATTCATCGGAGACACAGTTTGTTATGGACGTGTTCAGGAAATTTCGCTATCGACGTTGGAGCGATTGCACCACACTTCGATGCACACCGGGGAAACCTGCAGAGGAATACAAGGGAAATGTGTAGTGAACGAAATTAAACAATATAAACACCAGTTTTACAGGTATCTTTTAAATTCCATATCTCCGAAAATAATGGAGATGCAGCAAACATGAAGCATAACAATCTTACAGCATTCCTTCTGGGCAATGCAATACTACTGCAGGCATTTGCGTGTTCACACTGGGTAACCTCAATATAACCTCGTGAACTTGTGCAATATTCGAACATGAACCACGATAATACAAGTTTTATGGGTGGTTTTGAAATTCAACTCGTCAGTTAGTATTTAACATAGAACAAGAATTAAATAACCATCAGAAAGCACTCTCCGTATGTGACATATGAGAATAAACAACAGCGGCTAATTTCTCACGTACTTCTGTAGAAGAGCAAAACCGTCCAACTTGCACAACTCTTACCTCGGCGAGCTCGAAAGATTAACGATTAAAGATGTCTGACTTTACGGTGTGATTTGAAAAATGTTACCAATTTTGCTGAAAAGGATTATTTCATGGGATGCTTGTTTCGAGGATGTTTCTCATGGCCCACTGAAACCTACAGGAAACCGTTCAGTCGCGGTGGGCCATGTGCTACATGGGAGTTCGCTTCTGGTTAATCTTTTTGTTTGTACTGATGATAACGCGTACAAACCATCATTAGTATGAAATACACACGCGTTTGAACATCTTGCTTTTTGATTTCCAATTTACTTCACAACAACAAAACGTGTTACGCAATGATATTGTAACGTGCGCTGTGATTTGTGCACCACGTCAGTGAGTAACGTCCTTCAAAAATGAAGATCGCTAAAAACAGTAATTACCGTTTGTCATTCAGAACTTGCAAAAACCTACCACTTTTGTTCGAAGGTCAAAATTTGTAGCCGTTTTTCACCCAATTTGTTCAGTGTATGTTCGATGTCATTGTCTGTATTGAAAGAGTTCATTAACACCAAAGGTACATCATAACGGTGGATTTCATTTAACTCCTGCAAGTGAGTAGAGTACAGTTAAACACATCGGTTGTTTTGTACGCGTCACCGCACAACGAAACGCTGGCAGTGCTTGCTTAATTACGCACACTAATTCGACCTTGATTCTGAATAGACAGTACTATGATTAAACGAAGTTGGTGGGGTAGATGAGTAGGAAAGTACACGCACACGCAGGTGTGCCACCCAACAACGATTTCTGGATGCCTCAATGGATGGTAAGCAAACCTGAAAGCTACATTCAAACTGTTCCAGTCTGGCAGGCGTTTGTTTCAAACTAAACGCGTTAGCTCTTGAGCTGGATCTGTACGTACACTTGCTCTGGTGTACAGTGCATAGTGAAGACATGATTACACACAGCGTTTAGGTAGCCCGTTCACTGGACGCACTCTGTGTTTTCACGCACACTCGTATACATGCAACACAAACTCTGACCGATAAAAGCACATAAGCTGGCTGTGGTAGGTGCCCTAGTTACCAGTGTATGAGACAGAATAACCAACAAATCAAGATTCACACGCCTGACTAATGATTTGGGACAGCCATAGCCATCTGTTCTTTTCGTTGTGTACGTTGCACTCGCGTCAAGCAAGACAGTTACGAGAGCCTTGGCCAATCGACTTGATCACATCGCAGTTAGCAACTTTTCACCAATAGCCAAATGTACGTCAGATCAGCTTAATTTCATAGTTTGTCATGCATGCCTATTGATCGGAAAAATGAATGTACACATGGCATAAGTAAGTACACATATGTGTCCTGTCCACCGGCCTTCACGTCGGCAGGCCTATAGGCTTATTTTGCCATAGTCATTTTGTTCAATACAGCGAAGAGGTCACTAATCAGATTAATCACTAGGTTGCGCAAGTGAAGTACTTACGTAGTCAGGAAAAACATAGTCGTAGGTAGAAATGGAGTGCACTTAACACAAACTAACTATCACGCACAATTGGTAACAGCTTTTGTATTTCCATGGATTTTTCAGCCAAGCTGTTTCGAAATGAAGCGCTGTTCTTGAATTGTGTTCTTGTTAGTGCTCGACAATAGTACATATCCTTACCACCACCGGAACTCGAACTCCTGTCAAGTTTTCGGTAGTTTACCGTTCTGGCAACTGCATTATTAACCTCACGTTAGACACGACTGGAATATCACTATTGGTGCATTCTAACAACAGTAAAACTCGAGTATAGCACTTTTTTTCGAAAGGGACCGAGGTGAAGAGTTGTATGAGAATGCGAGAACTGTTTTAATTTGTGAGAGTTATTCAACTGATACGCACAGCCTTCAATCCTCTCTCGATCAGCAATTCACCAGAGCAACGAGAAAATTAACAGAAAGCGAAATTGAATCGTCGCGTATGTGCACACGTCCATTAGGAATACAAACACTGAGCTCATTAAACTCCATACTCGTTTGCGAGCGGAAAATCTACATCTTCGCAATCTTTTCCGTCAGTTCTTTTCAACGCGTAGAGATTCATTGCCTTTTATCCAAACAATCACTTATAAGAATATGCCAGTTTAACCGAACAACCTGAGGTTCTTAACTGTAGCTTTTCTGGACGACAGCGCTTGCATTCGTTGCACGCACTCTGCAAACTAAAACAGCAAGGTCACCTGTGTCCTATCAACGTCCTAAGTTCCACTGTGAAAATAATGCTGCTCTTGGATGACATGCAGAACTTAACATGATTCACAAGTGAATTGGGAAGAACAACGTTACGACGAAGTTATAGTGCTCAAGGTTTCAGCCCTCTCGGGTGGCTTTTCTCAGGAGTGTTGTAATCAAAACATACTAAACATGAGGCCCAAACTGTTTGACTTCATCAGTGCTAGAGTTTGTTGTGGATAACTTACAGTCAGCTTAATTCAAATTCGACCTGACACTACCCAGTTGCAGGACATGCTGACCGATTGCTAACTTAAGCTTACATCACTAGAAATTCGTAGTCCACAGTATGCGCCTAATACTGGGCAGAATAAGAGCAATCATTGCCCCCGGATCATTGTGATCTAACACAGCAGTCGACGAAGTCTTTCAAGTGAATCTGAACCCAATACCATGTCGCACACGAGTTTTCTTCTCTCATTGCCACACTAAAATGCCAACGTTCTTCGAGTGTCCTCTTGTACGGATGTCTCTGACTCAGAAAAACGTCTTTTCATCGCTTCATCGATCCAATTTAGCATACACGTATTTGTGTGTAAACGTATATTTTCCACAATATCTACTTGAATAAGTGATGGCAGTTCCACTGGACTGTGATCGCATCAGTACTGGGTCTTCCAAAAGTAACTTCCCTGTACTGGACCCAAACCACTAAAATAGCCGTTCAAACTATCTGACAGTGAGAGGTAGCCTCTACTAAAACGAGGAACTGGCAAACACTTGGTTGTCAAGGGAGTAAACGCAGTACAAAAAGGTGACCAACCATTGTTCATTAAAAAACAGTAGACTTCAGAGATAAGCACGAAAAGATAGCCACGAACACAATCTCCTAAAACTTGTGCTGCGTTACAGTACACTTGACCATAAAAAACTGGATACCATATAAATACTCACCTGCTAACTAGAAATTCCAGTTTTTTTCCGAGGCTAATATATGCACCAACCGATGTCTAATGAGATTGATATGGGTGAATGACCTTAATCTGCTCTACTGTCAGATCGGTAAAGTTTCTGCCCTCTCGCACAGGAATAAGTGACTAAGGTCCGGCGCAACCCATCGAGGTTCCCAGTTTTCCATTCAGTTTTATTACAACCAGCTTACTGAGCATTGTAGACACTTCTGAAGGCTTTGGCTGTACAAGTGAATCGTGAGTGTATCTGATCTGAAAAGAATGAGGAGGTTAATGGAATAAACTGGTAGGAATAACAAATTTAGCAAATTGGCGTTCGAGTTGGTATACACAGTTTTAACTCTTAGATCTGCACGGCGAGCGTTGAATGTCTTCGAAAGACTCATTTGATCACATGCATATTCAAGTGTAGATCACAGGAAGAAAGCAATTAACGTTTAACGGCTCACACAGCAACCTGGATATTTTTTTACTTATTCTCTCATCACTTGATAGAAATCTTGATCTGTTGGTGTGTTTTTATAAGACAATAGTTGTGCAACCAGTGGCATGCATGTGAAGATGAGGTTTCGTGTTCGTAACGAGTCTAACAAACAGTCATCAAGCACGCATGTTTTATTTGACCATCACTCCCCTCTTAGTCAGCTTACGAACTTCAGTAGTCGAAACTCACTACTACTACTCGCCATTAACATTAGTGTTCTTCATAGTGCAAACTCCATAAATTCTATTCGCAATTTATGTGGAGTTTGTCGTAGATCCCGACGACCGGTTTTTTTGTGGAAAACATGGACGAAGTAGTGCTGGGCACCATACATCCAATTATCTTTAAATGGTTTGCTTTATAGAACGGTTTGTGAGAACTTTCATTATTCGCCACCCCGCTAAGCCTTCTAAACGCATCCCTATACTCAGTTCATTTGCAAACCATACGTAATATACGAAAATGTCTGTTTCCCATTTCAACAGGTAAACCGTGAACTTTTCGCTATATCTGTGATGTCAAGATGTTTGTTGCAAAGACCAGATGCGCAGGGAATACACGGAAAAGACTATTTCTCCTGTAACGAAAAGCGGGTTGAAAATCAGTTTGCTGCCAAATCCCATTTGGTAACTGACTGCTGCAAATGAACCGGACGGCTCATTTACGTTTAGACGTTTAAGAATTCACCATGACTCATCGACAACGAGTCCAAGCAGTTCGGCCTGCATAGCCAGCAATTTTGCATATAATCTAACCGTTTGTAACCAGATGCGATGTATTCTTCCCTGGTCAGCGCCTGTGAAAAATGCGAGAACCAGGTCGCACACCAATGTCTTGATCAAAAACGGTCCACATTTACGACGAACGGATGGTACTGTGTGCACAAATTTCGCAGTAGGCCGCAGTTATCCGAGTGAAAGTTAACGAGTTCAAACTGAACCTCTAAGTGAGATTCATCCAATGACACGTGACTGATTCAGCGTGAACCAGGTACTGTCCACACAGTTTATGAAGGTGCACGTAGAGGTGCCCAATGGTACTGTTAACTCAAAACAATAAATATTCAACAGATTTCCACCGCTGACGTTTTCGTGCAGACATGAAAAATTTTTTGTCCTACTGGCTGGGGCGCAAAACTTCAGCCCATTCTTGTCATTCTAAACGGGCAACAATCGTTTCCCATCAAGTGATCAGTTTTAAGCAAGCAGCCGTCCAAAAATAATGAGTCATCATCAACCTCAAGCGTAACGCTAACTCCTACGCGCATAAATTGGTTGTCCGGGTCACTCCAATGACCAAAGACGGAGCGTAAGAACATACTGGTATGTGCTTGGTCACATTCTGTAGAAGCGCCAGAATACATTGTTTTGGATGTGTGCATCTCGGTCACTCAGTCCGGACTGAACACGAAGGTGGTGCATGTGTGATCACGATAGAACCTATCGGAAGAGACCAACTGACCGCAGGAGAAACTGTAGTCATATGCTAAGAAGGACCAAATTACAAAACAGGTGAAAAACTGAGGAATGTCACATAAAACCTAAAACAAATCCTTAATAAAAGAGTGTACGTTTGCGGACTACTAAATCTGCAGTTCACTAGCAAAGTAGAACTTACTCAAACGGTTGTGAAGTCTTTCAGGAACAATCGTGAAAATACTAAGGCAGAAGAGGCAAAGATGAGACAACGGTTTTAAGCGAATTCAAAAAGCATGCGTTACGACAAACGAAGGAAGTTCTTAAAATATTCAAAGACGATGGTGATGTAAGAAGACACTGATAAATCAGAATCTACAAAATGATGAATATTCAACACAAACCAAGTGCAGACTTAAAAATGACCCCATCTTCTGAGCACTCACAAAAGTTATAGTTAAACTGTTTACTTACTCAGCAACAGATACATATCGCTATAAAACTATGGGGAAATTGTAAGTGGAAAACTTTTCATTTAGCGGCGTTTTCTTCCATTAACATCCAAAGTAATGACCAATCGGGGTCTTTGAAAATCCTCCACCAAAATTTCACAGAAATGTTACAATCAAAATGACCACAGCGAAATTCTGACAGCAAGTCCTGTGTGTTGGATGTCTTCAGCTCACCAAAGCCATAAACTTTTATCAGTGGCATTGAAAACATGCTCGTTACGGATGTCATATTGAGATGGCTAATCAGGCCGGAGGTGTGTGTATTCCAACACTCGGCCAAATACCTCGACGCGAAGAGGCAAGTCCAAAAGCCCATAACGAACGGATCGGGGACGGCTGGGGCGATCGGATGAGTCATCGATCGACTGGATCGGACCAACGGGCGAGACATGACAGGCAAAAGAGAAGGGACGACAAAGTTGAGGGCGTGATTATTCCAACAATCGCAAGAATATAGCGATGGAGTCATGGACTGCGATCAGAGGCCAGCGTAGATAGATGGATGAGAACAAGGGCAACCGGACGAGCCACCGCTCACGGCAATCGGACCAACGGGCGAAGAATGGCAGGCAGAAAACCCCCGATGGACGGCGCCGATCACGCACATAATGAAGCGGGCAGAAGTACACACGATGCATGAGCGGAAACCTGGGACTGTTGGGGTCCGGAATGGTGACTCATAAACGCGAGCGCGCGCGTGGCATAATAACTAGCGTGCTGAACAATAAAGATTGTGCTTTAATGGACGCCTTTTCGCTACAATGTTGCAAGGATTCATTCGACAGCGATGGCGGTAACACACAAAAGAATGTCAAAAAACGCTGTGGGTGATAAAAGGTGGAATTGTATTTCCGTATTTCTCCCAGTATCATGAACTTGGAAGATGGACAGTTCCAGCACTGTATTACCGCATTGCGAACAATACAGCACTGGCTGATACAGTAGTTTAACGGCTGCATGGCCTTGGGTAGAGCTAGAGCTTATTTTCCGACAAAGGTGCTGTGTTAGTGTCATCTGTTTGAAATCATTGCGTTTGCAGTTTTAATGCAAACAAGAGAGACGCCATTTGGGATCTGAACCACTACATCTAGATCACAGGAGACAGTTATACTACTACAAGGATTGAGTACGGCCCTGTGTTTCTGCCTATTGTAAAAGAAGTCACTAAAGAAAGGATTCTTGGTGTTCTATCCAGTCGCAACTTATTTAGGGTTATCAGATCATCATTCGGCAGAAACCAGAAATCAAATCTACATTTATATTGAATGCTTTGTGAAAAACTATTGACCAGTTACTCAATGAAACCTTTCTGTTGACATATCAGAAAGTGATGTGAGTGTTTGCTTTTGTAATCAGTATCAGATTCGGCAACGTTTGAGCTGTGGTGAATTATATATATATATATATTTCAGATTAACAGCCGGAACATCGCAATAGTTATCGACCAGAGTGGACCGGTTCTGAGAGATCCAGAGTACTTCTAGCAAGAACTGTGTTTTAATCAGTGGGTCAGCGCCAGAGCTCAGTGTTCGTTTGAGGTGCAACTTCGTTGGCTGTTTTCAAACGAATGGCATTCGTGATAAAAATTACAATTCAGCATCGCAAAATGATATGATGTAAAAGCTTACGTTACTAATCCTTGTCAGAACTACATAAACTCCCACATTTCGGTGCAAACTGGAAAAATACCCGCCATATCGAAAAGCAATTACTCGTTCATGGAATGTTCCGCGTACCGTGTTGAACTAAGCCATAATAGGACAATTCCGTAGACTGTCTGTTCGAGTAATACACAGAAATGCTCGGATTCGCAATTAAATATACCAATTAGAAACTGTTCAGAAACAAGAGCAGTGCAGTGAAATTCTTGACGGTTGTGAATAGTTTGTTAGAATCATGTCTCGGTGAAGACTATCTAAACCCCTTATGCATTTTAACAGACATGTTCAATGTGGCTTTGAGTGAAACAACCTTTGTTAAATTGTAATGTAAGAGTTTTTGATACTTTCAGGAATGATGGCCTTAAGTACTGAGATACAAAACTGTTGTCTCCTATCGCAAATATTGGTTAGCCAAATTCAAGTTTTGTTGCGGAGGGTGGGACGCCATAAACAGAAATGAAGGCCCACTGCCTGTTCGTTTTACTGACTCTAAAACAGAGGACGATATGATAAGTCGAGGGTAATTATGTACTCAGAAAACAGTGTTTGCTAGTCGGAGTAATACATGTTTGAATAGGCACAAGAATTTGAGGATGATTGGAAAACTGGTTCTGCTGTTAACCACAGCGCAGTTAATGGTCCTCATTTGTCCACGATTAGTGGACTAGCTGCTACTCATAGGTCTGACCTAATATTCCTTGAACAAAACTAGTAACGTTAAACAATACACCCATTCAGGTGTGATATTTTTGCGAACCGAGAGGAGAAGCATATGAAATTGCTTTAGTGGAGTTCCATTTTCAGGGGGTTATCGTACTTTTTAGGGTTGAAGGTCAAAAAACTGATCAAGTGGTCTGCCAATTTATTAAAGGTCTGTACGCCCTGCAATACCACTAGAATCACACAAACTAGTTTGGGAACCAATTTTGCTGCACTAGTAACAGGACATGAAACAATTTTTGATAGCGAACTGAAGTTTCTGACAAATCCACTAGCGATGGAGGGCTACATAAGCAGGACACAATGTTTTAAAATGCCAAATGGTAACGACCAATTATACACCTGGTATAATCAACCTGCTTTGTAGAGCGGTTCATTCAGAAGTTGTTCAATTTTCTGTTGTACATTATCTACTACTGAGCAATTCCAGTGGCTTGCGACCTACTTCTGTTTCTTCGTAGGAATGACCAATTGACTGTCAGACCTCAAACTAAACCGGTGCCTGTTTAATCGTAGTCGTTCTGCAGGATGTATTGGTCGTGCTCTTGAGCAAGAGATATTGCCTTCCACTTCCAAAATTTTTTACCGTTTTGTGACATTTACAACTAAGTGCATAGTGACTGGATATTTCTGCTGATAATGGAAGTAGTTAGACAAGGCCTGAAATAATGATCTTACTTGGTTATGAAACCGAACGAGAAAACGAGGATGGTGTGTCCTCTGCTCGAGGCTGCTGATCATAAATTGCGCTGTTGAACCGACCGAGTAATTCAAAGCCGTCAATAACTAACCAGCCCATCGGCAATGGCAGTCTACTAAATTTGTCTCACAATGTCTGCCACAATTTTACAGTCTACAGTTATGCGCACAAACGCTCGTTCATACGGTTATCATCTCGAAGCCAACAGTACATTTCGTTTGACAGTCAGCTGACCAATCTTTCCTGATAAGAGGCTTGAGTACTAGCAAATAAACATGTAAAGCTAGGCCACTTAGAACTGTGATATGTTGTTCTTGGTGAACAGTTCTGAATTATTTTCGAGCAGACAATCATTTCAATCGCATTACACAACCTCAGACATACACCTGTTGCTGTTGTACCTCACCGTTCTGGGAGTGTAGTGTGATGGATCAGCATAGTTGTGATGATGAGATCTCAAAATTAAATGTGTGATGATGTTTCTAGTTAGTCTAAAGAACACTTGAAAGAATCTCAATTCCTTGAGGCCATAGACTGTTATGACGTTAATCGATTAAAAGTAGATCTATATGGCACAAAACTTACACCTAGTTCATTCCCAGTTGTGTAGAACCACTTGTTGCGAAAACCCTATTCATAAATGACCAACGCGAACAACGATAACGCCTCAGCCTAGATGCTCATATATTGAGATTACACATGCCCATTTCGTCATGTACAAGTGCTTACGCTAGCACTAGCCTGGTTCTTCTACCGGAACGTATAAAAATTACAAATTATTGAAAACCTGGCCATAAATCAGTAATTTTTCACAACCACCCGCTTGCATGCAACTTACTTCCTGACGGGAACGATCGGTCATTTCGAATGAACAGCTTTGTGATAAAAAATAATGCACAATTTGTGAGCCAGACGATAGGAAGTATACCGTTACCTCACTATTTGGAATAAGTCTAGAATGTTCCAGCTGATTCGCTTTTCTTTTTCGAATGATGAAAATCCTATTCATCAGTACGAAGTAGAGCAGAGATTCGAACTGTGGCTTATTGCGGTCCAATGTTTTTGAATAATCACCTGTGGTGACAGAAAGAACCAATTGACTGGCAGGATTTTAAGAATAAAATGAACAGTGACTGTCTGTTGCCGTGTAATTCGTGGGGCAATAGACGACCAAGTGGGAAAACCGATTATTTCAACACCCGGTTGAATATCTTAACAAAACTACAGAATATCGTCAAAGTTCACATCGAATGGTTTACAGCTAATAGGTGAAATCGAACAGGTAATCAATAAACGAACTCGACCCAAAAGGTATGAAGTAACCAACAAAAATTTACCACAGTGAACGCAGTGAACCAAGCTGAACTGTACGGTGAGTTACATGAAAACTTTAATGCGTTTGGGCCGGAATTTCGACCCCTAAAAGCAAGCGGGTTCGTGGCGTGAGAACGAGTGAGCTTGACAATAAAAACTGCTTTATTGAACTTCTTTTCGCGACAATTCTACTCCAAGTGCAACAAAACGATTGATGTTTACATAGATAAAGTATTAACATTCTATTTTTGAAACAGCGCGGTTGGCATGGCTTCCCTTTTTATACATATGAGCCATTCTACTACCGAAAATCAACTCACTATAAGTTTGGCAGATATTTTTGGTATCAAGTTTGGCATTTATCAGCGTACCGATTCACTGGTGGCAAAGACCATCACGTCCTTAAACGCCCGTACAGGCAGATATAGGAGTACAAATTTTTTGTATCCAGCACGAAGTCCTTGAGTTCCCAAGTCTTCACTAATCGTTCAGTAATCAAATGCAAACCTATCGGAGGTGATTTACAAGAGCTCTGCGGGGACATCTTGTTGAAAACTGAACAACACCAATATTTGATCGCTTACGAGTAAACTTTTTCATCCGACTCATTATGAAGTGAAATGCTTTGCTGTTGGAAAGTCTTATCACTAGAGCCCAGTGCCGAGCGATGATCTTCAGGCTTCGTGATAGAAAATGGCATTGATCGCTGTGAAAGTGAACTCACGTAAGACATCGAGGACTCATCACATCTGAGCGTTTAACTGTGATTGTTTGTCAGTACTGGTAGCCTTGTTAGAATTAATCTACAATCTATCAGGTCATGGGTAGGCTGGATACTACTAGAGTGCCTCAGCCTGGATGCAATAACCGATACATCAACTGCAGTTACTACTAGTGTCTCAAAGACAGATAAACGAATGAATAGGTGTGAACGTCATTCTATGAAGCGACGATGGAGGTCTGTGTTTGTGTGATTTTCGTTTTTATTCACTGTCTCAGTGTTCATGTTAAGACGATTTATCTAGTACCAACTGCCCGTCCACCTAAGAGTATCTTGAATTTTTAACAATAACATGAGTAGTTCAAGAATAGTCTAACTTTTATTTAACAATGTAATGTTTTACACGAATTGTTTGTGTTGAAAGTTTTAGCAGTGCTGAAGAAACAGTATTGGTCTCATTAATACCAGAAGCATCGTTTAAAAAAAACGAACAATCTACAGGTCACTCATAATTTTAAATTGACCACCCTTCATATCTAATCGCAACTTTTGCATTGTCAGATCCTTCGACGTTTCACAAACAAGGTGATTAACTGTTAAGATGAATGTGCTCACGCCTGTCCTGAGGTCAGTTGCATGGTTGCCTTATAAAAACAGGGCCGAAATTCAAATCCCAGTCAATTAGAGGATGCACGCTACTAATTAACCCCAACAACACTGAGACTTGAGTCTAGTACACTTTTTGGAAGTGTCTGGAAACTCTCTGTGAACCGCACAGTTACAATCATCCATGATTGCTGTTTGACCTGAAGTGAATCATAGTTCGTTCACATATGACTACGTGTTTTTCAGACAGCTAAAGAGTTTATGGTATGTTAGGGAACAACTGTTTATCTTCATTGCATCTGATCAGATATAGCAACCTTGGTGTCATGGAGTTTTTCACACACTGAATGTGATCAATTTCAACAATCTTTTCCGAAATTTGAGAAAAATCACCAGCTGATCTACGCGAATCATTCACTTTAGGTGCTTGGCGTTTAGAAGCCCAGAAAAGTCGTAATAGCATTTTGATCCAGGCCATCCGGTAGTAGTTTTGTAAATCTGTTGCTTCTGGGCTAGGGGGTAATGAGTTCGATGGGCAAAACATACTGTACATTTGTCTCAAATGGCCAAGGAAGAGTATCATATTAAAATCTCAACATGTCTGGTTACATTACAGGGTAAAAATACGTCCCGTTCGGTTCTACATTAATTTAGTTCGAAGTTAACATCAATTACTAGAAAGCAGATGCCACTGTCTACGATGCCTTTGGGCCTGCACCGTCTGATAAATTGTTGTTTTGTTGGCCTACCAGTGGTATCTCCGTGAATGACTACCAATCATCTTGGACCACATGTGCGGCAACCAACAAAAGTTAAATGTGAACAATCTTTCCATGTTCAAGACGAATCAAACGCCAAAACCAAAGTTGAAAGCTTCTCGTTCACAAAAAGGAGTTACATACGACACTCTGTATTGTTCGCATATGCTTTCGTAGGTACTCATAAAATACAACCACTTTTATAAAAAGAGGATTGCAGTTGAAGTTAGACAATCTGTAACACCACAGTTCTCCGAGAAACTTATCAAAGCCCTACTAACGTCATCATACATTTTACCATTAACTTACATCGAATACTCACTTTGTCTGCTTTAAAACTATTTACAGGGAACAGGTTCATCAGTTTTCACTCACACGATCACTTTATCCGTTTATCGATACGATAAATCAACAACAGGTAACAATTCTGATTAGTCTGAAGGTCACACAGAATAACAAAAATGTTTCCCAAATTTTGAATATGAGATTACATAAGGAATGGTAACGTAGAACATAAAATTGAAGTCAGTAGCCTGCAGGGGTATGTGAATTAATCTGATGTAAACTCGGATAAAAAAGTTTGTCGCACATCTCTTGCTTTTAATCTAGACTATTTACACCATGGTGTACGATATTTCCTTCATAGTTTTGTCTTGTTTTTTCATGAGTGACGTGAACATTCTAGAAACACCGATTGGAAACCTGTTTTTGAATCTATCGGACCAGCGCGTCCCGGATTTTGAGGCGCTATCAGCAACCCAAACATTTTGAGGTCATCTCAAACGTTACTAATAATTCACTTTAAGTGCATTATGTACGAATACAAGATCTCGACTATGACTACCCCTCTTTCATAATTTTGATAGAGAGACAATCATTTCTAACTGGTGCACGTGTTCAACTGCTAGATTCGTTTCTTTAGCTGTTGAGCTTCGTTTCACTCATAGGCTCAGATCGATCAGTCATTTTGTGGTTGGCCTACAAACTACCAAGTATCCACCACAGCCTTAGAAGTTTTGCAAACAGTTGGTCCGCTGGTGATTGCTGGGACCAAGTGTTTGTATGTCTGGATTCACATGCATTCAGGTTTATTCCAGTGAGTACACTGGGTACACGACGTGTGGATGGAACGTCAGGTATGGTGCGCTGTACCAAGTGTTGTGACGACTTTTGGTTTCAGGCACATTGACGGACTAACCCAAAGCCGTTAATCAAAACCAAGAACTAGGTCTGCCCCTACTCCATTTTTCGTCTGGAGAACGTGATCTGTCAAGTGTACAGGCGGTAATATGACTACGTGGTGATCGCATGCAATTGATCGTTTTACATGTGCGACCGAGAAGACCAAACAAATTGTTAATATAGTTTAATATTTGTCTTTTTAATATACCCGGTAACACCCTATCCGTCTCTGATCTTTACACACATTCCTATTAATCTATTTCAAACATAATATCACGACTAGTATCGTAGTGGACACAAAGTTCTTGTAAACAGAAAGCAACAAGAGTTCAGTAGAAAAAATAGCAACTTTATGAATCATGTGTAGGACCACACCGGAAGCGGAAAGATAGAATCACTCATTCCTCATGAAAGTTTCTTTGTGTTGGACAATGCGTAATGGTCTGCTAGACGGGTGTGTTAGATTATGTGAATCTTTTGTTGTCAAACGAATCTGTTTTCCATCAACTTGGCAAATGGTTGAAGATGTGAGTGTGTCATTCTGATTTTCTTTCCTCTCTTCCATGATCGAGTCTGTTCCAATTGTGCTCGGCAGATGTGTTCGTAATGCCTCGTACTTATCACGGGCTCGTTTAGGTCTGGTTATAAGACGCTTGGAAAGCGACAAAGTAGAACCGAAGGATATTGTCTCAAAATCCCACTGTTCGAGTGCGCCGCGCACATCCACTCGATCCGGTAGGGTTACGTAACGAATGCGTTTTCCGAAAATGGTGATCTCCTGAGATAAAAATCAGTCACAACATTTTGATCAACATAGTTCCAGAATAGAAGTATAATAATGTTCCTGTTAAGCAAGCTTTCAGAATCATCTACTCGAAAGTATTAGAACTGTCAATAACATTCTGAAGAAATACCACCAGTCCATTTACCGTGTGAACTTTTAGCACTGCCTAATCTATTCTACTGTTGTATGAGATTGGCTATCGTAAACGATTTTACGCAAATAATTCAGTAGGTGCCAGTTTTTATTGTCAACTCATTACACTTAGTAAATCTACGGTAAGATGACAAAAGTCAGCAACACCAACGAATTGGGCAGGTATCGAAATAAGATCAGTTTCATAACCACAGCACTTAGAAGAAATCATACACTTCCATTCATACATTCTAACGGACAGCTAAGGATATTTGAAGTCTTAGGATGACGTTTAGCGAACATGCGGATTTTGAACAAATCAGCGGACCACGTGTTACAGCTAAACGTTTGAGTACTACAAGCATTGAAACATCCAGTGAGAGTAGGATCACAAAAGCGTCAACTGGTCGCCCCTCGTTTGGAATTAATCGCAAAATTCAGCAAATTTTAGTCAGAGTTTAAGAAGCAGGAATCTTTGCCACCTCTCCGATAGAAATTTGGACTCTCCTGCGGCAGCACGACCTAACCCAGCAGCTCTGTTAAATAAATGCGATCGACTAATTGGGTTTGTCGAGGTTTATACACACCTACCCACAAACAAACAGCCAAAAACCAGAAACCAACGCGTCATTTGACTAAAAGTCGTCAGCATGTGAATCACTTATCTGTTTGGAAAGTGGAGTGTGGGCAGCTGAGGCAACGCTTTGATTAAGCACATACATCAGGTTCGGATAGGTAGGAGGTGCCTGGCAGGGTGCCAAGCCATGAGGTGGTTATTGTTAAATCGATCAGAACGTCTACAACCTATTGGCGAATTGTTTCGTGTATTGGACACGGTTTAGTGAATAGTTCGGCAGTTGCACCACGATGAGATACAACGTAATTCTGTATGTGATCGGGACTAATTCATGGTTGGTTACCGTGAGATGAACGGCTAACTAAGTAGGCTACGCTGAGTGCATCGGTAAACTGTAAGTCAAATAACAGAGAGTTTGCCTGTAGGTTGATTGCGGCATCCGACACAATTCAATGGGACATTCGAAAGTCGACTGAAGTTGTAATGTATATCATGGCCAGGAACTCTGACTACTCAAGTGAGTGAGGGTGACATGAGTTGTCCGCAAGGTTGGGAACTTTGGGATTATCCACACTGATGAATGGAAGCATGATCACTCAGGTTCAACGGTCACTGGCATTGTTCTAGAGGTGCAACTGTTTTGTCCTTGTGAATCCGCGAATAGATTATTAGAACCAGCTGCACTGAGGCGCTGTCCGAATGTACAAAATGGTATTCCAAAAACTAACTGAATTACGTCCATCATATAATGGTTAGCGCCTTCAACTGGTGACGCACTCCGGACAGTTGTGATCACCATTGACGCAGATAATGATACACCTAGAACTTGTTCGAGAATAACCATAAATATTGTTTAGCAAAAACAGTTTCTTATCCGAAGGTGATAAACGACGTTATTTGTTTCCCTCTATGCAAACAGCCACTTTCGTTGGACTTTATTTTTGCAAATATCCAACCTTTAAATGTTAACAAGATGGTTTGCTAATCTATTGTTCGAGGCACACCTGAGGCCCCAAATGCAATCAAACGCAGCTACGGCTCTGATAGACTGGATGAGCTAGTCTTACAGAGGTCGATTACGGTTTGTTGAATGACTGACTATCATTATTTTACTGAATAGCAAAATCGAGACAAGTACCAGCAGAAAAGTCAAGACTCTCAAAGTCTACACAGCATAAATAGCGGCCGCTTCAATTGAAATACAGAACCCGCAAAAAGGTGGTTTACAACTTGTGCTGTATATTATTCGCAAGTGGCCTAACTAACCGCCACGGGTGTCGGTCGTCCTATTTAACAGCGGCTCAACTTAGTCCACTTTAAGTTTACTATTTACATCCGCCATCCATCGTGTTACTGTGGCTCACAGAAGCTTCAAGAGTGTTGTGATGCGACAACAAAAGCCACGAAAACTGTCAACTTCAGTCTTATACTAGAGGTGATTTACACCTCGAACAGCTGAACGTCAGAAGGGTGCCTCCATTGACCCACAGTGACCACGAATGCGGTATGTCCCACTTGGTAGTCCGTTTAGTCGCCTCCATACAGAATTATAATGCTGAATTCCAAACACGTTTGTCCTGACACTGAAAGAAACGCATATATTTGTGGAGAGACACTTTAACTGAAGTAATGACTCGCCATGACAGCATAGTCTACCTGCGACGATCCAACGTGAACCATTTTTTTGGCCGAAGGTGTATGGACTTTACATGGCGGTTGAACATGTCCTGTTAACCACGGTAAAACAGAGAGGATCCCTACCGGACGTTTAGCACATACACGTTTTGCAAATACACGCATACGTGAACGGCTACCAGCATGAGCAGAGGCCATTGTGGTTCGAACCGTAACAGACCATAAACCGACGAGGAAAATCCCACTATATATACACTTAAAGTGCTACGTTAAGTTTTGTGACAGTCCTTTTCTAAACATCACAGCAAATGAATATAAGAACCTGACACTTTTCAGGTATCGAACCAACAAGTGAGTTAGCATGCATAACATCGCTTACTTGTCGTCAGTTCACCTCCTCTGTTAAAAAGTGCCACAGAAAATTATGGGCCTCATTAAAAACAATCGTCAAGGCACGTAGACTACCTAAGTATAGCGGAAGACTCTTAATCCCCAAACAAATTCGCCATTCATTTTTTGAGTGTGGCTGATTTATTGAGCTATACGCACTTTTTGCATCAATACACGGAAGCTCAGAACTAAGGTCAGATAATTTTTCTTAATGTATACTCCTAAGGTAGTTAGCATGACCACTTTTAATTATAGTGTATATAGCATCATCATTAGCTGATACGGATACACTCCTTTATTCTACCCCCGTAATGTATGCATGAGGCGGTTTTGTTTTCTTCGACCGGCAAATGATGGTTTCTTGTAGATCATCACTGATCACGAAATCGGAAGACGAAACACTATTCTCTGTTCAATTTTGCCTTACTATATTCCGGTAGTAATGACATATTACCTGCTTATCGATTTGTCTGTTTGTTGATGAGTCAGTGATTTAAATTGTCCCAAGATCAGATAACGTTAAAACAAAATTGTATCAAAATTCAACTGGAAACTGTACAGAGCATAGGTTTTGATAATCTATTTAACACGCCCGGTACCCTCTCTATCTATCTCTCTCTCTCGTGAAAAGCAACTTTATACACAATCAGAACTCAGTGCAGCCCGCAAAATCTAGATCACTCATTTCTAAAAGCGTGTCGATAATTATAGCACAAATTTTGACACAAAGTATGGCTATTTATCGTTCACCGTCAACTCAATGAGAAATCGTTCAGTTTTGGCTAGAAGTTTTTCACTTCACCGAATAGTGTGGTCGTTATAGTTTGTTGTTGAGTGATAACTGTATACACGTACAAAATCCGGACAAAAACCCCATATCAAAATTATTCGATATTACACTAAAGATTATGCTTCAATTTTGGGGTGTTTCAATGCAGTGTTTTGAAACAGCAACGAGGTTAACATACTTCAGTTGTGTAGTGTAGTCAATGATCCGAGCTAGTATCCGTGTGGCGCGAGATACGTTTGCAATTGACAACAATGCATGGAAGCAATGAGAAAAGAACACAACCTTGGCAGCATATGCACCTCTAAATAACTGAACTGCAAGACTGCATGGGTTATTCTGTGCTACTACAGTAGAGTGTTGCATGAGACTATGATACATGTGGGACCGTACGTGAGATGGACATTGTGAAGCACAGACGCGTTGAAAGTAGCCGTGAAACGAATCACTAACTCCACTAATAATTTAGTCTAACTGTTTGGACGTCTGCTGTTCACGCGAAAAAAGTATGAGTGTAGTACGGTAGAAATCAACCGTGTTCGACAAATCAAAGAGAACAGTGCAAAAACAAACATACCTCTACTTGCACACACTCTTCAGAGCCATTGTGAAGCAGGCGTCGGATATGGACTCCACCATCCAGAACCAAATTCATCATGCCATCACACGAACTGAGACGACCAGTCACACGAGTCTCATCCAAGAGTGTAACAGTCACAGACTTGCCTATAAGAGCACAGGGAAAGATGGCCAATAACGAGGACTTCAGTCGATCTTTGGCACGCCAGTTTTCACAAGCTTCGCGTTTATCTAAAGTGGCCTAAAAGTAAGCGTAAAGGATTGATGTGGTTATGCGTTGCATTTGAACGACAGATGGATGGATGTAAGTGAAAACGAGAACCCGAAAAAAACTCAAGCGCGGAACTTACATCACCGACAGTGTAGACTGATACAACGCAACCAGTGAGAAATGCAAAACAAACGGTTTGTATACCTGCATCAGCGGCGGCGGAGGTGTAGGGAATGAAATAGAAGCGCGCATCTCTAAGACTAGTACGGTATTAGCTAATCTGGGGCATCTCTGGAGACAGAGAGGTATTTCTTTAAACTTAAAGATGACGTATATAAGACAACGGTGAGGGCCGTATTACATTACGGCAGTGAACCCTGGCCACATAGGGTAGAAGACATGAACCGTTTTTAAGTAGTTGATCACCGATGTCTGCGTTCAGTCGCTCGTATCGGGTGACACCAGCGTGTAAGTAACGAAGTATTTAAGAAGCGGGTGTTTGATAGTGATTGCCAAACGAGTTCTTTTGTTCAATCCCTACGTTTGCACAGGCTTAGATGGTTAGGTCATGTATTAAGGATGCCAGCTAGTCGTCTTCCACACCGAGCACTGTTCGTTGACACTGCGACCGACTGGTGTAAGGTGCGAGGTGGACAGATAATGACCTGGTGTAGGGAAATGAAGTCGTTGACGAAAGGGTTGGCCACTGTGGGTCGTGTTCGTCTCCCGGGTTGGGGCCATCGCGACTCACAGAATCGGTGGCTGGAGACTCTAGGTGAGATGGAAGCTAATCGAGCTCAGTGGCGTGAATGTTGTCGTTGTTTGGCCGAGTTGTCTGTGAAGTGAGTGCATTTAATGAAGCGGGGCAGTGAAAACCTTAAGGAAGTTGTCTTGCTGATGACGTCTTACTCTCACATGCAGTTCGGTTGTTTGTTTGCAAGGTGTAGGCACCTTGATGTTGAATGTTTGAATATAGACGTAATTATTTTCAGTAGTTAGGTCCTTCCCCGTCCCCTTCTTTTTTCCTTCTCTCTTTCTATATAGGTTCGCTTTTTCTTCATGGTTGTGTGTCAGTTAAGCATTAGCGTGAACCACTGATGTATTGCTGTCTATGATGATGATATGATGACAACCAGGCCACCCGTCCACAGTATTTTCTTGTCATCCAGAAACGGCAGCTGTAGAGTGGAGATACGTTGACAAATTGAGCTGAAGAAGCCAGTCTCAGAGTATGCTGAGAACTTAATGCATACTGTCAATCACGATATGGTTTAGAAGAAAATCAATAAACTAAGTACCCAGAACCAAGTGCTCCGAAGGAACTATGCGGAAACAACTAAATCCGGAGAGATGGATGGATACTATGAAGTAACCAGACGATTCTGGTAGCCGTTTGAAAACTGGATCTGAGGATTACACAAAAAACCAAGTGATGATAGGCCAACTGAAACAGTCGAAAAAGCAGAGAATGCTGTATATCCATTCGGAAAGCTATCTGCTAAAGATGGCTGATCAAGACATGACAATGAGACATTCGGAACCTTGTTGAAGGCAAACGTGTCAGAAGCATGAAGAAGGTATTTGAACTAAGTTATCAACTTCTCACCACTGAAGTCATCCGCTATCGTAGCCACTGCAAAGGTGTGAATAGGTGAACTGGAAAATAACGAGATAAACTGGTTAACGAAGAAACAGCCAAACACATTGAAGACCAATCCGCCAGAGGAGAACCCGACAACCTACCCTGTGCTGAAGAAATCAGTTAGGTTTTGCACTTTATTGTCAACCATAAAGCATTACGATAAGATGGCTGGTAAAAAACACTTCCCTAGGACGTTCCCGTCAACTTCTCTAACAGGAATGATTAGAAGGAACAATGTTCTCGGAAAAATGGACGAATTCGATGTTGCCAACGGTTACGAAGACGGGGATGTAGTGAGTTGGGACTGGAGCTGTTTCTTGATCACAGAAGATCCAGCCAACCAGCGTTCGCGCACAAACTACTGGAGACGGAATTATGGTCGAACTGGCGCCAACCAATCATAGATGGCGTTCAGCTGCTCTTGAATGCGTATCTGTTTCAAACAACCGAGGTGATAGATGCGAGGTCGCGGAACAACACAGTAACAAACTGGCCAGTCAGAACGTGAGGATGCCTGTCGCTTGATAGCAATCGTAAATACTCTCGTTCCTCTATAAAAAGGTGCTGTATTTTCAGTAAATCGAAATTGCTTGTAGTGCTGCTCAGATTTCCGTTCTGACTTTCCTGTGATTGGGTAGCCCAGTACGCGACAGAGGGAGATGGTAAAAACTGCCATTAATGTGGAGAATTTCCTTACGTAACTTGTGCAGTTCCCACAGGACCATATTGACTACTTTGGTACGCATACCTGTATCCAAAATGTGGGGTAAAGCTCAAGATACGAGCTACTTAGAGAGGCTTCTCCTTATACTGGACACAAACAAATATACTGTTCACAGATGACTAGTAAACAGCACTTTCAACCAGGCTGACATATCACTTCGATCGAAAAAGCAGGAACGAACTACTCATAGTGCGCGTTAACACTAGATATTCATCTGAGCACCTTAAAAATAGTCAATCTATCAATAAGAACACAAAGGGTACCAATGAGCGTAGCATAACCTAATAGACAGCGTGATAAAATGCAGTTGACAGGGATGGCCAGCTTCGTCTGATTTGTCAAGAAGCAGATGAGTCATTATCATATAGATAAATATGTTATTTTTTCCAGTCCGGACAGGACTGAACGCAGAGTACGGTTCATACGAAGTCAAATAGACGTCAGTTTCAGGATGGATTCTGAACGTCCAACTCATTGTGCACCCGAAAAGCAACACTGCAGCCAAATACACGTTGCCGTACTTGAGTAATGTGCAACATACATCGCAGGCATCGACAGACAAACGTGAAAAGATGATGGAAAACACCAGGTTGCTAGGTTGCCTCACAACCGTAACTTAGCACTAAGTTTACAGTCGTGCTGAACAGTTGTCTGCGACCAGGAAATGAATGGGATCGTATCATTAGCGAAAGTCAGTTCATTCAAGAAAATACCGCCCCACTTTTTGAGATTCGGACTGCCTCAGTAATACCTCTGCAGTTGTCAAACCACCTGGGTAGATGAAGTAATCAGCAGTCTCACCCGCACAAGTGAGTGCGGACACAAATATACGTCAAAATTTAGCAAGCACTTTGCAATTGAGAATAAAAAGCAGGCACTAAACCTAAATCACAAGTACGATATTCAACACTACCAGTGAAACCTCTGCAGAACGAAGTTAGTTAGATAACATAAACAGTGAACGTAGCCATCACGAACTCTACATGACTCCACAGATTGGAACCGTCGAAAAGAATAGTCTTGGTTAGGCAACCGTTAATACAAACGGAAATTCATCTCCGACTGACAAACTAGAAAGGACACTGTCCAAGGAATTACTGTTGTCTTTAAAACTAGGTACCACAGGTACCTGACTTGTAGGGTACATACATTCAGTCTGGGTCACCTGCCGTTCTCTCGTCGGCACAAACAGCTCAAAAACTCCTAGTGACAACTGACGCCAATATACCTTTAGTGTAAACCTCAAAAACGTGCATGCGGACGTTTTGGAGGAAAGTATACTGATAACAAAAACGACTTATTTCTCAAGATTATTTGCGAAATTGAATATTAGCTTTTCTGATTGACGCATTCCAATTGTACCGCATCGATTCAAGTGGGATTGTTCAAAACCAAAGCCTCCTTATAAGCAGAAGCCGGTTCTCTAAGCTATAGTATTTAATCTACGGGTAGACAAACTCTTAGTGGAAGATCAAAGTCTATCAGGTTCCTTTGGGGTTTGGATACCGTTGAGTTTCGTGACAGGTGCGCACAAAATGGTGGGGAGGGGCTGATAACAGAAGTGACCAAATCCCTGCAGAAGATTTGGGAGTGTAAAGAAAGATCTCGTCAAAAGTAATTCCCGTTTTGAAAAAGCAGAAACACCGGCATACATCTTTTTCCATACTGGTTTCTCTTATGCACAAAATTTATCTTTTGTGTAAAAGCCTTTCGTTTTGGGACAGTAGAATTTCTCCATTGTATTTCCAGGCTATGGAAGTGGTTCATGATTGGTCTAATGCAGTCATGCTTTGTGATCTTTTTGATTGGCTGCACTGGAATAGGGCGATGTCCAAAAGAACACTTGAGTTGTCATAGTCGTCATGTGGTCCAATCGGGGTATGGAGTCCAACCTATGGGGAATAGAGAGCACGAACCAATGAATATCGTCAATCATCATTCAAGTGGCCTCGTAAACATGTTCTAGTAGTCCAAGATCAGCCGTGTGTGACAGACGCAAATACGGCCGCACCAGTCCCGATACGCGCAGGCACGTTATTGAGGCTTTCGAAGGAGGCGAAGATTGGCGCATGGTAGCTTGCCCAAGTGGAGTCAATTGCAAGACCTCGTATAAGTGGCTTCATGTCGATTGCACCAGTAACGAAGCGCAACCCCACAGAGGACACAGAAGTAGGATTGTGAATGAATCGGAAACCGACATGATACTGGAATGGATCTCCACGAACCCGACAGTAACTCTCGCATTTTTGAAAATGCGTACGAAAACAGAGTGCGAAAGAAATAGCGACAGCTACTATCAGTGGTTATTCGAATGAGCGGTTCATCATTGTGAAGAAGCTGTGCCAAATTTCGGTCAGCATAAACACCGATGAGAACCAGGTGGTAGGACGGCACTTTGTTTATCGAGTGTTGGATTGCTATCCAAGCTCCAGGACTGTTTGTTGGATTGATGAAATGAACTTCGACTTGTTTTGCACAATTTCGATGGGACGTACTTTGAAAAGAACGAAAGCGTGCATTTCAGTAACGAGCGTTCTCACTAGCCGTTGTTCCGCTATCTGTTCGGCCCTCAGGTCGCAGCGTCAATCACACTAAGGTCAAAGGAATGGACCAGACAAAAGTCCACACAGCACAGTGTAGTCGGAATGACAACAAAAATTGGCACGAAAGATCAGAACGTTCGTGAATACCGGAGAAATGTATGCTCATTCTAACTGTGAAGGTCACACAGCTTTACTACATTAGGCCTTTTGCAAAACAATAGTTTCGGGGAGTTGGGGACCTCCCCGACAAAAAATGCGCAATGTATATCGGTTTGTCTGAGAGGCAGATATCGACTTGACCTTTTGTGGAACTTTCCGTCCCATTTCGTAATCAGAATGGACTTCTACGTCTGTCGGAGACGATTCATTTTCCAGTGCGCTTGATCTGTCTGTTTTGGTGACTTCAAGTTGAACATCACTCACATTTGACCGCAGCCTTCGCATTCAGATAGACTTTCCAGTCAGCCTCACTGTTTTGGTGATACCGTTTCGTTTGATATATGCAACGTTGTTACAACTAATCACAGGTGATTATCTTCACCTAATTGTACACATCTCCCACTCGCAAGTCACAACCAGGATTTAACCACCGTTTCCACTAACATGGTACATTGTCACAATTCGTGACGTGTGATGTTTTGCCGAAGCCATGGTAGTCAATTGTGCTAAACGTGGTTTTTTGCTCCCTACAACTGTTTGCTAACTTTAGCCTCGTCACAACTCTCGTCCAGTTAACAGATATTAATTTTAAACATTTATTACAAATAACCGGCGTAAAAATCAAATAAACCAAAAGTATCGTGGTTTGCTCCCGGTTACCGGTGAGTAATAAATTGGATGAAATAACTCGAAGACCCCTATTTCGCATTATCTTTAGCGGAGAACAGTGAAACGCAGGAGCCTACGTTTGTTTTGAGGATTACATAAGTTATGAGATAATTGGACTAACAATTACTATTAAGTCTGAACGAGCATATTCGAGTTCGTCAGTTGAGCGACGCACGGTGGTGGCCGCTGTAGGTCACAGGATGATTGACGATATTCATTGGTTCGTGCTCTCTATTCCCCATAGGTTGGACTCCATACCCCGATTGGACCACATGACGACTATGACAACTCAAGTGTTCTTTTGGACATCGCCCTATTCCAGTGCAGCCAATCAAAAAGATCACAAAGCATGACTGCATTAGACCAATCATGAACCACTTCCATAGCCTGGAAATACAATGGAGAAATTCTACTGTCCCGAAACGAAAGACTTTTACACAAAAGATAAATTCTTATGCATAAGAGAAACCAGTATGGAAAAAGGTATAGTGTCTGTTGCGTAGAAGTCATTCACAAACTTTGAATTACATCATCCCACTAAGCCAAGAAGAAATCTGATACACGAAGAACAACACAAGATTCCAATCCAATCAAGCGTATGTTGATCACATTCATACCTTGCGACAGATCTTGGAACACCGATACTCTTATAGGCGGCCGAGGGTTGTGATCTCTTTAGACCTAAGGGCTGCTTCAATTCGGTTGCTCGTAACGTTCTCTGGAATTGCCTTCTTCGCAAAAGTGTGATAGGGAAATACATGAATCTGCTGAGATCGCCGTATGCTCGCTTTGCATGTAACGTGAGTATTTATGGAAAACTGTCTCGGGTGTTCAGCACCTCCAGTGGTGTCTGATTTCCCACTTGTGCAATTCGGTTGTGGACGACATTCTGGAAGGTGCACTAGGACATTCCAGTAAGCCTGGTGTAGGGCTTCTTTCCTGGTGCTAGGTTGACTGATCTGGAGTATGCGGACGATATTGTCTCACTTAGCCCCTCTGCCGAAGGCATGCAAACCATGCTGAATAAAGTGAATTGACGGGCTGGTTTATATGGAATGGTTCGCCTGTTCGCAACGAAGATATCAGCGGACTCGTGTTTGACCGTCAGTGTCTCCGACGATTAGCCCACATTAAGTATGCTGGTCGCGTGAACACCATGGCCGTTCGCCTGCGCGTAATCCGGAAAGTTCGGGATGCAAGATCAATCGACCGACTAATCACGCTGCGCAGCCTACGATGGTTGGTTGGGTCACGTATGCCATCTGATCGTTTACCGTATCGGGCACTATATACTGAGACCACCAACAGTTGAGTGAAACCACGTGACGGTCAGGCAAGAACGTGATCACGAGATATGAAGATCCTGACTGCTGCATTGAGTAAAGTGAGTAGGTGCCGCCTGCCTGGTTGGAGTTCTCGTAATCATTCAAATCGCCGGTTAGACATACTGTTCGAGAATACGATTTGCCGCAGTCAATGGCATACCTGCGTCCACACCATTTCAAGTTCTTCCGCATAGGCTTCATTAATTAACTTTCAACCTTTTTGGTAACGTTTCCTTCTAGTATATTCCACGTCACTGTCAAGGTGAGCGGCTGACCGAGCCACAGCACCTTCTGGTCAGGAGCATGGCGATTGGTGATGAGAAAGATGATATTCGTGTGCTATCCATCTAGCTATTTCTTAACACCCAGGGTTTTAACAGGTGAATATCCTTGTTGTTATTATCAAACACCATATTACGTAACACTTTAGCCTGAACAAAATACACCATAGAAAACGTACTGGGTAAACTCTACCGTGGAATCAACAAAAAGTAACAAGATATTCGTGTACCTTCGTGCTTTCATCATCTTCATAGTGTGGTGCCACGTATGAAAATTACAGACTCTCTTCGCTGACTACAAAATAATCGTAATCGATATAAGCAGTCGGATGATATGTTAGGAGCCTCTTTCTACAACCAGTTAATCGTGTGACACCAGTTATGTTCGCACTTCGTCACACGTGCAACTCGACCGGTTTGACGAAACCGTTCATACTCCAGCAGTATTATCAACATGCAGGCGGAACAGTATCTGCCTATTGAGTGTGTCAATTAAGGCAGTGTACGCACGCCACAGCTTTACTTGTGCACTTCAGGCAGCACAAACCGGTCCGTAGGATAAACAACCGTCTGAAAACACCAGGATTCCAGCACTCCGAAGTCACACAGGGCTATGGTTTTTCAAGGGATACAAGCTCAGTGGATGTGCACACAGGTTGTAAATGTTTGATCTTCGACTGTACTGGTTCCAACCACCGATACACCTATTCTTACAATTATCTGTCGTCCACATGGTCTAGAATACGACTCTTAGACTGGAAGGATATCATTTACCTTAATGTCAATTCTACGCAGCAACACACACAAAAGACGGAATTTTAAACAATTTCAACACCTTTCGACGCTCAAGAGTCAACTAACAATCCACGACCAGTCCCGTACTCAACTAGTAAACTGTAAAAGGTTGGAACTAGCAACCTTTTTATCAGACCACCGATTCTACAAACACCCTACGGAACAGTGAGAGTATGACGGTTGCCATTGGTTTGGTAAGCTAGAACATTAAACGAGAGAATGGCATGGTAGCGTCATCAGTTAGGGATTTACAATGCAGACTGGACGTACCTATTTCGGATAGTAAGATATGGATAGCTTGGCGATCCGATTCAATCCGATAAAATGACGTTTTGATTGGTCCTTTATCGTTACTAGTAGTTAGCGGCATGCCAATCAGGTGCTTGATAGACCGTAGTTGGGATTTTTCTGCTACTCAATTGGACTACAGTAATCGAAGTAATAAATTAAGGGGATGGAGTTAACCGAAAGAACCAATCTCTCACTTTTTCGTTAACCGAGTTAGCGAGTCATGCATGTCGAGCAAAATTGCGCATATGAATAACCAAAGATAAACACTGCTTCGGATGCCACAGCTAGGCGGAAATGATTTTAAAAATATTTCTGAGTAGCGATCAGCAAGCAAACAAGCCTAAACATTATAAGGAAAGTTCTCCGATGAGCTCAATGAACAAAGGGTAGTTAACGATCGACGATAAAGAATTGTGGCCCAGGTGCATTGGTATCGATTTTGGATCAAAGTTGGCGAGAAATCCGCCCTCCGGAGAAATCACGTGTTCAGTAGAGCAATAAGAATTTGAACGCGGTGTATAAAGCAGATGCATACAGGAAACGTTGAACTGACCAAAAACTAGTCATGTTTGTGTATCAGTCATAAAGTGTGAAACAAGAGATCAGACAAACCACCACTGACCAATACCAGTGTGAGACAAGCTAGAATACACCTGTGGCTGATTGCCGATAAGCACTAGGGGATTTTGATTAATATATACTGAACATCATTCACAGCGGATAGCAGCTTTTGTAGTCCCGTAGACTTTACACCCAATCCGTTTTAAAAGTCAGGTGTGCACTTGTTAGGGCTCGTCACTGACACATCCTTGCTACGGCCGGAATTTGAACCACGCCCAAGTTTTCATGAAGCAGCCATGTTAACCAATGACCTCACAATAGGCACGACTGAAGTGTCATAGGTGAACGTTCAGCCACATTCGCCCAGATTTCCCGATCGCTTCGTGAGTTTAAAGTAGACCGTAGGATGGCGTCCACTAATGAAATAGCATGTAAATGTGATCGAACGGGTTTAATCACAAGCCTGCTATACCGTTGTTCTCATTTGGTAGGCTGTTGGATAGCACCACTGTACGAAGTACAGATTACGCTTCCTTGTCCACCAACTGGTAAATTACCTGTGATTTAGCTGCAGAAATTGGCATGTCGCGTCCAATCCCTTTGCGCAAACAGTGTCATGCTGCGGACTAACCAGTGTGAATGATGGATCCATTTCGTAACTCACACCTCAATGTGTACGAGGTTGACTTGGCACGTTCATCAGTCACCGGACTGATACGACCTCCAAAGGATGCGCTCCAATTCTCCAACAAAATATCCAGTCAAACGGAAAACAATTCACCTCCAATTTTCGGCACGCCTTACATCGCAAAGCACTCTAGCGTAAGGTGAAGGTCAAACTAATAAGACAACCAACAATGTAAGGACATCTAGGATGTAGTTTATCAATAGTGAAAATGAAAGAACGGCTGGAAATCAAGTCAGTTGTTGCCACTGAAGGTCATTTACAAACAGGACCTTCGTTAAGAAGTGTCCGCAAGAAATGTAAAGCGCAGTCAACTTTGGTCCGTGGCAAGTAATTGCAGAGTTCGCTTGTTATAGTTCGGTGGTTCCTAGACTTACTCAGCCTATCGTGCCCCTTAACCACCTAAGTACTACGGTATTGTTCTCTTCATTTCGCATACAATCGGCAAAAACCAAAACCAAAACAGCAACGTAACACAACAGTGTGCTCTGACATGAAGTTACGCATATGTTCACAGATGAATGTGTTTGGTTCCGAATTCAGCTTAATAAACTAAAGCTGAAAAACAACCGGAAGTGTCAGGTTGGTGTTTACATGACTGAAAAGAAGCAGGTGACCAAAGTGAAGCCTCAGTGAACTAACTGTGTGGTTGGAGGGGCAATAAAGAGAATCTTGATGTCTTCTTACCCTTCGGGATAACGTTCACAGGTTTTTTTCATAACCAAGGGCCTTAGCTTGCTGTTATTTCGCAACGAAAGCAATTCTTCCAATACGGCTCCCACTTGATTTTTTTAAGACGAACTTGCTTACTTTCTAGTCCAACCATGAACGGTGAATGTAATGATGTTCAGCTAGACGAAGCCGTGGGGGGAGCGTATGTCCGTGGTTGAAACAATAAGTACAAGAGTCTCAGCAAAGTTCACCTGCGCAACCGATACACAGAGATGAGTAAGCAAAAGTGTAGCAAATCAACATGACTCTCCCTTCCAGTCTTGGCCGAGCGAAGCTAACAAACCCTCTCCGTAATTGTCATATGGCAGCGAATACACAGTGTGTTCAAAGATGGAAACTCACATCAGCAATACACATACCTATCCTCTGACCATGGGTTGAGCTCCAGTCCATGTAAACTTGGGGAAAACGTCAACTCATGTGTCACGGAACTGACGTTAAGTGTAGATAGACTATAACCTCTAACGTTAAACTACGAGTTTGTGAGTAAGGCGCAGGTTTTTCGATCAAGGTCTTGTTACAAACAATCTCAGAAGCTGTGGAGAAATATGAACACTAACCAGTGTTGCGAAACTTGAATTGAGAGTCCAGTTGTAACTCGCGCTGGTGCATACCCTTAGCTCTTATCACTAACAATGATACAATCATTGTGATTAACTGTAATTCTCAAATAATAACCAAATCCTTATGTTTTAAACACCAACTCGATATTTCGAACGTATCCAACAAACTCCGTTACTGAATTTAATCTGAGTTGTGTGGAGTGGGTCGCTTCAATCGCAATGCGAATCAAAATCCAAATGGACATCAAATGGCAACATTTCTTGTAAATAAGTTCATTCAATGAAACAGTAACCTTTCGACCGATTTTACTGACTCAAACAGTCTGTGAGGGGGAAGTTCCTATCAGTGTCTGTCGCACTTGTATAGTGCAACCTCAGATGAACAATCAATTACTGGATAATAGTCGCAAACGCAGGCTGAATTTAAAAACCACAGAAATCACTTGTCAGGACGATCTGTTCACAACAACCTAAGATTCAGCAGAATCAAAACAGACACAGTACATATGAAAGTAATCAGTTCATCAAATGATCAGGCTGCGCAGTCTGTGATGACTGGGTGATGTACTCCGTGTGTCAGTTGAACATTTGCCGAATTGGGAATTGTTTACCATGACCACCAACAGTTGAATAAAACTGCCGAGTGATCAAGCAACTACGTCATCGTGAAATAGGAAGGCTCTGACCGTTCCATAAAGTCAAGTGAGCAGGTGTTACCTGCTTGATTGCGGTCCACGTGCCTAGAAAAGTAACCTGAAAAAACAACGTGCCGCAGTCAATGGTGTGTTTGTATTCGTAACACTACAAGCTCATCCACTTAGCCTTGTCTTACCAATTCTTTTGGTGAAATAATATTCATCTAGGATATGCCAAGTTTCTGTTACGGTGAATGGCGCTGGAAGTCACATCTTTTTTTTGGTCAGGTTCATCGCTATCATGAAAGTAAAAGGAAAGCGATGAGAAGCGCTTATGCAAACCTTTGAAATTATATCGTGACTCATCAACACAACAAAAAGACAAATTCTACGAGACGTTAACGTTCCACTTAATGCCTATGATGAGGGTTCGTCGAAATTACATACAGGGACAAATTGACATACCATAAGCTGGCTAAATGGCTTGTGAACGTTACCAACCCAAATCGTGAATGTTTCAGTTTCCGATGTGTAAAGAATTCATGTGATTTGGCCAAAACCCAGAAAAATGTCCGCAGGTTGGAATGAAATGTGTTCTTTTGATTAAGACCCGTTATTTACACATTTGCCTCTGTGCAAGACTGCCCGTTTTCTATGTACTTTTATTTCCCGCCAGAATCTGCCACTGTGTTCCGATTGATTACCCCAGAGGTTTGACGATTTTATGGATTGAGAATGTTAGGTTTCATTTTGAGAGCATTCGTTGCGAGCAGGTTGATGGTGTAACAATGGGCAATCCTTTGGGCTCGGCCCTGACCGATACATTCTTGGGGGTAGCTGAACAACAAATTCAAATCCGACTGACAGCAGGACATTATATATATATATCCCGTTGTCAATCGAATATATATATATATATATACATATATATATACATATATATATATGATTTTGCAGGTGAGTCACTTCGAACAAGTGTACGGGCCTTTGAACTAACCCAGCCTAAAGTTAACAGCTACCTGTGAACAGAATATTGAGAGAAGCCCACCGTTTTGGAGGTTTTGAGCATTCGGCGTAAAAGTGGTACAACAAAACGTGTGGAGTGACCGGTACCTTCAGCGCTCCTCATGAGTTCCGATGGTTTACAAGTGTGATTTAGTCTGAACCCCGTTCTGTAGAGCTAGACAAATACGGACTGTGACTTCCGCAGACAATTCGAGAAACTGAAGAGGTGTCTCGTGACTGGTACATGTCAACAGTAATTCCCGTTTTCAAAACGGAGGCCCAAAGTCTATGTGATAAATACAGAGACATCGGTTTAGTGTCTGTTGCATAAGAGAAACCAGTATGGAAAAAGGTATAGTGTCTGTTGCGTAGAAGTCATTCACAAACTTTGAATTACATCATCCCACTAAGCCAAGAAGAAATCTGATACACGAAGAACAACACAAGATTCCAATCCAATCAAGCGTATGTTGATCACATTCATACCTTGCGACAGATCTTGGAACACCGATACTCTTATAGGCGGCCGAGGGTTGTGATCTCTTTAGACCTAAGGGCTGCTTCAATTCGGTTGCTCGTAACGTTCTCTGGAATTGCCTTCTTCGCAAAAGTGTGATAGGGAAATACATGAATCTGCTGAGATCGCCGTATGCTCGCTTTGCATGTAACGTGAGTATTTATGGAAAACTGTCTCGGGTGTTCAGCACCTCCAGTGGTGTCTGATTTCCCACTTGTGCAATTCGGTTGTGGACGACATTCTGGAAGGTGCACTAGGACATTCCAGTAAGCCTGGTGTTGGGCTTCTTCCTGGTGCTAGGTTGAAGGACCTGAAGTATGAGGACGATACGGTCTGAGACTGGAACATTCCTACTCCTACATTATTTACTGCAAGCAATCTAAGTGAGACTGTGGACAACTTCACATACTTAGGTACCACCATCTTGTTAACTTGCAATATTGCTGAGATATCAGGAAAGACAGCGAAGGCAAGAGCTGCCTTTACCAACCTGCATCGTCTATGACGCGAATAATACGTTCGGTTGTCGCTAAAAGGAACGGTATATGCCTGTAGGCGTCATGTTTTGTTCTAGGATTCGGAAGCGCAACCTGTTCGCTGTGTTTCACCATCAATGCCTCTGCCGCAATCAATGACGTACCCGCGTCCATACCATTTTCAGTTCTTTCAACCAGTCTTCTTTTATTATTAACACTATTACTCTGTAGCGTTCTCGGTAACGTTTCTTCTGGATATTCCACATCACTGTTGAGGTGAGTGGCAGTCCAAGCGACAGTACATTCTGGTAAGAGTCGTGACCACTATGATGATGATGATGACAAGATCAATAAAGAATACCTGAAGGACGTTTTACATCGTAAGCTACACGGGACCCAAATTCACACTGAGGTTGCTTTAAAGAAGCTATCTGGCCGAATCAAACTTTCATGGGTAATCGCGCAGCAACCGATATACGAAAAAGTTGTGATCAGTCTTAAATCGTACCTAGCTAGTTGCTGAATTCCAAATGTTGTTCTTCATTCACACTATCGATCTAAATATTTTCGATCGTACTCCGACAACTTATTCTGCGCCTTATCTAACTTATCAGTTCAACTACGGTTGTGGTGAAAAGTATGTTGACAGGACAAATCAGAGTTTACAACGGATAGCGGAACACATCTTCAAATGAATACTGAACATGACAACGCAACACAATAGCAAAGCAGCGCAAAGCCGGAACACGGCATCTTCGTTTGCTAAACACATCTTGGGTACATATAATCTAATTGACCCATTAGCAACGTTCAGTGTTACTTGATCGAGACCCCAAGCTGTTAGCCCTCACAGAATTTACACACTGAACAAGCAGAATCCACTTTCTGCGTATAAAAGGTGCTGACAGACTGTGCGTCGTGTTTAATTACCGTTGTTGCTACCATACCCCATTCAGATATAATCAATGGTTTCAAATATGTTATTGACGAGAATAAATGAAATGTTAACCTGTTGTAACACTTGCTTTTTGCTGTGTTGATGAATTGGATCAAGGGAAGTCAATGTATCCATTTATCTCATGATCCTGAAGTAAGGAGCTTCAAGTGAGATCGTAGAACCCAATAAAATGGCCTAGTGAAGAACTCAACTGTAGGCAGAACTACAGCCGCGATAAGAAACCAGAAAAGCGCCTGTGACTATGTACCAACCCGAACCGCCATCGCCAAAGTATCCCAGCGCAAATAACAATCTGTCGACGAGCAGCCATGTCATGTCCATTCCATTGTGACCACATTCGCGCTTCTTAGGCAACAGCGACACAGTTGGCTTACTCTGTACCAGCGTGCTAGGATGGTAAACATTCGACAGACCGTCAAGTGCTCAGACAGTAACTCTCTCATATCGCAATTTCTTTTGTATTACCCGCAAACCTGTTCATTACTTCAATGATCTCTTAGCTCATATCACCAGAAGTTCGTTTTACCTTAGGTTACTTGAAAGTTCTGAGCTTTCTCATGAACCAATTTGTAAGAGACAGTGAATTATGATCGACTGCACAAGAGACGTTCATCAGACCTCCTTAATCAAGCCATGATACTTTGCAGTCCTGAGCTGAGATAAGACATGAGGCGAACAAGATACATCGAGATGCTAACCAAGTGCACCCACAGTGACAGTATTCTGAGTATCTTAAGCAGTTTATGAAACAATGACGGAAGTAGCCTGAAGAAGCTCAGCAGGAGACCAATAAAACGTTGGCGCAAAGCAAGAAACTTTGGAATGTAGACGTCTACAAAAGGGAGCACCAACACTATTCTGTGGAAACCGCGGGCAACTCAATCAAGAAGTTGAACTGTGGTCCCGCAGCCAGTCTGACAATCGAGAAATGGCTCGTAAAATGCGGGGACACCCCCCTAACCAACTTTGTTAAGCAGAATGATGACTACAAACCTAGGGTGTCAGTGTGGGAGTGGGTGCAGTACAGCGGGGAAAAGGTGTAGACGTTATTCTACCCCAGAATTTTTGATACAGACAGTTCCATGGGACCACATTGGTGAACAGTTCTACTTCCATGACGTTCGACATCACAGGTTCAAGCAGGTGAATAATGCTACAAGTTATGGTGTGACCTACGTAGGCATCCTGAATCTGGAAGATGGGAGCTTCAAGCTCTAAAGCACGACCGATGGCAAATTGGGATGTTTCATCTAAGCTCATGAAAACCAGTCGTCTCAAAACGTAGACGTACAAAAATGCATTTTGAGCAGGATTCAACAAAACCCATATATAATGCTCAAGACGGTCACGAAAGGACGCCACCTTATCAACCTCAAACATGACACGACTACCGCCTCACAAAATCCTCGGGTTTCTTGTAGACGGTTATCACTGTCAAGTTCAGGACAGTCCGTAAATCAGCTGAGGACAGTAATGTGAGTCCAACGCGATCACTGACACGCACAAAGTCGAACTCACCAAAGAACGTAAATACATTGTGACCAAAGTCAACAGGGTCCGAGTTCGAATTCAGCCAGACACTGCAAAACGTATGAAATAAGATGGACAAACCGCAAATGAAGAAATTAGTATCCAGCTACTATCTGGCGACATCAGGGTGTCTTCTACCTCACTGAGTGTCTCAGATTTGATACGTTTGGGCTAGTTTGGACATATAATCTGCAACTCGGTCGGCCAATCACCGGCAACTACAACCGGACACGGCTGTGAACACATTAAAACACAACGACTGCAGTAGCGGAACGTCTATGATCGAATGACCAGCTAAAACTGGTGACCACAGCCAGCACTGTGGAGAGCAAGTTAACGAAGACAAAGAACAGACAAAATCAAATAGAAAGCGCAGAATGGAGAAAACAAGTTTGAGGAAGATCTTGTTTCAAATAATCGCGAGTATACAAGGTCGATGATCAGCATAATCGTAAATGTGTGCTTGAAAAATAACCGTAATAAAACAAAACAGTGGTCACAGACGGAACTAGTTCTCAGCGCTATCAATAGAGAAGAAGGGGTAATCGAGGAACTCAAGGGTCCTGAGATGTGTGGATTGTCAATCTCAAAAAGACAATCCGGTATTTCTCTGTACAATGAAAAAGTGAGTGAAACAGCGAGATTATATTTGTTGAAAGGTATCTGATATGGAGCTGGCGGGCAAACCGCGCGGATCAACCGTGTGAAGTCCGGCCTCAACCGAAGGTGAACGAGGGACAGGAATTTTCGAGGGCGAAAAACGATAGAATTGGAACAAGATCTGAAATACAAACCGAAAGTTAGGACTGAATGGGAAACAGTCATGAGCCGGCAACTTGAGGCAGTGTATTCATTTAGACTAACGGCGGATGAACCTTGGCATCGACCTAATCACCATGTACACACCATTGGCGGTAGACGAGAAGGCAATACAACACAACGTACCTGATATCTTTTATCCCCCACTCATACAAGTACGAGGGCAAAAAGTATCACAAGCAAAGGTAGGGGATATTGACAAACAAACTTTGGTCGAATGTTGGCAGCCGTGACGTTTGTAACACGAACTAATGCAACAATCCTTCGTTCTCACTTTTAAGCTGATCAATACCGCAGGTAGGCTTGTGAATAGGTGAGCGTCCGTAATAAAGTCTATGGGAATGCGAAAGTTGCGATCGAGTGACGCTCAAATTATACAAACAACATTAAGGTGCAAAGAAGTCAACTGAGGGGTTTAATGCTTTCGAATCACAATGTGTTCACCATCCTGTTACATGTGAAGAAAATGCTGTTAAACCATTCATACTTAGGCAAGAACAGTTGCAGAAACCGGGTTCAAACCCACAACCTCATGGTAAGTAATCAGGCGCAGCTACCGCAAGTATGGTGAGCAACACGGTTGTCATACGACGGAAGTAACCGTATATCAATAGTGCAAGAAGCATGCGTAACGTAAATCCACGTTGTGATCAGCGCGACGAAATTTATACAGGAGATTCTCAATTACAAAAACCACGAAGGGTAGTAGTGATATACAAATTAGACGTACAATGAGATCTAACAGCAACACGCCTAAACTGCCGATCAACCAAGGCAATGAGTTGAGCAGGAATCGCGGGTCCAGGGAAGTGAGGAAAATTTGAAGACCGTAGGACGCGTTACCCACCAAAGCAAGGCAAAACAGAACCACACAAAGACCCTCGGTAGAACCTCGTTGCCACTGCATGGGACAGAGAAAGAGAACGTAACTGTAGAAAGGAAGCGTAGTGGAAACTGACAAAGAACGGTGCATTAATTAAAATCCGAGAACACCAAAACAAGAGAATGACTAATTTAGGATGCTGAAGAAGGTGCTGGCTGCAATGATGGGTATTTCCCAATGCCCCTGAGAGTGTCCAGGAGACGAATCGACATGAGGGCGAACTGCATCCAGACAGTCACCAAATCTAATAAATCTTATTTTCTCCAGGAATACCATAAACTCCGTTTATGATCTTCCTTGTTATTGTTGTGATGAATGGCTATCTGAATCAGTCATCCGTTCAATATAAGGCTGTGGACGTACGTATCATGTATGCGTGTGTAGCAAACGGCCAACTGCACGTGATAGGCAAACCAAAAACCGAGAACTTGATCAAGCAGATCAGTCACGTGATCAGTCCATTCAACGGAAGAAGCGCAAATTGTGGTATGTGTGAATCGATTATCTGCAATCAAGATTAACACGCTTTGAGGGACAGGTGGGTTAGAGCACTCTTATCTAACGAGAAAAAACTAGGGTCAAGCAGATTAATCCGTAAGAGTAGCCCGTTAAATATAAATTAGAGATAGGGAAGGCGGGCAGGTAGATGCGGAGAAAGCCCACAAGTTAAGAGCCACCCTAACTTGACGAAGTAGTAGGCAAAGACCTAATTGCGGGAACGTCCACTGCTATACGCGCTTCAAGGTAGAAATCAAAGACATGGCCCGACCGATGTTGTATGTGCCCTTCGCACAGCGTCGCCGGAAGTGGTAGCTAGTTATGCCAAAGTTTGGTTTTCAATCTGTAAACGGTATCTATTTACGCTGGGGACGCCTGTGCTGAAACACAGAGCAACGGCAGTTGCAATTGACCAACAGCTCGAGCGTACGCAATCAGGCACATCAACCTACGATTTAGGCATATGAAGATTAAGGGGTGGTTTACGATGATTGATGCAACTACGCCGGACTAACAACACCGTGCAGCCAATCACAACAGGAGAAATAATTTGAAGATGAACGACACGATTGGACTAAAAATCAACAGTACAAAAGCACGAGTGACACGTTACTCAACGAGACTACGGGAGCGAGCAGCCAATGAAAGTGGGTACGAAGAATAATCAGGTTTTGAGCGTACATACGCTATAAATATACCTATAAATTTCACTAGAGCAAAGTTCGGACCTTGGTTTGGTTTCGGAGGAGGGCCACACAACACAGATGAACTCAGATGTTCGAATCTGCAATAACGGATTAGGTGACTACACTGTTTTCGTTGCGTTATCATTAAACAGGTTGCTTTAGAATGTAACGACAAATATTCAAGGTCTACTTATGAACATAAGTGTTGTCAGAGTGGATGCGAAAAACCGCTGTTCAAAACACCGCTGCAGGGCGAATTGGTATACAATCAAACGTGTTAAGTGTCACTTAGCAAGCTCGCGAATTGACAGAGATTGGTTGGACATACCTGTGATACTCAGAATTAGGGACTTCGAATAGTCCTAGGAATCGTACTTGAATTGAAACCTCCCACGCAAGTAATAAAGAGATGACCTGGTACTGGTAGCAGTAAGCAATTGCTATTCATGAATTAACACGCCGAATTTATGGATGTACAACAGTATTAAAGAAACCACAGCCTGTCATTGGCTGATCTCATTAGCACATGCAACATCATAAACTGTATGTTAGTGGATGGAATACAGAACAGATGAATTGGCAAATAACGGAAGGCACAATGCTGAGACCGTTCGTCCAATCCTGATGTTGTATCTTTAACGCGATATTTGGATTGGCCGTTTGTCAGATCTTCTGTTGTGTCGGGGTTTCGACAATCAGTGAATCGAGATTTCTACCACAATACCTCAATTAGCCGTGTCATCATCAAAAGATAAAAACGCAAAATCGGAGGAACAAATTGTGTACACAAGCCAAGGTATCTGGGAAATGACGCTACAGTGATAGGGGAGACTGAGGTAAAAGTATGCTTCGGAGTGAAACCAATTGCCTCTTATGGTTGGGAACAGTGGTGGTGTTGTTCGTAGCTCGGGTCGATGGTTTTGGTATTGATGTGTTCGCCGAGCTTGGCATTTAGGTTGCAAACGTTTCATCACCAAGCGAGGTAACATCATCAGTGCGTGAGTGTTTCAGCGTACAGTTTTGAATGTGGCGTTTGGTTGGTTTTGGTATTGATATGTTCGCCACATTCAAAACTGTACGCTGAAACACTCGCACTGATGATGTCACCTCGCTTGGTGATGAAACGTTTACAACCTAAATGCCAAGCTCGGCGAACATATCAATACCGAAACCAATTGCCATTAATAGAGTTCGGGGTCAGGATTATTAACATATAGACTACAGATGTCCATGTGGTCCAGTCCCTTCATTGGTTACTCCTGTAAAAACGGATGCAAGGGATAAGTCATCTCAGTTTCATCATCCCGGTTTACCATGAAGCATGCTGTCCAGAGGAGTGATTGTTCCTGGCTTGTGCCGCATAGCAAATTGTTATAGAGTTTGTGAATCACAGATCGAGGATATCCCGATGTGCAGTGTAAACCGTCCGGTGTGGTTGATAAACAAGAAGAGTGCAAATAAAGCGTGTGCAAAAAGCATTCATAATTCCCGTAAAGCAAGGACGGCAGTGTTATCTATTTAAAAAAGCACACTATCGATCGAATACTTTTAGACATATTCCAACAATGTTTTCTACCAGGAAACAGGGCAAAGCATACAACCCGGGAGACGCATTTCGAGGCCGATAATCTTCAAACCGTTTGACCACCTTCCACGACCGCTGCTCTGTCAATTTTTTCTATACTCCAGAGCCAAACCTGTCCTGGATTTAGCCCTTTCTTGCAATCCGTTTTCATTCAATCATGTTAAACTTCGAGTAAGCCATGGTTGTGGAGGATGGGCTTTATTTTTGTGCGACAGGAACTAAACAATCACGCACTAACTGAGGGTACTGACAATTGTGGTTTTTCTGCTTACGTTTCAGATCGTTCCAAAACCTTAAACCAACGGACACAGGTCATCAAGGAAGGCAAGCGTGCACAAACGTAACGCTGTCATAGCTTTCTACTAGTTTCAAATTGCGAAGTATCGCATACAAAACCTTCGATTAAGTACACTGTTTTCTTTCCTGATCGCACGTTGTATCCCTGTCGACTTTTTGCGGTTCAAAAGTTTCAGATTCAAGTCACCTTGAAGAAGTGCTCATACACCAGGACTGAAAGTCTCATCACGTTATCCACTTTCGGATAGTGGTCAAAACAAAGCGATAAGCCTCACTGATGAAACATCCACAACTTCTGATCGTTCGTCTTTATTTTATCACAGAAATATTGTTTGTCCTTTCCTCCACTCTTGTGTCCTTCGGTGTGAACATATTTTTATGCCATCTGACCGCTTTACGCGTCATCACACGCTCAATCATCCAACTCAAACCATATCGCCACATTATCGCAGTCAAACATTTTCCCTTCTTCCCTAGGATAACAAAAAGAGGTGGAAATCTTTTAACATTTTAGTTTTTCCGATTTTTTTCAGTTCAGTTTTGGAACACGTAACCAGCATACAGTCATCCACCATCCACTGAAGCTGTATGCGTTTTTCGTTAAGCTAACAAGGCTTACCCAAACCAATAGTTTCACACAGTAGAACAAGATGCTTCTGAAGCAGTGGTGAACGTGTTCAGTTCACGCCCAAGTGGACGGGGTCCACGTTTAAGTTGTATTCTTTACCCTACTGTTTTCTTCCTAAGTTTTAGTCCACAGTGTGCTGGAATATAAGTGTAGAACTATTTTTTCAGTTGCTTGCCTTTTGAAAAAGTAACTAGGATTATCACTTCCCCTGGCTTTCTGATACATTCAGCTCACATCTTAGCTACAATCTCCTTGCTCTCTGGTTTATGGGAAGATCTATATCATATCACGGAAGCACAATACAGGATACCTGAATCCTTCCATGCGATTGTCCTTTTTGAGATACCTTAAAGACCAAAGAACCTAAAGATAGTCACGGTTCAGATAATGGTTGATTGACGAGTTTCAGATGACACCAAGATGAACACATCCACAATAGCTTTTTCAGTTTAAGATGTCTTGATTTCAATTTGAAATGTCCCAAGTAAGTTAGCTCGATTTCAACAGTGAACGGAGTTATACGGCTAATGTGTACATGGGCAGGCTAAAAAAACGTAGGAATTAGCTGGCTCTTACAGAATGACGGGACGCGGTTCTGCCAGATGCAGAGAGTAAACCCAGTTAGCTTGTCTATATCAGTTACCCAGGACATCTTAAATTGACACCGAGACATCCGGAACTGGAAAAGGTATGGAGTAGCCCCAGCAAGGGAATCCTCAAAGTGAGTGCAGTGCAGAGAGTAAGTCAAGTTTATTTTGTAACATTTGCTAAAACTAAGAGTGCTTTGTCAAGACAACTCTTAGTAACACAAAACATCACATAACCTGCAAACAGAATATATCACTAAGTGACCCCGGTTCGCAGTTTGTCGTGACGAAGGAACATACTTTGAGATAAACAATAATATCTAAAAATGAACCGGATTTACGGACAAAACAAAGAATAAGCTAGTAGTGTATCGTTCGGCATCGGTTGTTGTGGAATAGCATGATTACATGCGGTTACTCTCTCTTTTGTTCGATACTACCCACCATTGACTAACACCGGTTACAGGGGCAAAGCGACGCTAAGATCTGCCGCTTTCGTAATACGAATCGTCCTCAACTTACAAACAAAAGGAGTGTTTTCACTCTCGAAGCCACGATACACATAGCATTGCCTAGATGCTCCTGTGATCCATTGACAGGCACTGGTTTGGTGTGGATTCTATCAACTCGGACCAACGCCTTCATATAAGCTCGCATTAAACTCGTCTGGATCAGAGTACAGTTCGTTTGGCTGCGGCCAGCCAGGGAAGTTTTACAATGGATTCCAGTCACCGAAGTAATTCGGATTTTAGCTCGCCAAAAATAGATCTGATGATTGTTCAATGACAGTATTGTGAACTTTAATGATCCATCCTGATAACAACGAGTCTGTGTGATAGAACCACTGTATCGTTTCTCCTGGAGAAGGACTAGGTCCAATTCGAATTCCTAGAAATACTTCGTGTATTGCCGCATTTTTCACAGGAGGTGCACCTCCTAAGACAGCAAGCAATGCCAATCACGACAGCATACAAGAGTCGTTTAGTCAAAGACCTTAATTCATAGGGCCAGGCTTATTTGCACTTCTGATATGATGCGGACAGAACAAGAGATGGTAAGAAAAACGTTACTGGCAGACGGATATGTCGAAAAAAAATCACAGAAACTCACGGAATGAACAATTGCAATGTACCAGTTCAAACAGCTCAAAAGAGGGGCATACTTCTATTTCAGCAATTCAAAGACCGGTTGGCAAACACCAAGCACAAATTGAAATCTACCCAATCCCGCACGTATGCAGCTACTCAATTAGTTCAAACCAACAAAGGACCAGCTCTTCAAAATCGCGAACGCAGTTTGTCTAATTATTCTGTCTTTCATGTTATTCACCAACTAACAGTTGGACTGACGTTAACGTAGACAGAACCGATCGACGACTATATTAGTGAGTAGCAGAACGCTTCCGGAAATGGTTAAGACAACTGACGACCGAACAACCTTGAATCAGTGAACCCGTTGAACGAAATCCCACAACATCAGTTTCTAGACGTCTCATTTCGGTAGAATATCACGTTGACCCACTTAGCTCATTTAAAATATTGTTACGCAACCAGAACTTGAAGTTAGTGGCCTTTAGCGGAGCTATGTAGATCAGAGCTCATCAGCCGGCGCTGTGCATAAAAGTGGTTGAAGCAATCTACCGGATTGCCGTGGTGATGATGACATACTACATGATGCGTTTGTATGCGTGTCCATACCCTGTCTATCACTTTGTCGTACATGAACAGCATGTTTTACCTGTACGACTGATGAGAGTGAACGAAATGATAACCTACCGCAACATGTATCCTTCTGTATTGATGAATGCGAATCGCGCAAAAACGAACGGTCCAGGGTTTGGTTCAACCCACATATGAATTAGAGTGCCACATAGCACCAAACACCGTGTCCGCTACTTGGCCTTCTTTGTGCAATGCGAGCACGCATCAAGCTAGGTAAGTAACACATCCACGGACACGTGTTCATGCTTCTAAAAAATCTGCTACGTAAAACGCCAAACGAACCCAACTATGTTAGGCCAAAGCATCTACTGCGCTAAAAAAAAAAGTGGTCATACACAAACAAAACTGCTGATAGCTTCCAACTAACAGTTGACCAAAAGGTTGCGAGTGAAATATGAACAAATGAAAACACGAACTTACATTACGTAAAATTTGAGGGAATCTCGAGCTGACGTACATGATAGAGGACATAAAGCCAAGGATGTATCCGATTTTGGCACTGGTTTCCTACATAAACGAAAAAGAACGTATTAAAAAATTAAAGAAAAAAACCTTTCTTGAGCCTGACAGTATTTCCAAGCAGCAAGATGGGTGAATATACGGTATCCAGATTAGCAAACGGTGCATGTTGATTTGTCATAACGATTAACGGCTACCTCGCTGAATGGGTATCTCCTGATTTGGTTCAACCGATAGTAGTTCCAGCTAGTCGTGCTTAGTACGATAAGCGCTTCGCGTTTGCATAAGGAGAACATGTTCTGAACGTTGTTCGTGTACAAGACAGTCTTGGAAACTTTTTGTCATACGAAATTCCATTAATCCGGGACTAACCGGTGGACACAATAGCGGTTGAACCCAACAAGTTCGCTCACATCCTTGTCGCGAACAGCTCAAACTTCTAGAAATGCAGGGAAGACGGAACCACACACCAGATGTGAACACACTTATTTGAACGAGGTTAGTCCGGCGGCCAACATTTACAACAATGTTGGGGATAATGCGCTATTAATGCAGAAACCTCCCAGGCAATATTGAAGTTGGTGAAATCGTTATGCACACGCAAACCAAACCATTCAGTTCCAACTAGGCTGTGGAAACGGCTCAACACTGCAATAGCTTTTTGCACCTACGGGACGCAGGATTTTAAAATATGTGTTCTGACCCGAAAAACTGAAACCCCTTAGTGATTTGATCTGAGTTTTACATAAAAACCGCACATGTGCAACGTGAAACCGGGTGAAAATAACCCAAAAGAGCGGTTTACGAATTAAACCTACTTAATATGCGCTAATTTTGAGAATAGTCTGGGTTTTAAAAGATGTACAGCGCAAACATGAGACAACTGGATGAAACATGGATAGGTTCGATTGTGAAGTAACCGACGTGAACCATGGTTTGTGCGCCAACGCTCCTCTGACCAACTAATTCAAAGTGGATACAGCCAGGAAGAACTTAATTGCAGCATGGTGGTGTTACGCAATCAGATGTCATCCACGCTGAAAGTGATCGAAGTTCGACCTTTTGCGACCGCAAGTGTAAGGATTTCTAACACCATTAAGCGGGTGAAAAAAATCACCACTAAATACAAAAGCCGATATCCTCTTAATCGACCGAAAGATCTGCACGTGAACCACTCGATCCCAGAATGCACAGCATACAGAAGAACTCTTTGAAACTTACCAAGAAGAAGCTGAATTGTTCATTCAGGCAGAAGACTACGATCAGCAGTTTAGGTAACCCGCAAAGACAGATCAAAATCACACGAGAGACACATTCATGGATTAGAGGGTGAGCACCACGCGCCGGTGATCCAAGCTTTCGAGTCAAGACAAGGTTTCGGTTATCCTACTTGGAGGAACAGGTGTGAGACTCACGTCTCAGCTACGCTAGAAACCATCCACAGCGTACCCGAAGTTGAATCCTCACCCTTTTGCTTGAAAGAAGGCGTTGACCATTACTGTGCACCATTCAATCCTAACTAGAGAACGAGGCCTGGGAACGATCGTCTGGATCTCAGATTGCCTTCGAATTGCATCTCGAAAACCGAGAAAGCTAACTAGATACCAACAGGACTGGTTGGAAGGTATACCCTAAAAACCTCCCAATAATTTTCAAACCACCGGTGTGTCCACGTGTTTGGCCAATTATACAAGCCTGTTGCCCATACCCTGCGAAATGTACTGCCCTAATGAGAAAGTATGACGAGGAGAGACCGAACGGTCACAACGTTCCTTCTACAGTAGCATTCAGACGAGACGGTACCCCACATGAATAACACACGCAGAACAGGAAGTTCCCGATATATGGTGTAGAAATGTCAGTCGAATTAATTACATAATACAGAATCTCCTGCCAGCTACTTCATCCCTTGCAAAACAAACTGTCCCACCAAAATTACCATTTCGAACATGACTTGCCGGAGCTACATTTGGTGGGCCGCCTGACTTACAGATAGCACTCGTTCAAAATTCGGGTGGGCCCGACCTGGAAAACCCTACTCGAGCCCGTCGTGACAACATCACCAAATGATATTTCCAAGCGTAGATCTGATGCACATATTCAGGAAATCAACCGATACATTCGATATGATTTGGCCGTCATAAGCATTCAGATACAAAACAGATGCAATCAACCTTTTACAATTGCTTCCAGTCAGCTATTTTTTGTTGTTGTACGCCGAAGTGGGTTTGCATTGTGTTTTGGTTGGGTCTACTGACCACCATCCGACCATCATATTGTTTTCTTTGACTTTTCTCCCATTTGTACTCCGGTGGTTACAGATTCCCCCCATTCGTTTTAGTGAAACCGGTGTACTCTCAACCGGTTGACGGACAATCACATATGCACAATCATTCTCGGTTTATTTTAAGTTGTAACTCACTTATGAACCGTGCGTTCACACTGATTAAAATTACAATCCACGAGTTTGGTTGAACGTTTGGTTAGTGGTGAAGGGGTCAGGCGTAAGCTCGCCATACGAGTACGACGGCCGAAATTCAAAACGGTGTGTGAAACGAGATAAAGGTAAACCCTAGTCAATAACTGAAACACGGACTTGCAGTGCTCCCCCTACTGAAAACAGTTTTGTGGTCTCACGTGAATGCTAACTGTAGTGAGGCAGCCAAAACGTTTAACTTCAGATACACCGAACAGTTTGTCGATGCCGCGGTCCACTGGCGTAACGTAGGAGGTGGACGAATGATAACTTGACATGGAGGAACGAAGTTACTACTCGAAAAGATAGCCACTTTAGATCGGGCTCAGTGGCGCGAATGCTGTAGTTTTGGTCAAGCCCTCTGTAAAGTAAGTGTAATTATTGTCACGGGACCGTGAAAACTGCAAGGAGCTGTCTCGTTGAAGACACCCCACTTCCACCTATAACCTGACTGCAAGGTTTTGCACTGTGATGTTGAGCGTTTTCCAGTCACCAGGTATCCACGCTCCTGTTTCTGTTTCTTAATTAAGACCTGCTTCTTTCTCCACAGTTGTATAGCAGCCATCTTTGATGATATTGACGACAAAGGTTCAATTTGTAAAAAGTAGACCGCAAGACAGCCGGAAGGGCGTGATCAACTGGAAATATTCCACGAAGGAAGGAATTCATTACACCGGTTTCAGCTGTCGTCCTCAAGTACTTCAATGAAATCAGTCCCATAGATAGCAGAGCAGAAAGTGATTTGGAACGCACAACACTTACTGGAAGGAATGATTGATGCATGAACGAATGCCTCCAAAAGGTTGACGTTGCAATATCTATCGGAATTTGTTCGGCTGATGACCATTGAAGCAAATGCCGTGAAGCGAATCCACGAAGGGGTCTTAGGTTTTTTGAGGTGTCCAGCGAAGACAGGGTGCTAGAACCATCGTTGTACGTCTGCAGACCGAAAAGACCAAGAAACACCACACTCACAGCAAGAAGTCGCCTTCTGTTGGTGTTCGAATTGGACGTTGTCTCACTGGGCTCATCTTGGATCAGCGGAGCCCTTGAAGATACATCCGAATCATCACTGATAAAATCTGAAGAGTCATCCACAGGGTTCACTTGTCCGTCACCCAGTGCCGCAGACACACCTGAATACATACGAATGCAAGATGACCCAGAAATAGACGAGAATAAGAAAACACGTGACCTCAAGCATGGAAATAAGCAAACGCGGTATTGCCCGAACGGCCAACAATATACGGTCAATTTCGACAACGGTAATGATTTATCCATACTTTTATGGTTTTGATTAAGGTGCTATTATATACGAAGAATTTTTATTGCAAGTGCTTTTATTCAAATTTTGTCAAACGCACGCGTTTAAATAGCACAATTTACTGACAAGTATTTTGTCCATGGTCTATATAAACATGACGAGGACTGTAGTGAACTCACAGTTAAAAAACAACCTCATATTGTGTCCGATCAACTTTTTACGTTCACACAAAGAAAGACAGAACTGAGGAGCATAAAAACCAATCGGATTGCGTAATTAAAATCACAAATGGCCTCGCGAAATCTTCGTTAATTTTCAAACGAGCAGGCAAATTCCGTACGGCAGATTAAACATAATTGATGAGAAGATGTAGGAACATCTGGCCGTTTTGTGCCTCTGCACACAAACAAGCCAGCTAGGTCTTAATGGAACTGGCCGTACTGTAATAGATGTCCGAAACTCCCGTACTGTAACTCGCCAGTAGGATCTGGAGACGACCGTTGCAGACGACCTAGGTGTGCTTCCAAACCATCCAAACGTGAACGGCTCACTCGACTAAGTGGGTTTCATTATGAAGGCTTTTCAGCAATGTACAACTCACTAATGTGCTATCATCTTGAGCGAGACATTCAAGATTGTTACCCGCACGCTCTAGGCGATGCATTTATTGTATGTATTAATTACCAAGGTACTATGGGTGAATAAATATTGGCATACAGGATTTTTCACCAACCACACCACCCGTTGTAAAACCCGCTTTCTATAAACCAGAATTATCTCAAGGATAGTTTGCTGAGATCACATCAGACGAGCGGGTAACACTCATACAACACTTGAATGTGGTGACTCTGGAACAGTCCATCAGAGTTTGTTGTGCTAGTGTCCTCGGATGAAGACTTCAAGCGCGCTCTTAGTACGGATTAGGGATACCTGGCTGAGTTATCGGTTAGGATAGTTCCCAGGACCATTCCGGTGGAAAGCTGTGCTCGTCTTATCTCAGATGCCTACGGGTAGTTCGCTTTATGTGCTGAATTGCGTTAGCACAATGTTTGGAAGAGTGTAACTGAATTCATTACCAACTACTTAATCAGCATATTACTTTCCTTTGGTTTTTTCATTTGCACCAGTGCAGTTATTGACTTTCACCGAAATCGGTGTACTCTCCGTTTGTCGTTTTTTCTCATCCGTTCACAGGGTAAGACTTACGTAAATCCATCTAATCTGTCATTTTCGTTTGAATTCTATGAAAGTGAGCTGGAAGGTACTTGAATGATAGCTATGTTTAACTGCACTGCTACTGTCTCTTGTTGAGATGATCAGCCAGTTTGAACAATAGTGAACAGCCATTGTGGTCAGACCGATAGTTAGGCCACGCTTGATACGAGGGTAGTGATGTAGTGATCAACACGATCGCCTGAGGAGGATGTAGGCTGAAGTTTAAATCCAGGTCAACGCAAGGAAACACATTATGATTTTTCAAAAGGTCGAAACTCAGATCTAGTCTATTTTTGTGAGATAGACTGTTTTGGTAGCTTATCTGAATGGGAATGCAATGAGTGGTGGTCAACTAGTAACAGAATTAAGTCGGCTACGTAAAAATAATAAACGAGATATAAAACACTGTCGAAAAATGGCAAGCGCGTATAGGCATGTGAACTGAATTCCGTTCATTCTTACGGAATTTGTGAGTGGATATGACAGACAAAGAAGACGTTAAACAATGGCTAAAGGTGTGGTTCTCAGTTGTACGAAAATACCACGAGTAAACTTGAACGTTGGTGGATTCAAGGATGGCTGAAGGAAACTTACGTGATAAGATGATCTGATGTCGCAGTTTGTAGTAGAAAAACTGCGCTGCAAGAATGAGATCACTCGCGATTGAGTACATTGATATAACAGTCTACGGGAAGAAGACCACACGAAAGAAACTGTGACATTGAGGTGTGTTATGCCTACATGCTAAGCAAACATTCCGGATGAAGAAATAAAAAAAACCAGGTTACTGAGACGGTAACACTTTTGGCTTCATCTACCGAACGGCTAAGCGTTATAATGCTAGTCAGAATACCTATTCGTCAAGTTAAAAGCACACGTGAGTGCATTCATATTAAAGTGGAGTCGAACGCCGTATGCTGAAAAACTGTCTGCATCTGAGTGAGCCGGAGTCCGTTGGATCGTCCAAATCAAGACGAAAACACTAAGAGTAATTGTGATTCGAACTGGAGACGGTACTGCTGTGTGCATATACGGCAGAGCTCCATTACGGAAAACAGTGCTACACCGAAAGTCTCCATAACGAAGAAAAGCAGCAATCCCTAAAATGTTTGTCTGCTATAACGGAATACACAGGATGGACCACAGCTCAACCGCTCTCACGTCAACAGCTGACACAAACCTGTCGAAAGAGCCGAACGATTGTCTGTATCTCGACTCTGGGATCACGCACCATAGCCTACACTGAACGAGTGAGCATTACCACTGACATGTTACCTAGGTGTATCGACAGGCACATGTGAATCACTCACATCCGAAGCCATGAATCCTACTAGGCACACTGAGTTGAGTACACCATAGATCCAACTTAGTTAGTACGCATGTTAATCATGGTGGAACTGGTTCCGACTGTAACGGTAATACACTCCAAGAATTCAATATCGTGTTGAGAAGTGTAAAACGCGGCATCGTTTGGGTGTCGATACGAATGTTACCATACAAGAAACAATGGAGAATATGGACACAGATGAATATCCTACTCTGATACCGACAAGTCCTACACCGACAATTTCAAACCCGACCATAATAACGGGGAGAAAGAAATCTTAACCATAGAAGCCTGTGTGGTGAGATCAACATGCTTATCAGTGTGACGAACTTATCCATTCGAAAAGCATGCCGACGAACTGTATCTCTACTCAAGACACTAGCGTGATGCTGTGAATCACTGTGGTAATCAACAGCCCGGAGAGATACGAAGTGAGCACAGTGGATGTCGTGGACGGTTAAACTGCATGCAAAAAGCCACGCAGAGACGGCGACCACCAGTTCTATGCAAACGACAGAAGCCAGAACAATCTTGTTGGCCAGAGGCCTTCTTGGCCAGATGGAGCTATTTGTTCAGATTCGTCTTCACCCAAAAGAACTCCCGGCCTATCGAAGAAGGGTCTGTACATGAGCACTTGTGAGGCAGAAACCAAATGCAGGACTTCCGCTAGCATAACGGATCAATAGCCGAGAATGATGTGATCACTTAGTTCTTTCAAAATTCCATTACAAAATAGCCATCTGGGAATAAACACTCTTGTAATGCTTTCACATCGTAAGTGGTTACTTCATTCGTTCTAGTGCGCGGCAAACAACACGTTTCTACTGACAATGGACCTGTCTTTTATCGACTGGAATTACCCTGGGAACCATAATTACGATTGATTAGTGAGAACGATTGGGTTGCCGAGCATTACATTTTGTGACAAATCCCTTCCCGAGCAACACAACTTAACTGACTCAGTCCTTTCACAATGCGTATCAGTCTTCTTCCGTTTTAAGCACAAGCTCTCTAATCACCCGAGTTATGCACGCCCAGAATCACCGGCGCAAAATCCCGATAGCTGTCAGGATAACGGTATGGGCGGTGTTACTAGACAAATAATAGTACACGGATGAGTGTTCACCGTTGCTGTATTACGCTGAGATACTATGGCAAATGAAGCGCCAATATACACCGTTTACGCGCACGCATGCATGAAGTATTACCACCGTACACAGTACTACGTTAGTGATTCAATTTAATGCACATCCGCCACACAACCATGGGGCGAAAAACAAGTAGAGACTCGGAAGAAAAACAGAGGGAAGGAATGAAACTGAATTACTAGAATCCCACGTCCGAACTTGGTTCATTACACCCGTAAAAACAACTGGGCCGCAAGAGACAGTAGGACATCTATAACAAGGACCGGATAGACGTATACATAACTAACTGCAGAGCACAATCACTTGCGGTAAGTCATACGAGGATCAATCGGCCGCAGGGTATTAAGGTCGATGAACATGGTCCAAAACGGTTGTAAGCCCAAGCGGACACTGTGATTACATCCAGTGACAAAATCAAATATGAAAGAGTCACAAAGTGGACGTCACCGAAGTTCTGCTCCGTAAAGTATGACGGTTAAGGCGTGCTTAAGAGTCCGTGGCCTCAAAACAACCAGCTTACTTAAGAAATAACATGTAACGACAAAAAAAAACAGTTTTCGTGTCGTCGTGATATTCGCTATCATGTGGTGAGCTGAGTTGCTTATGGGCTGATCGTTGTGAAGTTGGTCGATCAAATCTCTGAGGTATGAACAAGTTGGCAGTATATGCTTTTGGCTCCAAGACAACAAGCTTGAACTACAGGACTACGGCGGCTAAGCACAACTGTGAGCCCACATTGTATTGATAACTATGGTGAGGATGATGAAGCTGTACACACCAGGTAAGAATGGGGAGAAATTCCCTGGTAGAGAAGTCAAGAAAAAAAATCAAAAAATACAATACGAACAAGCTTACACATGAATCTAAACACTCACCTGCAGCACGAGTTGATGGGTGAGAATACAACCGATAAGACTACTAACATCACCCAATGTCCAAAACAACAACAAGAATGGGGACATTGCCTGATCTGGGATCCCAGTGCGAAAATTTTCTACCATCTGAGGCACTCCATTAATAATCCAAGCAGCCAAACAGATAAATCCGCAGACCATGGCAATTAATCCACGTGTGTCCATCACACACTGGCCCATAAACACCCAAATCCATTGGATTCCGTAAGTACAGTTGCTGTTCGCCGGAGTCAAGTTGGCCCAATTCGGATATGAAAATAAAATCACTGGACCGGCAGGCATCTTGTATGGGTCGGTTGGTTACCACCGCAATTCAGTAGAAACGCCACCACACAACGGCGACTCAGTAATGTAACAGATTGTTTAATACCTGCTATTATCCATGGTCTCTTATACGAGCACGGACATGTGGAATGATAAAAATGAGGTAGTTAGGGACTGGGGCTAAAAAAGGACAGAAGTAGAGGAAGAAGAAACGAATGGTAATCTGATATGTGGGCAGTATCTTTGAAACACGATCACAGATCTTTAGAACGGATGATGGTGGAAATTCCGGTAGAAGGAAACCCATAGGTATAAATTGCCGAAATGACGACCAGTTCGGCTCAGATGAATAAGGAGGCGATACTTAACACAGCAACCTAGAGAGCTCAGTGATGAAAAACAGCCGACCGTATTCTCTGTTCCGTTGCTTTAAACCATCCTGCAGATCGACGTGTGTCAAATTATTCACATCACGAAACACTGTTACGCTGCTATGCTGAGTTTAATATTCTGTATTCTTATTCAGAATGATAAAACAATGTCCTCCATCCTTTGCAGGCAGCCGATAGTTTTCTTACAATATTCATAAGCAAAACTCATTCATTTTCATTTTCACGGCACACAGCTGCCCAGTCTCTGGAGCGCCACATATATAACAATGTAACATCGCTAACACGACGATAATCGAGAGTTCAGTAGTGACACCTTAAAAATCGAACACGAGTATGCAGTTTTCAGTTTTTCAACGGAAGATCAATAACCTGTTCGCTTGGTCATCCGAACCTAACTGGTGCAAGAGCCAACAGGACAAGAAGGAAAACCCTAGAAAGTGACTACATCTATACACACAAGAGCTGTAAACAGTGGTAATGCGTTCGGCGTCCGTAGTCACTTTCAATTGTGAAGTCATGTTTGCAAGCCAGGCGGTGACTCCACAGGAATTTTCCACAGGTGTATTCAGACAATCCCACTACGGATGTTCGTACATCAATCGAAGGAAAGCAACGAGGCAAAATAACGTATACCGGTCCCAACTCGATGCTTAATTGGAACGGAGGCCGACGTCAGGTAACCGCCAGAGTACTAGCCAAAGTTGCTCTGAGATCCTGGCGAAACGCACTCCAACTGCAGTACCGTAGGGGCAACGAATACACGTATTCGTCTAGCGTACACCAAATAGCCTGTGGTGTATCTGAGTCATATAAATAGAGGGTCTGCGACTGCTCTTCTAAAGCGATTATTTAACCGTATCAAAACGTCAGATATTTTGGTGTAAAACACTTAAACTTAATTTGCCCTGGTGGCGGTGATCGCAGTTTGTGACCCGAACTGCATTCGATACAACCATTTTTCACCTTACCACCACAAGAATACGAACAAGCGAACAGCCTCATGGACAAAATCAAACGCATCATTCTGAGAGCTGACAGAAACACACCAATTCGGATGTCAGAGAAACAGTCCTGGAAGGCTACTAGGCAATACCCAATTCAAAACCTATGGGGGAAAATTCGACTATGTATGGCATGTTTTCTGAAGAACCGAGGACTTCGTGCAGCCAGAAAAAGCGGTGTAACAGGTGAGAATCGCTGGAACAATAGGGTTGGACACCAAGAAACATGGACGTTAACTTAGATCATCCAACAAGGCAAATGATTCAGGATCGTGGTTACAATCAGCGGCAGCCATTCTCGGTACTACGGATTATCCAGAGACGAGTGCGCAACTAGATGAACCGGACATTCTAAGGGCTGGCAGTAGAGATAATACTATTCGAACAACAAAAGACTAGTTTGTAACTAGAAGCACTTGGTGCTCAGCCGGCCGCTGACAACTAGCATACAATGGATCAGTCAACTAAAACGCTCAGGAGCCTGGTGCTGTAAAGTAGGACCAATCGCTGAGGGATATAATTGAACCTAACGCGGACTAACCCTCGATTAATGAACCAAATTATACTGTTCTTTTGTAAGAAAATGTCATAGAAGGTCACTACCAGCCGATCCGAGAGATTTTCACGTTACCTCTTTTACACCGTTGTATGTGAGTACTTCCCATGGACTGACCGCCAGGTTTACATACACTCATTTTGTGTACGTGCTTTCACACGGCTCGCCAACTCAGTCATATCAACCATCCTATTGTTGGAAACCACATACCGCTGCTTCATGTAGTGCTATAAAGACGAAGGCTTGTAACCGGGGCTAGTTCGATGTGTATAGTCAATCACACGTCCAAGTCTCACCATTCGCTTTTTGGACGGAAAAAGTCTGAGGTGGCCATGACGACATTGCGCTTGTGCTTCCTTCGGCTGTGAGCCGTTTGGGCTGTTTATTGTCAGTGGCATTGTCGCGCACAAATCTGAGGACATACTGAACACCGGCTAGCTATGAGACAAGCGCAACTATTGAAAAATAAGTATACGAAAATAACTTCTTTAAAAAAGTAGAATAAGCGGTGGGACAACAACAAGAGAAATAAAGGCATTTGACAGTTTACATTGCACGAGATTTCTGTGTTCTGATTGTCGGCTCCCTGGTTCTGAGACAAGCATAATAGCACTTCCATAAGTGGTTTCAGTTTTTAATAATGTCTTTATCCAGGAACACAGCACACAGTGCATACCAATCAGAAGACTGGATGAAGCTAAGGAATACTCAACATGATGCCGATTATCTTGTACCCACACGCTAAATCATGCGCTGACAACCGCCCGTTTTTTCGGCAACATACAAAAAGTGCGCGCAATGTGCAATACCGGAGGCGTTGGAAAGACATGTGAAAGACGAGCCCCGTTCCAGTAGTCTATGAAACGGGACTACTTCGTGAAAATGAAGTCAATTGTGCTCCAAACACGTTGGCGAACTTTTTAAATTGTTCACACGCTGCAACAGATAGACATCACGTCAGCGCCAGTGGTGTCGCGGGTAGGCAAACGGCAAACAGGCTTTAGCTACACATGATACCATCTCTCCGCTGACACAAATGACAGCTGTGATACAACTTCTAAACTGTTCCCATCTAAGGTAAATACAAGCACAGGCTTCTACCAATCACTTTACACTCAGGTTGTGTAAAGCGCACGACGTATGAGGAAACTTCAATTTTCAAACGATTTAACGTGCCTTGGACCGTTAGTGCAGTCACCAACAAAAGGGATATCATCGGTATGACGTAAGTCCACGACTTTCACTTGGGAGAATACACACATTCAACGCCTAGTGGTTTTAGTATTTGCTCAACATGCAGGTTACCGTGTCACATGCACCTTTAGTACACGGTACACCAGGGCGCAAATCACAAATAAACACGAAACCAAATGTAAAGTAAAAGAATGGAGGTGGAATATCTACAGAACGCAATACATGAATGGTCTCGTATTAACTTATAAGCAACAAACGGAAATTAGCCAGGTATAATCAGGACCCGTAGGCGGTGGGAAAATCAACCGGAAATGTGTGTGGCTTGATTCACGCCATACAGAGAAGGGACATGCGAGCAAACGATTAAACGGCACACATCACTTAAACCTCCTTAATAGCTCACGTACGATATACAACTGTACGTTTTTGAACGATGGGCGGACCAGTGAAATCTTCGGACCGACAAAGCAGCATATAATTTCTGTAACGTTTAGCAAAGTTAAGTCCAGCAAGAGTTTGGATTTAGTAGGGTCGGAAGACGTGGTCACCACTGGCTTTGCAGATTACCTCGTTCACACCTGGCTTATTGCTACCCGTTGCTCGGATAAGATGGAAAGACTTTAGAGATCTCCAGGTAGCATCGGCTTGCTCCATCCCAATAGTTCGCTGGATCCACCAAGCCTCCAGATACTTTCGCAGCTGCTCCCGGAGTTCCAAGTTGGTAGCCGTGCGAGTTGAATTGTACTCGCTGCTAGATAGAACATTCCGGTAAACGCCAAGAAATTCGGTGATCGCATAGAGAACGCGTAATTGGTAGTTGAACGAGTAGAGATGCTACAACAGATAGTGCCGCATATGTGCCCAACGTGCTTTACTGTCGTCTGGGGGGTGGAGTCCTAGACTAGAAGCAAGCGCATACTGATAAGCGTAAAGTGCTTATATCCCTGCAGGTTTAGATTTGTGACTGACGATGAAGTGGCCTCCTAGCAAAGCGCAGAGTAAACTTGCCACATATCGGTGCATGATCGGAATCCACTTAGGTGCCCCAGAGTGACTTAGACTTGGAAACAGTTACACCACAGGTAACTGACGGCCGCGTAGTCAATCTATGTCCACGACAAACTGGAAAACAGAAGTTGCCAGGTGGTGCACTGATGCCTCCAGCGTCGAAAATAAGTACCTGCCAGAAACAGGCCGTTAGCAGTACAGAACTACAACAAACGTTCACCTTTGATTGTTTGAAAGTATAGACCACCAAAGTCACTTAGCTTGCCTACCTCAGCATTCGAGTCTCCACCCAGCACTACAATTTTCTCACAGTGTAGTGAGTAGAAGGTTAGTGAGTAGGTGATGAAAATAACTGTTAACTACGTCTGGACTACGGTCCGTGAGACTATATGTCACAACAACAGTCAGCCTTTGTGATGGGCATCCTTCGATTCTCTATCTGTACCTTCCAGTCCGGGAGCGCAAAAACGGTTGCTGACGAGTACCTAATCAGGTGACTCCTTCTCTTCGTGTGCGGTTAAGACAACACCAACACCGGTTTGGCCAGTGGTCTGGGCCGCAGGGTCCCCAGACAAGCGCACAGTAGAGCGGCTGACGGGGTTTGAATTCGTAGCACTGAGCCTGAATCCCGGAGATGTGTTTCAGCAAGGTAACACATCCAGACAGCAAGAGTCTCCAAAATACTTATCAGAGCTGTCTGATGACATGTCTGTATAAATGCACGAACAGTGAAGGCGGCAAGCATAAATGGTGTTCGGGGGGAGGGGGGTTGTCTCCCAAACAAAGATAGTACCTTGATGTTTAGCATACTATCATTATGATCACGACTTTCGTCCAGAGCGGCAAATGAAACGAGTCTCTATACCTTCTACAGTTTAAGATGTATCGATATCAGTTTTGCGTGTCTTGACAAATTTGAGAGTCCTCAGGGAAGGGGGGTGGCTGAGCTTCAACAGTGAAAAGGGTCGTATGGCCAATGTGTACATAAGTAGGTTGAAGAACACAAGGACTGACTGGCTCTCACAGAGTGACAGAACGCCGTCCTGTCAGGTGCAGGTAGCAAACAAGGATTGCCTTGATCCGGTTATCTTGGACATCTTGAATCGACATAGGGACATTCGAAAGTGATATCGAGACACCTTAAGTGGAAAAAGGTATGGTGTGCGTTTGGAAACAAGGTTGGGGATCACTAAGTGGAGTTATGTAACACAAAAGAGGAAGCCGAGATAAATTGGTTTGATGTGGAATAATGTGACATAGGAGCGGAGTCGGCTGCTGACATTTCGGTTAGTCACGATGTAGGGCCAAAGAAATATAATTACCATACGTTCATCGGTCCACAGTTATGGCGGTAAAGTGCTCGGTTGGCCAGGCCCAGGAAAGGGGTTGGTTTGATAGGCCCCATCTGGAGCATTTGGTTCAGAAGAAACAACCTAAGCACACAGTTCACAGCTCACTGAAGGCCGGCATCCAGTAGTCGTTCGGTTCATACTCTCTTCGGATGCCTTATGTATTCTGCATAAAGTTGAGACAGAATCGGCACAGTAATTCGAAGATTCATCAAGGAATATGAATCTGGTGTCATAGATCAGTCCAGCCAGGGAGTCCAAGATCAACAGAGCTGTTACGGTGACTAAATTGGACTTGCCCATTCAAGATATATCATACGTACCCGCAGGAGCTGGTGGTCACTAAGGTGATTGATACATTTTTCTTGGGATTTTTCCATGTTTGGCAGAGATCGGTGATGGCCATACAGACATCACGCCAGGTGGGCGAGAGCCCACGTGCTTCATTTGGGGCAATTTGAAACCCTTTTGTGGCGGGGTGGTACACGCCATGACGTAGTACCATTAGATAACTTATGTGGCACTTTATGTGAGACATGGCTACCAATCGTAAAAATACCACGATCTGGCAGTACTAATGCCAACTGATCGCAACTGCTTACTCACTGAGAGAACCTGCAGTTAGCCTTCGGGTGGAAGACCGTTCTACAATCCGTCACCTGGGGAGGCACCAAGTCGCAATCAGTCAGCCCACTCGCTTATCTGAGTGCTGGATTGAACAGATTGAGGCTTGGTAACCGCCTATGCCTTGCTTGTTCCCTTTGTCTTAAAAAGGTGGTGCAAGGGCGTCTTCGAACACTTGCGAAACTGCTGTCTGTTACCAGATAGATTGAGCCAGCTATAGCGAGGCGCTTCAAAAACGGTCACGATGCTTCGAAGGTTTCTTTGTCAAACCTGTTTTACTTGCCCAATAAACTTCCGTTACATCTGAGGAGGGAGTGTGTGATTGGTGACTACCTGTAACGTTGCTAATGTGTTTGCGTCAAATTCTTTTCAAGGAGTTTTTGGTTGCAAGCGCAAAAACGTCGAGAACTCGTCCGATGATGCCTTAATAAACTGGACTGGCAAGCCAAAAACAGTCTCAAGCGAAGCAAAGATATTTGCGTTTTACCGCCGATAAGCACAGGCCTGCACCAGGTCACCCTGCTTTTCCCACCACTCTTTCTTGATTCTGCGAAACCGTCCCGCGTGGCTGTCGTCGAACCAGTTCAAGCGTTTCGTACACTGGATAATGATGGTTTCGCTGGTTTCTGCTGCGACCTGCTCTATGGTGTGCCACCCCAAACGGTCACAGGTGATGAACGTGGTGAGGCCAGTGGGATGAACGAAGACAATAGGTTGCAGAAGTTGCCGTCTTTGAAATCTGCAGCCATCTGACATCGAGCCTACTTTGTCGACTAACTGATCTGCAGTAAACCCTTGTAAAAGTGATGGTACTGCACTCGGAAGTGCCCAGAGTGATTTTCTTGGTATCTGTTCGGTCCAACATACTTATCTGAGTATCGTGAGGGATATACAGTCCTAAATCTCGAAACCCTGTGGCTCCCGTGGGTGGAACTAAGTCTTTTACCTGCGTTTGAACTTACGCCCCACTGTTCTCATACTTTGAAACTCTCACTCCAAATCCAGTTCAATTGAAACTGCCGGTTACAGAAAAGGATTTTACCCTCGGTTTGTCAAGCTCCTGCATTAATCAACATAATAACTTCCTCGAGATTAATCATACAGCCACGCGGAATAGGTTACCTGTCGATCCGAAACATGAATGCCGTTTTAAACTTTAGGACCCGAATCAGAAAGCACGTCACTACGCCTAACATACTTGTACACTGTGGAGTTCGCATTACTAAATTCCAGGATTTGTAGGTGGCGTAGACGGAAACTGACGAACACACGAACCATATTCCTACCCTACATGCAAATGTCTCCGGATACGCTTTCGCCAGTGTTCCCAACTGTAGGATAAATCAGCCCCATAACTTCCTATCGTTAATATATGCATCCGATTTTAGAGTTTCTCCAATGTAACAAAGGAGCCGACCTATGGTACTCATTACATTATAACGAATGTCTAAGCATATGCGTAGGTTTGCCTGAGAGTAGACTCACTAGAGAAGGGCTCTGTTATGAAGGAAAGGACCTAAAAGTGTTGCCCAATGTGAAGGACATTTGATGTCAAGAGATGACCTCATAGCCCAACAGAATAGAGCCAGTTAACAGGATGGATGCCTATAGAAATTGGAGGCGGATAGGGAAGCTATGGCCGATGCAATCAAGTGCCTTAAAAAGAGCAGTGGTCTGGCAACCATATGATTTTCTGGAACCAGTCGCGACGGACGGTGGTAAGGGACAACTTGATGTGTGATATTATGTAGTAAATTTGCTGAGATCTGTTAACACTCATAGCCGTGTAGCTAAAGGTTTTTAAGGCCTGGAGAGTGGTCGGGGGCATCAAATCTCAGATCAATGCCTGGTGGGTTTGCAAGCCCACACCATAGGGACATTTTTCGTGTGCTATGGAAACTACTAGTGTGGAACCTCAGGGGAAGACCGTGGTTTCATCAGCTAGAGTAATAATATCGAACCTCGGATGGCCAAAGACAGGGAGCAGTTAGCTACCATTGGCTCGTCTAAGATGCAGGTTGGAAGATTGCATACAAACCAACATAGCGAAAATAGTGGATTAATGAGGGAAAATAGGGACGGTAGTAGGCAACATCGAATTCGCATATAGTGTCGTTCTCGCAAAGGGCATCGCCGATACGAAGGCAAGTACCACGGTACACACATCGAGAGAAAAGACATTACCCATTTCCAAAGACAGGATAGAAAGTTGGACAAAAATTCCGTCGTAGCTCTCACTTCTTGCAGTGTTGACATGAAGCAAACGAAATGAAGAGGGTAAAGAATGAAATTTGTCTACAGGAATGCATGTAGTGTAGGAAATAAGTGGAGTGAGCCTAGAGCGGTTACGGAAGGGATAGGTTTAATCAGTTACAGAGCCCTGGCTAAGACCGGAAGCTGACACCGCCAACTTATACCCACTGAGGAGTTGTCCCTGCCGTACAAACAGGCAAGCTGGTAGGAGCGGCTAATGGTTGTTTCTCGTGAAAGTCCAGTAATACGCACAGAGAGCCGGTAGAGACTTTGGACCATCCAATATGGTAGTCGCTGTTTGCCTGCTGAAGGTAGGGAGGATCATGGCGCTTGTAACAAGCATTTACAGGAGTCCCATGTGTAATGATTCTGTGTATGCCAGTCACGGGAAGCTTGGTACGAACTCTGTGCCACTTTCTTCAGCCGTGCAAGCAACTGAACGCAGCGATGACCCACCTATTATCTTGTTATTAACGGTCGTTTCGCCCGAACCTTCCTGAGCATTCTTTTAGGTACTCGAAGTTTCCACGCCTGGCGCGCTTTTGAATGCCTTGAGTGGACCGGAGGTCACTTCGCGCTCTTCTCCTGTTGGATGCCATTGTTGGTCTCAGACGACGCTAGAACCAACCACCTACTGTATTCCCAAATGGGTGGAAATATACTATTTGCTTTCCGAACCCATCGTGTTCTTTTAGTTCGATGCTTATCGGGACTACAGCTCAACTGTTATTCGAGAAAGGCGTGCCAAACTGTTATCGGTCGGAAGTCCGGGCACACCCAGCTGTCCACAACAAACCGGTCAACCTCTTAAAATAACCGAAGTAGGAAGAAGGTGCGCGGCCCGTGTGGGCAGTGGGAAAATTTCGCGAGCAACACTTTTCTAGCTTTCTCAAATTCGGCTATTTCACTAAAATTAAGTTCTGTGACGTTATAGGAGCTTAAAGCATACACACTATGTTTGTGACTGAAGATAAACGGTATGTATGAAGGACAAGTGGTGATTGTAATTGGTGACACGTAGTGATGCGATCGCCATACGATGATTATTCGCTTTTGAGAGTTCCGTATCTCGATGCGTAGAATCTCAAGGTCCTCAGCAATGAGCTGAAATGAAAAAAAGGAGCAGCATCCGAACTAATGCAATAGGTGTTGGTCAAGGCGAGCCTTGAAAATTGCTACAGAGTTAGCAGAAACAAAACAGTCTGGTAGAGCATTCCAAGCCTGGCAAACACAATGGGAAAAAGCTGTCTGCATTCTAGTTTTAAGAGATGACCCCTCAGTGTCAGGCAACTTCCCCTGTTTAGCATCAGACCGCACGGATGATTGGTGGACTTTATCAACAAAAAGGTCAGTACCAAGTCACCGCTAAGCGTACGATACTCTGAATAGTGCATATCCAAAGATTTCAGCCTTTCCTCATACGGCCTAGTTTTCAGACCCTGGACTGCCTTAGTGGCTCGACGTTGCAGTCTCCAGAAACAACTTGTCCTTTTGGAGATATGGTGGCCAGATGAGTTCGATTCTCTAGATGTGGTCAAACGAAATTGTTATGGAGAGGCTGAAAACAACTAGGGTTGAACTGTTCGAAGAGAAGCTTCAATAGCGCCAAGGTGTTGCTCGTCTTTTTTGCGGTTGTTTCAGCGTTCGCAGAGCTTGAGAGGGTGTGCGAAATAGTGGTTCCTGTAGGAGGGACCTATAAGTTTTTATCGGTAAGAATTGTCTGAAGGAGGTGACCGTCGAGGTGATACGTGGTGTTCAATGAGCTGTGATTGGGCATAACTTTACACTTACCATAATTAAACTCAAGACGGTTCACTCGAGACCAATTGAACAGACTGTCCAATTCCTTCTGCAGAATGAGACAATCATCGGTAGTGTTGATGGTTCGCCAAATTTTGACATCGTCAGCAAATAGTAAAAACGGGGAGGTGATTGAAAGAGGAAGGTCGCTGGTAAATATAAAAAATAGTAGGAAACCAAGAATTGAACCTTGAGGAACTCCACTGAGACTAGGTATGCAGACAGAAACTGCATCATAAACGCGCACCATGTGCAGACGGTTAGTAAGATAAGACTCAAGCCACTGAAGAAAATTGTTTCGTACCTCATAGTGGAAAGGCTTGTCGATCAAAACAGCATGGTGCACGCGGTCGATATGGTATCCCGAAATACCATAACGACAGGTGACAGCGAGCATGAAGCGAACGTGTGTAAAAAGTCACCGTGTCAAGCAAAAGGTACGTCCATATCCTTAGTGTCAACCAGAGAGTTATACGCAAGTGAATTGTGCTGGCTACCGGGCCGATCACGGACCAACCCCTACGCCGGGGTCTTCGCCAAAGACCAAGAATCCTGAAGTTACGTGTGAGAAAATCACTATAGATTCCACATTATCAGAAGGCGTACGGGTAGTTGTATAATGTTGTTTTAACCAACTTATGACTGAAATCCGCCGCATTATGTTTTCGAAATTTGAAATCAACGGATCGATAGATTGGAAGTGTAAATAAAAAGCAAGGGCAGTTGAAAATTCCGTATCTCCGTGAGTAGAACGTCGAATTCCTGAGCGACAGACTGAAAAGGAGAAAATATGTGCAGTATTCCAACCATGGCAGTAAGTGTCGAGCAAGGTGATCCTCGGAAATAGGCACTATGCTATCAAAGACAACGTGATCAGGCAAAACATTCCAAGCGTTGCAAATACGCAGTGAGGAAAAGATACGTTTATAATTAAGAATGCGGTGTCAGACTTCCAGAGTCGGGGGGTAACCCATTGTATTGACATGAACATAACCCCGGTTTACTTGTCTAACTAAGCGGAAAATTCTTCCTAGAGTACTAGTTCACACTGCACATGGTGCGGTATGGGCTTTGCCGGTCGTCTGCTTGTTCTATGCGGCCACGTTTGTTTGTTTGAAAGTCTGGCAACCTATGCGTCCTAACGGGGCCACATACGTTTTCAGCCTGTTCCAACGGCCAGCGGTGGACCGTGTTCCTCTCTAGCTAGTTGCGCATATCGGTGCCGCTTAGGGTTGCTGGAGACCTAATGTAACTTCCGTATACTGCATGTTGAGCCTTCTAATTATGTGTAATTTTATTTCGTGTCCAGCATTCTTTGCCTATATCTGCGAACTGTCAAATCATCACACGATCGCACTGCAATTGTGTAGGTCGCCAGTATGGTGTTTTAAGGTCAAAACGAGTTGGGAACGGTCATTTGCAAAACCGATCACGAAGGGAGTAGGATTATTGCACATGGTGTTCTGTGGTCCTTGGAGAATGTATAGGTTTACATCACGTGGCCCATAACAGTTTCCCTTTGTGTCCAGTAATGCGTGTTATTCAAGATGGTTAGAAGTGAATTAATACTTCACCGGTTACTGTTTGCAAAGTTCTATAAGGTGTTCTTTTGGAACACCAAATGTAGGCAGGACTACTGAGAAAACATTTCGTAGTTTCATGAAAAGCGAAAACTTACAAGTTTGGCAGGAAACATTAAATTGTTGTAGATCGTACACAGCCAGTTAACACCATTGTGCCTTACTAAGCCCATATGCCCCAACCATGTAGTTGTAGCCAACACCAACACGAAGGACACTATGATGCGTTCAACAAAAAAGAAGTTTCCTTGGCAGAAATGCGAATAGGACCGACTCTCAGCTGCAACCGAGTTTCCTCACTGTGACATAATTAATGCACTCGAAAAATCTCCACAATTCCCCTGAGAAACGCACCTTATTATTTCATGAAAGATTTTAAAAACCCCTCTTCGCGCAAACGCCCGTTTTTTATCGTCTCGACCTTGAAACAACACACCGGCGAACTGCACAATTGCCGTCTGCACTAAACAGTCAACGGTGAGTGTCGCGTACTGAGCTGCCCAAAAAAGAAAAATTGAAAAGAAAATCTGAGCAGCACTAAGCAACCTCAATTTATTGAAAAAATAGCACTTTATTAAAGGACAACAGTAATTACTGTACCGCGCAACCGAAACCGGCGAGCGCGCACGAATCGAATTCGAGTTGTGTGACTGAGCGTGCTGCTGTGTTGTCGGTGCCGTTTTGGTTTGCATTTGTGTAAGTCGTATGCATGGCTTACTGGGCCTTCGGTTCGTTTGGTCGTATTGTTTCCCTTTTCGGAACTGCTGTTCAAACTTCTACTACGTAAGAACGCTTTCCCCCGGTGCGTCCACGTTGCCCGAAGGTTGATCCGCGAAGTCACGAGCATTCAAAGTGAAGTTGGCTGGCCCACATGTTACAATTACCACTGTTATCGAGCAGTGAGCGTCCTCACGTTTCGATTGGTCAGTTTGTTACTGTGTTGTTCCACAACCTGGCTATTTGAAACAGGTGCGTATTCAACAGCAGCTGAACGCCATCTATGATTGGTTGCCGACAGTTTGACCATGATTCCGTCTCTAGCAGCTTATGCGCGAACACCGATTGCCTGAATCTTCTCTAATCACGAAACAGCTTCAGTCCAGACTCATTACAACTCGCTACTTCCTCCGTTGAATAATAGTATCGCCTAGGCAGGTCCACATATTTAGTTGCGGCAACTCTTCATCAAGTCATTCACACCTATCACATAAGCATGAGTTGGATTTATATTGTCCACAGTGATTTAAGAAAGCAGCGAATAAAAAGCAAATTAAAAAATTATTGTAAAGTGTGAGAGTGCGATTAACTTACATTTCTTCGCTAGTATCTAATCTACAACAAAAAGTCCGATAATGGCCTTTAAGAAGACTACATTAAGTTTCCAAAACTACCACATCCGTCTGGCAGCTCATACTGAATATTTTAAACGTTTTCTCAATAAACTATACTTAATGGGAAAACAGTTCTTATAATGCAGGCTTCATGATTGCGTTTTGAATTCGATGTTTACCTTAACAAATCGGATAAAGTAACAGTGTTCGGGAACAGCCTGCAGAATAAATGGGTGCAGCCTATGATTAGCCCATGTAAACGAATGGAGACAAGTAGACACCACCAGATTCCGGTTCGCATAAGAACATGACTCAACATGTGACGATGGAAATTTGCGCTGCTGCATGAACAGTGCACCTCTCCCTCGCCCACTGTAACCAACCACACGGAACGCCTCATGCTCTGTGACGCTTTAATATGTATATGCAGTGACTGATGAGCACCAAGGCTCAGTGTTTAATATAATATAGAGGTTAGAAAAAATGTAGTTGCCCTCACAGATATCGCGCTTGAAGGTGGTCCCTGATGTTCTCCGCGCTGTCGGAAAAATGCGAAACAGCAACGCATTGTCGCGAGCATAGCGAAATCAGCCGATCTTCCGACAGATATGAGGACCACACCGACGTCTGTTGAGTGTCGGAGAGACTTCCACTATATCGGCCATCACAAGATTAAACGAGGGTTAGATGTTAACAGCTTATAGTTGGACCACATCAAGTGCAAGAACTACTACACAGTTCACAGTAAACTTTGGAATATTCCTATTTATTAACGTAAACAAGTCATTTTCCGACTCATTTAGAGGATAAACCAGTTATATAATGAACAACGCCTCAATGTCAAACAAACTTAAACAAGAAAGACTGGTGAATTTGACCGAACTCTACGACACAAATGGATCAGTCTGGTAAAAGCCGAAGTAAAAATCCGAAGCCTTTGAGAATTCCTTTATCGACGAGTAGAATCACAAGATCCTCGGCGGTGGGCAGAAATCGGGAGAAAATGCGCGATTCCCGAAGTAATGTAACGAATTTCGGTCAAGACGAGCCTTGAAAAGTGCCGCAGAGTTAGGAGAAACGACACGACCAGGAAGAGCACTTCAGGCCCTGCAAACACGCAATGAGTAAGAACTATGTCTACCTTCTACTCTGTTAAGCCGGACCACTGGTTTAAGGGGGTGACTCCGCAGTATCGTGTTATTTTCCCCGTTGACCATCAACCGGCACGGATGATCAGAGGACTCATATACCAGAAAGACCAGTAACAAGTTATATCTAAGACGACCATACTTTAAAGAATATATTTTCAGAGATCTCAGCCTCTCCACATGCGGCCTGGTTTTCCGGCCCCGGACTGCTTTAGTGACACGACTTGTCGCTATCTCCAGGAGCAACTAATCCCCCGGGGATGTGGTGGTCGGATCACAGCTCCATCCTCAAGACGCCGACGAACAAAATCGCTGTAAACCTGAAAACATCCCGGAGTGAGCCGACCAAAAAGTAGTTTCAACAACGCCAGGAGTTTGCTGGTCACTTTTGCAATTGCTTCAGCGGTCGAAGAATTCAAAAGTGTGTGCAAAGCACTAGTTCGTAAGTCCATCTCGACAAGAACTGTTTGAAATGAGTATCCGTCGGTGTGATAGGTGGTGTTCAGAGAGCTACGGATATGCATAAATTCGCGCTTATCAGCTATAAAGTCAAGAGGGATCATTCAAGACTAGTCGACAAGAAAGTACTGGTGCATCTGTGAGATGAGTGATTAACCTGTATTGCTGGCGATATGCTAACTTTCGACGTCGCCAACGAACAGCAATAACGCGGGGACAATTTAAAGTGGGGGAGTCGTTAGTAAATGCCAAAAACATTAACAAGTCAAAAACTGAACTTTGGGTAATTCCACTCTGACTGGGCCCGCAGCTAGAGAATGCGCCGCTAACGCGCACCCCGTACAGACGGTTGGCAAGATTTGGCTCAAGCCCCTGAAGAAGACTGTCTAGTACCCTATAATGGGAAAGCTTGCTGATTAAAACATCACGGTCCACGTGATGGAATGCCTTGGCAAAGTCGAGATATACGACATTTGTTCCATTGTATCGAACAACTGCTGTGATCCGCCGATCGGTTGCTATCGACAGATTTGTGTTACACGAACAGCCCTTCCGAAGTCCGTACCGTACATTGAAGAAAAACTCACCATAGGTGAGGTGTTTATAAAGCGAGCCGTATGGAGGCGCCTCCAAAATTTCCGAGACGCTTGATAGCAAGGCAATTGATCTGTAATCACTGAGACAATTACGCCTATCGCCCTGGGTGTGGTGCTTGCAAGGTTCCAGATTCTGGGTGCCGTTCGCTGGGAGGCAGATTGTGTGAACAGTAAGCTGATTGGATCAGCAAGCCGTTTGGTCGCTTCACGCAAGGCCTTGGGAGGTATACCATCGGGGCCAAAAGAGCTGTGCCCAAGGCATCTGAGTGTAACCAACACCACCGTGAACGAAGTATCCACAGCGCGAATGCCACCAATATCCGCGTCAAGCTGGGCCTGAGGAGCTGATGGTGACTGCGCAGAACTGCCGCCGTAAAACTCAGCGAAGACATCAGCGGCTTCTGTGTCAAAACCAGTAAAACCTGATGGAGTTGCGAAGCTTCAGCTTTCGCCTTGGGAATTGGTGCCACAAGTCGGAAGAGGCTATTTTAATCGGCTGTAAAGCGACCTGCAAGACGTTGTTGATAATGAAGACGGTCTTCTCAAATTAGTGATGCACACCTATTCCTTGGGGCAGCGTACGTTTCATGGTCAGCCTCAGATCCTGATAGTCGGTAGCATGTCCGAACATACTGCTTTTCTAGAACAAGTTTGGGCGCGCCAGAGCGTGGTTGACCTAGAGGCTTGCTCCATTCGGTGCCTGACAATGGTGTAGACTCACCAACGGCTGCTGGAAGAATGGTAGTAAGCTTTGTAAAGAGATCATCTACGGAGTGAATGGGAGTAATGTTTACTCAGGATTGCGTTTCCACGTGGACACCATGTTTCTCCAAATCTATTTTCTGGAAATTTTCGCGATTATTAGATGTTGAGCTGACGAGATTTGCGTTACAAATGAATTCGATTGAGACAGCTGTGCGGTCACTCAGACCTAGTGGTGTGGTGATTGCAAAGTTATCGAGCATCAACTCCTCGTCAGTGAACAAGTAATCCATCCGCGACGGATTATGGCCAGCACGCCACCAAGGGAAACCAGGGATGTGTTCCATCCAGCCCAATGCCCCGATTGTGTGAGAAAATCGTGCCTGTGTATGAGAAAGCTGGAAAGTTAGTTTCGAGAGAATGTGGGAAAATCCAGCTAGTCAGGTTTTCTCTACGGCCGGCTTGTTTATCTATACATTGCTGCCTGTCTCATGTGACGGCATTGGCTTTGTAGGTGTGTGACTCTCAAGCCTGTGTGCATTGTTGCCAATGAATACTCGAAGGTGTTCGTTGTTGCCGCGGTTGTGTCCGTTTGTATGTGAGCCATTGACTGCATGGGGGTACACGCTTTTGGGCCGAAGGACAGTACGTCCTGGCAGTATCCAAAATCCACATAATTCACTCAGCTACACTACAAACCTAATACCACACTGAGCTGGACGAAAGTCACGATTAACCGGGTCGTCTTATGTTTGCGGCATGGTAGATGGGCGAGAATGTACTGTTACCAAACCCCTTTCCCAACCCCAGTGACCTCGCTAGCATGAATGTTCCAGCAGACGAAGCTCACCTAAATCCCATAAACACGACGAGCACTCTGAGATACGCTCAAGGTGCACGGCGCTCTCCGTCTGGACATGTAGAAAGCGCACGCTACTGAACTGATGCAACACCAATGGATAGCCAGACCGCGGCACCCCACTGATCGCCATGGAAATGGATCGCTATCGCATCAACGTAGCAGCTTCTATCAAATCAGGTCTTGCAAACCAAGACAACCTTTGAGGAGCATGTGTGGGGTAAACCTTCTGCCGAATGGATCACCCGGCGGACGGTGCTCTGGGACAAGGTGTCCGTATCGCAGTTGCTCATCGCACCCATGCTCAGATGATAGGAGAACCGCAAATCAGACCCAGAGGTTTGTCGATGCGCCTGCAACTCGGTCGAGGTAAATGTGCTACATTTGCTAGTGGTATTGTTTCAGCTGTGTGCCACGGTGATGAGAAATGGACCAGTTCTGTGAACAGCCGTCCGTCACACTCCGAGACGCGCCGGTGAGTGACCAACTCTCTGTTTCGGGTGACTTGAACGCTCGGGTCCGGCGTGACTCGGTGGCCTAATCGGGAGTCCTCAAACACTAAGGTCTCGGTTCAGTCGACGAGAATGGTGACCTTCTGCCCCACTTGTATGCTACTCACTAACAGGCTATCACAAGCACCTGATTTTAGTAGAGTGAGAGTGATATCATGACGTTGACTGACGTATAGGTCAGTAACCATAATCCGTTTATTTGATTGTGTGACAGCGCAGCATTTGACTTTTGTTTTCTTTTCAATTGACGCTCGACGCTGAGTGTAGCACCGATCATAGGCTGAACAGGACCAAAATGCTCATAATGCATGCAAAATTGTTCACTGCTGATCCTCCGGACGACGGCAAGAGTTGGATATAAAGCAAGTGAAGAACTGTGAAACGATGGTTGTCTTCTAGTGTGCCGTTGCCGCTCGCCCGCAAGACGCTACCGTGTCCGCTACTCCTAAGGATGTGCAGCAACATCTCGAGGAGCGCATCAAGGCAGCAGCCACCGTGACGATCGGTATCGAGCTCCAGAGACGTCCGTCTGGTTTGATGGAAAAAATGCGGTCATCTGTAAGGTGGCAAGAGAGGAGAATGCAGTGCACACCGTTGCCACAGTGGACCGTGATAGCAAAGCAAAAAGAGCAGCCTTCCGGTGTGTTTGCAGCTGACTGGCCGGAAGCGTTTGCGCAATCTAGGACGACTGGTGGAGGGAGTGAAGTGTGCATATGTTCAGTTAGCAATCACTGGGCTGCAAAGAGTGGGGGCGAGTAATACGCAAAGCAGCATCAGTGTTACAGTTCGTGTCGTGACGTGCGGCCGCGAATGTGCTGGTTGTTCGGGATTAGTAGGTCATCAAAGTATTCACAGTGCACTGTCGACAAAAAGACAACATGTACGTTGCAGTCATGTGAGTTGTATCTGTTATATCCATTTCGCGCTTTCGCGCTTATCAACGACAAATGTCTTTTGACAACCCACTCACTCCCCTTTTCTGAAACCTTGATGTCTGTGGTCTTCTAGGCTTCTTCTCCCTCAGTTGTTTTGGTGCAATGTATAATGAATGTTTTGCCGCTTTCCTCCCGGATCAAACGTGAACTTCGTTTTCCACCTTCAACCTGTATATACCACACCAATAAGTGCCCACATTCTTAACCGCTTCCCACGCTGTTTTTAATCTTTCTTCCCAGTTTAGATCTTACTAGTCTACTGTCCCTCTCTGTTTGTTTTCCGACAGTTGTAGGTTTCAGTTTCGTGCTGGCCAGTCAACTGGCTAACCAGCATTTGCCAGCCGGACAAAAAGGCTCCAATAACACATCTCCTGGTATTATTCTATCAGGTATAAATGGGATACTGAGCGTGTGGTTGAAACCACAAATGGTGTAGCACAGGTCACTTGTGGTGGTGGTTACTTGCGCGTGTGTTTTGACTTCGGTCATTGTGAAAGGCCAATCCAAGACGGATGTCATCAAACGTGTGCACAATTCACTCTACCTACATGCACAGGCTCGATGTTCTAGTAACCTCTTCTACTAAACCAAACTTCTCTGCGCAGAAACAACCGATTTTCGTTAATGCAAAATGGAATACCGACTATGACAAAAGCACATAATCTCGTGAGAATTCCATTAAAGTTTCTGTACAGTGTGTTACTGCTGATACACATCCTCTCCAACTGTACTGGCGCGCGTGCGTTGCCGTCTGGTTTTCCAGATCTGTCGCTCAGCCTTTTCCTTAGTGGATCCATGGGATATGTCGAAGTGATGGTGACACTCCACGGAATCTGGAAGAAGTAATATTGGATGAAAACTTTGACTTCAAACCACAATCACAACAAGAGTGAGATATTAGGCAATCTTCAAATAGTGTGCACCAGAGAAGAGTTGGCCTGCCAAAGATTGCTTCGGAGACTGTGGATTTTTGTAAAGGAAACCCTGCTATTGACGTCACACCGGTTGGCGTTGAGCATCAGCTCATGGTGCTGCGAGTTCAGTCGACCATGCACTCGACGCTAGGTGCAACCGGATGATTCACGCGTAGGTTCATGTGAATTTAGTGTTTATAGCTGCGAACTTCAGCGTGAACCAGCCATTCTCATGTTTCATTTCCGAAAGAGTGTTTTCAACGGTTTTCACGGGGGGTGCAAACTGGAAAATCGTTAATCGTGGGAATGCAGTGATGTTATTAAGAGAAGTATCACTTAAAAGTGTAACCTGCACGATGTCTTCCAGGTAGACCGGTGCAACTTAGCGTGCATCATTTGTATGGATAATGGAGATAAGTTTGGAGTGCAGTATTTTAGACTGTTTTCACCTCGAGGCAGTGGATGGCCAAAATTCAACATGTTGTTAGGTGAACCAAATGAGGGAGTCACGGCATGGGCACTCAACAAAGCACATTTGGGTGGTGCTGGCCGAGGTACTGAGTAATGAATAATAGTTCAACCTGCACCTTCAACAAGGTCCCGAGGAGATTCACTTGGAAATTCTCAAACAGGATTTGGAGTACAAAAACAAACGGGAAGCAATCAGTATACCAAGAGTAACATAAAAAACATTCACTAGCACGCTCAGTAAGTACAGGGGCACCGGAGGACGGCAAAACCGAATATTCCGTAAGCATCCACACAACACTGCACGTTGAAATTGTCGGGGTCCGTTGTGTCGTTTTGGGATTGCTGAGCTTTGGTTGACGTAGAAAGGTGACCCTAAGGTTTGATCTTCTCCCCTGAGTAAACTGCATTACTCATCTTTGCCCTTACATCATCCACTGTTACCGTTTCCCTTGCTCTTATTTAGTCCGAGCCCTGTAAACTTCTGAATACCGACGTTAGACATTTTTCTTCTGAATTTTTTCTCCAGTAACTCATAGTTTCCGTCGTTTCTCGATGCACAAACAGCCGTTCTGCTCTGACCCAACCAATGACCATTTGTTTGAGTGAGCTCAACCCCGTTCTATCGTTCTCCATTGCTGAGCGATGCCTGGTTGCCGAGTTGTCGTACAGGCACGTTCTTTGCTTAGTTTCTGGAGATTTTCACATTCGAGGTGGGAGACTGGATTTTCTTGTACGTTGATTCAACTAGTATCGTAATGAATCCACTTATTACGAGCGCCCTCCCGTTAACCGTTCCGGGGATAGATTAGCTCTGTCGTTTAATGTTGAAAGAAACATTTGCCGGATCAACAGACAACGTGTAACTTGGTGTGAACTAGCATCCTTCGCTAGCGATTCAGTACTGCATGCTAAGATGAAGTAGGTAACACGGGACAGACTTGTGACAGTACCGTCCGTCACTGATATTTTTGACACGTTTCGACAGTCGAAGTTATTTACGGTGTTATACTTACCTTCCGGATATTGGCAAGTATCAACCAAACCCGCGGATCGTGAGGAAACCATATTCGCGGCAAGCAGGGAACAGCACCAATTCAAGCGCATGCCGTTGGTCTTATCAGGGGCACTGTTCACATTTCGGCGCTTGATAAGTCTGTTGGCAAAGCAACTGGATGATGTATCGGTGTGCGGAGATAATATTGTGACATACAGTGAAACAGAATCAAACATCATGCCCACCTGGGTGCTGTGTTAAAGTGAATTAGGAGCCCAGCAATTCGGATTGTTGCCATCAGGTCACAACTCGGAAGGAATTCGTTGGGGTTACTGATGCAAGATGGGTCCATGTGAAACTAGACCCTCGTCAGAAAAAGTATTGGCAATTAGACAGGCCGTGACGCTGAATTCCAGGCGCAAGCTGGGACAATTTATGGGTCGAACATTGTACTCAAGTCGGTTTCTAAATAACTACACTCTACTATATCACCATTCTGCGAAATCTTTCAAAAGGACAAGCAATTTGAATGGAACGACGATTCCCAGAGGGCGCTCGCGCGAGCGCAACAAGCGATGAATGAGCAACAACTGACGCTGAATTTTCCAAATGCAAAAGGACCATTCATCGTAGCGGCAGATGCCAGTGACCCTGGCACTGGGGCAGTATTCAAGCAAAAAGAATGAACAATCGAATATGCTGGCACACATCTGACACCAACGCAGCAGAAGTGCTCAATCATTAAGCAGGAATATAAAGCAACCGTCTGGGCACTAAACCAGTGAAGACCGTACTTGCTGGGTCAACAGTTCCACATGGAGACGGACGACAAGCCTCTAGATTGGGTCAGGACCGCAAGGGACCCAGGAGGCAAACTGGCCCGATCGGCATTGCGTTTACGATTTCACGACCAATAACAATAGTGTATATTTCTCAACGCATATGTGAGCAGCACGGTGGAATGTGCTCAATTATCGCAGATAATTGCAGACGGTACGAAACGACAAGTGATAACAAGGCGCTTCAAGCGCGAAATATGCCAGCGAAAAGGGCATAATCCAGAAGAAAAAGATTGCAGTTTACAAACTATGACGCACCTATCTGGAAAAAAGACAGTTCGCTTTTTCCACTAATTCTGACCAAAATAAATTATGTTACATTCATTTACCTTTTACAGGGTTGTGTGTAGGTCGATTTTTTGAACAATTAAAGGTCACACCGTGTAATGGGCCCGACGAAACCTCTATGGATTTTGCCATCGTATGTTATAATTAGCGCCACAAAAGTTATAAAATATGTTGGCTTTGGCGAGGGAGCAATGGAAATAGCAAAATTTGGCGAACAATTAAGTAGACTCCAGCACAGCACTTTGGTAGTTGCTAGAAACCGTCGAAAAATTGAAAATCGCGCAAATTGTCCACTGATCGCAGATTTCCTCGCACACCGGATGATAATGAGCCTAATAAGCAGAAAAATTCTCGCGTGTTAAACGAGAGAATCTGAAGTGATCGCATTCACTACTATGAATAATGCGTACGTATTTACTTTTTGGCGAGGACTTTACGCGATAATAATACGTTTGCGTTGGTTAACGAAATATATAAATCTGTCTACTAGGTGTTGTGATATTTCGCGATAATTGAGTAACCGGCAGCTACCCCCCAGAACGACTGTCATGTAGTAAGCGAACTCCGTACCCAGTATAACGTCAATATGCTTTATAAGGCCAATGTGTAAACTGAAATCCATATTTCATATCGCACGACAGTTAGCGAGCGGTTAACAAGGAGGGATTGAGGCAGGGAAAGGAACAGAAGGGATGAACCGATGTTTCAGGGCAAATGTGAAAGCTATACGGAAGTCGTATTTTCTCGCAGTTTTGTGTGGCGGATTTTGTATTGCAGTCAGTAATCCACTAATATCGGCTACCACTAATCGACGTCTGAAGGCCTGCAAGCCTCATAATCCTGGTAATTAGGAGGACGAATGGAACATTACAAATGGATATACATACGTGTAGAAAATATGTACGCGTGGATAATGTATCTGTTAATTCTTCCCGTGTGTGTTTTAAGTATAACTCATATAAGCTCATTCTGTTGAATTTAACAACAAACGGCAATTATACGTTTACCAGCAGGCTGGACAATGCGTGCAAAATAACGTACAAAAATAAAATGCCTTTATTTTAACAACAGCCAAGTGCGCACGGAAGTGCAAGATGGGGGTGGACGAATGATGAGGATAGGGAGAACCGTTCCAGCAAAGATGCCTTCGGGGTGAGCGCGATATGCAGGACGAGTGTGTACATCACATGCAGCTGACGGCGAATGGTTTTACACAAACAACACTCAAAAGTCATCTCCCGGTGTGCCACGTCAGCACACCGTTCCACTTTGCTAACCCACTACCATGCACCAGTCCCGTCTCGCCCTTCTCCTTGATAGTGTGTAATGAACCTCGTCTAAGAATAATAAGCTGCGGATCCGTCCATCTAGACGGGACCATCTTTGAGCCAGGGTTGCCGACGCGTGTGCTTCGATGATCCCGATATTCCATACTTTTTGGTGGATTGGATATTCTAGCATCATACGATGCTGGTGTTGTATTCTAATAAGGATACTAATATAGTTGACAATGTACACCCAAGGATCCAATTCCTCTGGCTACACGAAATCTATTCAGTTAAATATATGAAAAATGTATATTGCTTCCTCCCTTTGTGCAGGACTTCAGGTATATAGTGGTTGATTAAATGTTCCTGGCAATGATTGCCAATGACATTACCAGATGGTTGTTTCCACTTTTGGTGCACACGAGACTTCATAAAAATTAGCTTGTGCCCCCCTCTAGCACTGGGAGCCTTAGGAATTGAATACGGCTTACTCTAATGCATTGATTTTAACTCGATTGGAGTTGCGTGGGGTTCAAGAAAACGCAGCGAAAGGCAGATCGACCCATGCTGTCTGCTGAGCATTGCAAAGTATACTGTTCAACCAGTCACCACAGGATGTTCTGGACATCAATAGGCAATCGCGGGGATGAAAAATACTTCTCTCAGCATGACACAACGGAATTGAACATGATACTTAGCCCATATTTCAAACGCTCCGAATGAAAGTCTTTCATGAATTCCTATTGGTGTTGATTTCAATTTGTTTATTGCTGTCACTATCGGAATCGGGTGGATCCCGACCACGACTCCTCAATATCGGTGTCACGTCGCAAACGATGTTAGCACACGAAGAGCAGCGGCTTCAGTATCGACGTCCCCTTACACTTGGTGGAGTTTCGTTTCTTTTTGATGACTCCAAAGGAGAAGGGGACTTGTGAAATGCCAATCACCGCACGCGTGCAAGTCGCCTGGTAGCGCCCACTTAAGATTTGATGATTTTCAAAAACTCAACAAGGCCTGCTCTTATGGAGTTGGCGGCCATCACAAACGTCCCTTTTTGGATGAACTACCCTATTCACAATCACATGTGACGTAAATATGCTTACCGTCAACCCTGTGAAGTACATGTACAAGAGTGCACTTAGTTTGGTAGATAAAGTACTAGCGCATCGAGAAAATTGATCTTCCGTGATGCCTCGGATTGCTGCCATACGAAGTCGTGGCTCCGCATTTCCTGTTTAACTTCTGAGCTCACCTCAGAGATATGACCATTCACTGCGCGGATAGAGAGAGAGATCTGCTCTCCACGTCCACGGTTCCCTACAGAAAGCTCTCTACACCAATCCAACACTTGCTGCAATCCATGAAAACATTACGTGCACGATTCCTCCAAATGGTCCCTATAGTTGACTAGTGAGAGCGCCAAATCAATCTGTCTTCAGACAATTCAAAAGAGGAACTGAGTCGGAAGTCTTACCCAACCTTGGATTTTCCCGTATTCGCTCAATGGAAGATTCTGGACCACCCAAAACTAACTTTCCAGCTTTCTCATACACAGGCACGATTTTCTCACACAATCGGGGCATTGGGCTGGATGGAACACATCCCTGGTTTCCCTTGGTGGCGTGCTGGCCATAATCCGTCGCGGATGGATTACTTGTTCACTGACGAGGAGTTGATGCTCGATAACTTTGCAATCACCACACCACTAGGTCTGAGTGACCGCACAGCTGTCTCAATCGAATTCATTTGTAACGCAAATCTCGTCAGCTCAACATCTAATAATCGCGAAAATTTCCAGAAAATAGATTTGGAGAAACATGGTGTCCACGTGGAAACGCAATCCTGAGTAAACATTACTCCCATTCACTCCGTAGATGATCTCTTTACAAAGCTTACTACCATTCTTCCAGCAGCCGTTGGTGAGTCTACACCATTGTCAGGCACCGAATGGAGCAAGCCTCTAGGTCAACCACGCTCTGGCGCGCCCAAACTTGTTCTAGAAAAGCAGTATGTTCGGACATGCTACCGACTATCAGGATCTGAGGCTGACCATGAAACGTACGCTGCCCCAAGGAATAGGTGTGCATCACTAATTTGAGAAGACCGTCTTCATTATCAACAACGTCTTGCAGGTCGCTTTACAGCCGATTAAAATAGCCTCTTCCGACTTGTGGCACCAATTCCCAAGGCGAAAGCTGAAGCTTCGCAACTCCATCAGGTTTTACTGGTTTTGACACAGAAGCCGCTGATGTCTTCGCTGAGTTTTACGGCGGCAGTTCTGCGCAGTCACCATCAGCTCCTCAGGCCCAGCTTGACGCGGATATTGGTGGCATTCGCGCTGTGGATACTTCGTTCACGGTGGTGTTGGTTACACTCAGATGCCTTGGGCACAGCTCTTTTGGCCCCGATGGTATACCTCCCAAGGCCTTGCGTGAAGCGACCAAACGGCTTGCTGATCCAATCAGCTTACTGTTCACACAATCTGCCTCCCAGCGAACGGCACCCAGAATCTGGAACCTTGCAAGCACCACACCCAGGGCGATAGGCGTAATTGTCTCAGTGATTACAGATCAATTGCCTTGCTATCAAGCGTCTCGGAAATTTTGGAGGCGCCTCCATACGGCTCGCTTTATAAACACCTCACCTATGGTGAGTTTTTCTTCAATGTACGGTACGGACTTCGGAAGGGCTGTTCGTGTAACACAAATCTGTCGATAGCAACCGATCGGCGGATCACAGCAGTTGTTCGATACAATGGAACAAATGTCGTATATCTCGACTTTGCCAAGGCATTCCATCACGTGGACCGTGATGTTTTAATCAGCAAGCTTTCCCATTATAGGGTACTAGACAGTCTTCTTCAGGGGCTTGAGCCAAATCTTGCCAACCGTCTGTACGGGGTGCGCGTTAGCGGCGCATTCTCTAGCTGCGGGCCCAGTCAGAGTGGAATTACCCAAAGTTCAGTTTTTGACTTGTTAATGTTTTTGGC
>QNGE01000051.1:493764-505964 GCA_008508345.1 Paragonimus westermani | reverse complement strand
ATGTCTTCTTTCTGCGCTGATGAACCTCAATCATTGTCAGAAGAGCCTGCTAGAGGCAATATGGACTAAGCGAGGGCAAAAATCCAGGCCTTCAAAGTGCCTGACATGTATGTGGACAGCATAAACAAAATCTGCTCCACGGCCTTCGTCCATTTATTGCGAACAACTGTCGGTTTGATGATATATTATTACCAAAACAGAGCGACTGGGGTGTGTACTACGGACCTCGTTGATACACTAACGGACCACAGCAGTTCATTATTAGGCGAAATGTGCGTAGCGCGAAAAAAACGATGGCAAGCGGGTATTTTATTAAAACGGGACCATAACGGTTGCAGCCAGTCTTAACACATGAAGAAAGTCGAAGTGTTTTGCAACGGACACCGAGAGTGGACACAACAGAAGCTTAATTTGGCCGATCGACGAACAAGATGGAAGTCCAGTGTAATATAGGGTGAATCCATTTATATAAAAGAGGGCATCCATGGGATGATACAGATATGTGAATCTGTGAGTCGCAGCGGCCATCTCTGCGGCTTTGGCTGTTCCTAGTATACCCATAGTAAGCAAAGTAAAACAGCTCCCAAAGACCACTGGTATCGGACAGCAGGAGCAACGGCTTGTGAAGATTATGCACTTACATACTGGCACGCCGGCGTTATAATTTCCGTAAACACCGAACAAAAAAGTCAAGAGCCTACGTTAATGATTCACCAAGGAAATTACGAAGTACTTTACACCGACCGTGGGCTACCATAACTAGACCGCACAAAGTAGGCATCCCTCGACAAATAACCCGATTGACCAAAAAATCTTCTAGTAAAGTTTCAACTGTAGCCGGATTCTAACAGCCGACAACGCGGGCGAATGGATGAGACATGGTTCTCTAAGTAACACACTTAGGCCACACAAGTAAAACCTTCAGTTAACATAGATATCAGCTCTACAAACTTTATTGGTGTCTCCAAATTGTTAAGGTGAAATAAACGAGTCGGTACTTGAACTAAGTCAGTCACCGTATTTTGTGAGCTAAACGGCGATCGCATGCTTTCTCGGTTAGTTCTCCGTAATTCATTGCGGACTACACGGTCATGGTACGCAGATTTTTTCAAAAATTTTTGGTCAAACAAATTCAAAAATCGGAAAAGCAGACAAGTAGGTCCCGTGAACGTGAGCTAATGCTTGCAATGCTAGAATAATTTTTGAATGCCATCCAATGGGCAACATTTGAAAGGCCAATTGTAGTGGAACGATCTCAAAGCAAGCCACGACTGGACACCCCAATGAAGCAGCAGATGTGAGGATATAGGACAGCATAACCATCAGTTTCGACAATTCGTCATTTTCGCCCGGCAACTGGCCGACGATAGTACAAGACAGAATAGGTCTCCCCAGTTCCTTTTAGTCGAACAGAAGAACCATGTGGAATTTACGAACTGTATTGTGGAATAAATACTCCCATAGTTTTCCAGCCCAAAATATGCATTTCAAATTCCCATTTTGCTGAAACTTATGCGGAGATGCGAGTTCTCACTCAATTGACAGTTGTGCAATTCCTGAAACCAGAGAAAAGATGAGTGAACCGAAAGGACAGATCATTTACTATCAAGGCTTGAATAGCTAGGTCAACGCTTCCCAACTGGACGAGAGCCATTCGTTTGTCTTTTCTAGAACAAATTAAATTGGCGATCAAGCGGCGGAAAACATGACGTACTGCATGAATTTGAAGCCAGAAACCTCGTAACCTTTCGATTGGAACAAACTGCGAATTTCTTCCTCCGTTATGTTCGGTGGTATGTTACTCAAATGTAACACATGATTTGGGGGATAGATATTCTGGAAATTCTTAGAATTCGGTTTTCGAAACCGATGCAACGGGCTGTTCGCGTAATCTTTTGTTAGCCCCACATCTGTATCTTCCTTTGGCATTTGAACCACATTGAATCGAGAGACTGCAATTTTTAACGGTTTCCCCCAAAGTGGCTGTCCGTTCATAAAATAGAGAGCTGAAAAACGCTAAGAAAAAACACAATGGGTACTCACCAGTAACCGCTTGCTGTGCGTCCGCAAATTGCACCAAGGCAGTGTCTTTTTTGTTGAACATAATCTTGACACGATTGACATCCCCGTAAACACCTGATAACGCAATGGTATTCGTGTTTCAAGAATCTGAACGCTGATAATAATAGACAGACAAGCAGCATCGACTAGTGTCTCATCATTTCTACCAAACTAGAACAGGCTGGGGGTACTTATTCGGTAACTGCTGTCAAACAAACGAACTTGACTCACGCGTGGAATCGGATAGCTGAACAGATAAATTAGTATGATAAACCTACCGAAAATAGTAAACAAAGCATCTGGGTAGACCTTCTAACTCATTAAAAACAAAGCGAAATGAAAGCAGTTTGGTTGTCAAACCGTTCGGACAACCCAAACGAGAGTAACACGAAAGTGAATAATATTGATAATAAAAATAAATGTAATTTGAACAAGGGGAGACATCAAATTGAAGCAACGGGATAAAGCAAGCCAGGTCGCGAAGTGGAACAATTGGTGCAGTTGATTTGCACAGAACGCACAATCCGACGTGACGGTAGTTAAACGCGAAGAAACGTGGCCAATTTGGAAGTCATTGCACAAGCAAATGAAGTGCGTGACATGTAGGATGGAAAGAGAGAAAAGAAAAAGGGAAATAAACACGGTCAGTACCCACCCCAACACAAGTTCCGTGAGCAATGTGAAAATGGGAAGTAATAACTAAAACGTTATCTCCACAGACCTACCTCTTCGTTCATGTTGGAAACAATTAAAACAGTGCTGCCCGCATTGGCTGCTTGCGCGAGACCTGGGATGGTCTGTTGAATCGCTGGCAGAAATTGAGCCTGAGTTGGAAGGGACATGATGGCGGACGGCGGATTGCCTAAGGCAGCCCCAGATAACAGAGTGGCCGCGCCAGAAGGTGGACTTGCTAAACATGTACCTGCAGCACCTTGTGCAGTCAACGCCATGAAACTGGCTGTGGCCGTAGCCGCTGCAGGGCTGAGAGCCATGCCAGACTGCTGTGCTAACAAGGTCAGTTGAGCTGCCAGCTCGTTGATGCCAGGAGCGGCGGCAGTCGTCCCTAGCCCCGACACATTAGCGCCTGGGTTGACAGCGGATAAATTTTGGCCAATGACGTTTCCTGGGAAACCACCAACAGTACCCATTGGATTCACTGTAGCACTTGCGGAAGACGGACTGTTTAGTTCTTCTTCCATTAGAGGAGATATGGTATAATCACGACATTTATCGTTCTCTCGGCGCACCTCCAAGGGACCGCGAGTTCGAGAGAATTCCACTCGTAGAGAACAGCAACCAGTATATATATTCTGTCCGTTAAGATGCTAAGAAAACAAAATAATGGGCGGAGGGATACGTACATAATCTGACGATAATCGCTCTAATTTACACTCAGCAGTGGAGCTAACTAATCAAAAGACGTACAAAACGCTGTGATAGTCTTCAGCTGTGCACACGCTGTTTCGAGCCATGTACTCAGCGAGGCCTAAAAGCGTAATAATTAAAGCAATAGGTAATGAGAGCCAAACTAAAACAGTCCTAATGAAAGATAAGGAGACGAAAACGTCCATAACGCACACCTGTTATCCATCGACATGAGTATTTGCGTCGAAGTCTTCGACAATAATAGGAGCAATTTTCGATCGGAGGTCGCTACAAATCGCGGCTTCACTTAACGCCGGGCTAACAGGCTGATTCAACAAGAACTAGTCCCCACCTATCTGGAACATAGCGCAATACGACTCGAAATGCATGAAAATTCGACTGGTACGTTGATATGTGCATAATGCACGGAATGAGAAAGTGGATACTCACAATACTGATTCTCATAGTCATGGATTCGCGTTAGTGCTTAGCATCTATTGCAAAGTAAGCCATTGGTCTGGGGTTACCTGGAACTACATCTGCATCCTTTCGGGAGGCAGTCGATCAACGTGGAAGTCTGTAAACATTACATCTCACCCACCTGTAGGTAGTATTGTTTCTTCAAAACATACGACACTAATAAGCGACACATGTGACCGTAATTACCCGTTCTTACCCTACGTGGTGATAAGAAGTTGTAGGTGGAGCGATCAGCCGTTGTATCTGCGAGTTCCCGGAAGCTGTTACACCATAACACTCACCACCTGACCTTTTATTCTACCTCCAGATGGTGATCAGGAAAGCGAGCTGCGTTAATCGGGAGAGTTATGCCGACTAGGACTGAGGCCCCTTGAGGTGTAGGCATGTCAAAGTCGAGATGAAAAACGAATTACAGTTATAGGGTTGTATACAGCATTACTGACTGCATAGAAGTGCTTGGTTAGATGTAAAATTGGTACTTTCCTCCCACATAATGACGAGAACAGTTAGAAAATGCACTCCAAGGCGGAGGATATTCCCGTTTATGTATTTGGTGGTTCGCGAGCTTGGCATTTAGTTTACAAGCGTCTCACCACCAAACATCTACGGGTAGGTGTTTGAACGTGCAGGTTTGAGAGTGGAGAAACCAGTCTCATTGCCCAAGAGTTGACCTGCCACTGCGAGGGTATTAGCTAATACGGTTGAGAATCTCATAAGCTTGAAGTGCCTCACCCACTGTCATCAGCATCATTGTTCTATTCACTGCTCCCCTGTGCCAGGATGGCCCATCAACACCAAATAAATCAGACTACTGAGTCGCTTGCTTTGGGTATTATCCCTCAAAGAAAATCTGTATCCTGTTGTCCCGCGGATCAGACTGCTGGGCCAGAGGCTTCAGATGGGGCACCCAAGTCACTGTGGAAAGGTGACTGTCAGTCGGAGTGCATGTGGAAAATGTGAAAATTCGGAAACCGATAGTCCGAGTAGTGAGAATGTATAGTCTACGTTAGATTCACCAAATGAACCGCATACTGGTGGGACCTATTACTCACTGTGGTTACTGACGTTTAGCAGAAACAAGGCGGTCAAACCAAGAGCCGGTAACATGCTATGAATCGACCTTCCTGAGCAAGGCTGGTAGGTGCCGTCTGTCAAATGTGACCATCCAAACTGCTAGCTAGGAATGTTCACAGATATGACAGTATTCTAATCAACAACGAGCTGGTATCTGTGCGGTCGCTGACGTTTTTTTTGCAAATCTCCATTTTGTGTCTATTTTTTGTTGCGCATTGCCAGTTGTCTATTTTACTTTTCATTCTTGATTCCACAAATATCTCACGTGAGAAAAACACTCCACCACGTCCGGACACTCAAAATCCCTTGTTGATTTAACAATTCGCGAAATCTGCGAAACTCCGTCGACCCTGAGCAAATAACCAGTTCAGTCGAGAGTTCCGCACATCTCCACAAAAGTATGTGCTTCTCTGTCTCCCCCTATCCCGACAAAATTTTCTACACATTTCCCCGGAACCGTCTACATCGAATAATGGTCAAATTCTTAGACAGGTCACTTTCTCTATCTTTAAGCCACTTTATTTTGGTATGATCTTGATCAACGGGCCAGTGATCACCTCGTGAAGTGTAGACTGACAACTTCATCAAATTTTTGATATTTTGAGAACTATCATTTTAGAGGTATGTGTCTCAAATCGTTTTTATTAAACTGGAATTTCTCTCTCCTATGACGTCTGTATTGTTGTTATCCACATAATTGGCTTATTATACAATTATTAATTACAGTATGCATTTGTGTATGGCTTTACACTGATCACGCTCGCCTGAGCACGTTTCTCACAAACGCATTGGGGAATGTCATTATGATTATTACTCTGATGCACCCTGGACTGCCATAAGAACCAACGGCAGTCCGATCTATATTTACGGGAACGGTTTAAAGTGGTAAATGACGATGGTGAATATTAAGGCGATTTTTCCTCAAGCATGTGTCCAATGTGACAGTCAAGTATGGTACTCTTGCGATAGTCTCATTTTGTCGCGTTTGTTCTTAAGGGTTATCTCTACACTGTTCTCCCCGTTTTATTTATTGCACCTTAAATGTAAAATGATTTCAGCCTAATAGCCAGGTGTCGAAGACTTCCCATTCACACGTCGATATTATTACTCCCAATATGCTGTGCGAGAAACTCAACCGTTTCTCATTCATTTTGAGATATAGTCTACCTTTCCGGTTTATGATGTCCCAATGTCCACTTAAGATGACCCAAACAACTGGGTCTGGGCAAGCTAACTTAGTTTACTCTTCAACTGGTGGAATGGCATCCTCTCATTCCATGACAACCAACTAATCTGTTTTTCAGCCTACGCGTGTATATGTTAGCTGCGTGGCCCCGTTCGTCGTTGAAACCCAGCTAACTCACTCGGGACATCTTAAACTGGGAAACCTATAGTTTGTTCGACAAGAACAGTCTCAGTTGTTGCATAGCTTATGTGATATACCGAAAATGCACAGAGTACGGAACATCCACAACATGATGCGATGCACAAATACCAACGAGTACTTACCAACATAGCCACAAATGCCTGTATGTGGTTTTGGAATTCGAGCATGCACTGATACTGATTCTGGCGCAAGAAAATCAGTACACGCAGTATTTTTCCGAAACGATGAAAAATCTATTAATATCACTGACGAAAAAGCATGCGAACTAACCTTATAAAGAATAACGTGGTTGATTTGCTGACCCATAATATTTTCAATCACTATCCGCAGCACACTGTTTGGATTTCCAGACTGAGCTCCGCTGAGGTCTTGCTGTACAATCCGATTCGCGTTCTTCACTGCATTGTCCACTAAGCTGTTCTCCGAAGTCAATTCTAGGTACGTGTGAGTCGAGAATTGTAGGATGATATTTTTTCCATGAAGTAGAACGGGGTACTTTTCGTAGTAGGAAACCAACTCTATTGCATCTTCCAGAACTTCCATTTCGATGAGGGACTGATTGTTCTTTTTAGAAAGCACCATATTTTTGATGATTCCAAAAGGAATAGCAAGAAGCGCTATTTCATTCTCATTCACGTCGGACGGCATATTTCGAACATGAACTACACAAGAAGGCAGACCTGTGATGTGATCCATGCGAGACTACGGTTGATAAACATTACGGAAAAAAGAAGAACTCACCTTTTTGCTCTCAGCTGATTCGATGTCCATGGGTGCGTGACCGTTTCGAGGAGATGCTAAGCCATCATGAAGATCTCGCTGCGTAAACAAAGGAGAGAGGCCCTTCAAATTCGTTCATCACAAACAATTGTGATTGAATATTGCCACTTTACTTTTGCGTTTAATCATCATATATATATATATATATATATATAATGATTAAACGCAAAAGGCTAATATTGAGTGGTTGCAACTATCCTGTCAAGTTACAAATACGCCCTCAGATCCGTTGTTAAATGTTATACATGTAGTTGACGGTTTTCATAATAGCACAGAGACAGTTGTGCGTATGGCGAACACTACAGACCGACAGTGTTCGACGAAAGCGAATTCAGAGCTACTTTTTCAGAGCGGCTACGGCACTGATAAGCCAACCTAACTCAATGCTCGCTAAGCACGAATTTTGAAATTACCCGCAAACAGCGTGGACCCACGGTCACAAACAGACTTATTTACTCCAAAGTGATTGCAAGCACGTGGCCGTTGCAACTGTGGATGCAATCGCAATGTACGAGTTGCGATGACCTTTCAGGATCCTAGGGGGTATCAGCAGTCAAAAATGCGAACATCGTTAGTGTAACATGAATCAATTTGAAACTCACATACTTCAGTAAACCCAACTAGAAGTCATCCCCGACTTATCTAGTCTTATATCTATCCACAGGGAACCCAGTCGGCGGGACGAAGGTGACTTGAATAACCTAAACCAGGACGTTGTTTGCTGTCTTTGGTGGCCGCGACTTATCATCCTGAAGAGAAAGCACACAAGACGACATTGACTGTGACATTTCTGACCCCTATTGCTACCTTGATGTGGTGGTCAGGCTTGTGTAGTTTTGATTCGGTGGTCATGTTGACTAGGACTCTGATCCTTCCAGGTGCAACTTTGTCAGACAGGCCAAAGGGGAGTAGTTAGCGAAAAGCAGTTACACTTAGAGGATTGTATGTCGCACTACTGACCACGTAGTAGTGCTTAGGTAGCGAGGGACGATCCTAAAGGCGTACAGCAGAATTATTTTTATAGCTGCAGCAGTGCTGTCTTCCATGTCGGGAAAGAGGTTAGAAAAGGTACCCTCAAACAAAGAGCATTCCGACCGTGATGGTCGGCGTTGCTCAAAGGTTCACTGAATAAGACATTAGCTTATGTTCCTCAGCTATGCTTTACACAGTGGGCGTATTCGAAGCTAGTTCTGGGTGATACCAAGAGTTTTTCGACCTTATTGGATAATACGCCGACGATCATGGTCAATCGTTAGATGGTTAGACTTTTGAGTCAATGGCTCCGGGTAGGGTACTTCAAAAAAAACCATCCTATTGTGTCGCAAATCAGACTTTTGAGTCAGGGACTCGGAGTGGGGACCCTCAAGTTAACCCCTTTCCGCAGCATCCACGATCGGGAAGTACCACAAGTCACGGTTCTCCCGACAGCGAAATGATTCACCCATTACGACTTTGTCCTTCTATTTTATCCCACAAGTTTCCTGCCTCTCATGTGTCTTCGAGAGATAATTTTGAAGCCAAGGCAACTTGTAAACATTGGCGCCTTCAATGTCCGCAGTGTCCGATAAGTTGGCTAGCAAGCTGCTCCAGCAAACACCCTCTGGAGCTTGATGTGTGCTGTGTCGGAGACGCGGGCCTACGGTTCTGGCACCGCTATTCACTTGACCTAACTTCCAGATAACTGTCGACTGAAGCCCTTCTCTCTTCTGCTGATGCCGAAGCTGAATTAGATGGTCAACCTAGAATGAAAATCTCACTGAGTTCCAGAGCAGTTCAATGTTTGCTCAACTGAATCCCAATGAACAGTCGCTTGTGTGCTTTCAGACGCAATACATCGGTCAGAGTTTGTCAGTGCGAATCGAAAAAACGTTGCATATTCATTATATCGGCGTACGCTCCAACGCACAGCTATTCGGATGCTGTCAAAGATGCGTCCTATGACGCTCTCGTTGACCTGATGCAGACTAAACACTCAGACATCAGACTAGCGGGTGACTTTAGTGCTCAGCTTGGTCGTCTCTCATCAAAGCAGCTGGGAGGTACGTTTAGTGACCGGGCACGAAGTACTGACAGTGGCAAAAGAGTGCTGCAGCTGTATGCATCTCGCGGCCGCTATATTTCGAACACCTCATTTCAACATAGGAAAAGGCATTGTTGTGCTTCTCGGCCTTGGATATAGCGGGATCACTCTAAAAGCAGTGAATTTATGGACAATTGTCTCGGGCGTTCACCACTTCTAGTGACGTTCGTCAAGGATGTCCGATTTCTCCCATTCTCGTTCAATTTTGCCATGAACAACATTTTGGAAAGTGAGCTCAAGGAGTCCAATAACCTTGATGTTGAGCTTCTTCCTGGAGCTGAATCGACCAACATGGAGTATGTGGATAACGCTGTCTTAGCCCTTCTGCTGAAGATTTATAGACCATGCTGAACAAGGTGATTGATTGGTTTGTATGGAATGAGCTTCGCACCTTCAAAATTCAAAGTGCTGCTTCAAAACTGGGATATTTTCGCTCCCTTTTTTACTCCAGATAATCCAGCATTATATGCTGAGATCTCGAACAGTTGGATGGTTACGCAACAATGTAATCAGGAAATATGAAAGCTCTGACTGTTTCACAGTGCAAAGTAAGTAGATATCACCGGCCTAGCTGGGGTCCCGGCGACCACTCAAATCGGTGAATAAAAACGCTGTCCGAGATGGCAGTGTACCGTAGTTAATGGCGTACCTGCATCCATGCTAATTCTAGTTCTTCCGCTTATTCTTTTGTTAATTTTAAACTTTCTTGGTAACGTTTTCTTGAAGGTTATTCCACGTCACTGCTGATGCAAGCGGCTGCCCGAGCCACAGTACCTTCTGATCGGGCTCATGGCTGTTACGGCGACCGTCACTAAAGGTGGAAGGCACAGACCACCACCACATTTTTGAATACGCGTACAGAATAAATCGATGAACAGAACACGTATTCATATCAGAAATCATCGCAGACGAAGTAGAAGGTCATTATAACATGTATACGATGCCCTAATGCAGCACTACATCATCCTTCTCAGCACGTCAGTCAACATCCACTATGGGTCTGTCGGTGGATGCTTTAGCCCAAGCCACCGATCAATCCGATACAAATGTGCACGCACTATGGAGGACGTGTCATCAAGGCGAATGACAATGTACTGCTGCTCAGTGTGTGGACACACGTCAGCTGTACAGACGAGTGTACCCAATCGTTGTCCTGTTTTAATAACCTATACGGAAATTCGTGCAATAAATAGCTTCGCAGGTCAAGCGTCTTTTGTGGTCACGACACAAGGAAGACGTGAAAGGTCAATATAATGACTGTGAGTAAGGAATCCATCAAATAGGGGACAAAAAACATCTATTATAATTTTACGGGAACACCGGTCTAAAGTAGACGCCTTAAAGGGCCAATGAAGCAATGCGGGCATCAAAATAAGGTCGTCATTGAATGTTCGGAGTCCACCTTCTCAAATGGCCTCGTTAGCCCGGTGGACTACCTGTTGTGTGCAAACTACTTAACCCCTCAGACATTCTCTGAAGTGAAACTGGAAGAAGCACATCCACAGATACCACGTGTGCAACATTTTTGAGTTTAAGAAGGTCGTCCACAATACATCATTCTTAGACCATCGCGATCTCCAAGCGCCCGTTTTCGTCGCGACTGATGCTTGCTATGTTACGGCCCGTGTCACTCTTCGATAGTGCTCTCACGGACAGCGACAGTCCAGAGGTCTCTTCTGTAAACACTAATCACCCACCGTTTAGTCGAGTTAATCAGCAATCGAGTAGGAGTGCGTCATTACTTGCTGTCCCCAGAAAATCAATCTTTCACCCTATTTGGTGACCATCAGTTGCCATCGTAAGCACTGAGCCGTTTCCCAGGCAGTTATTTCCTCGAACATGTATCACACAACTGGAATGTCACCCGCCTCATCACAGAGGTCACTCCGAATGCCCTCAACCTCGTTGCCGATGTGTTAACGCGAAGTCCATTAAAAGCGTCTCCACTGGACGGACAGCAACCTAGATACGAGCTAGAGTTTGGGGATTTTTCCAGCGGCTCTATCCTACCGTTACGCCCCATCATGCTGAAAAACGGACAGTAGCTACCTTCAATACAAGATCATAAACAGTGTCACTCGCATATCAATTGATTTCACAACATATCACACCAGATTGACCTGTTATTAAATTATTTTCATCGTCATCAACAGACAGCAATACATTGCTGATAATGATAATTAACAGCAACAAAACCATCCAGAAAAAAAGCTAACCGTATACAAACCCTATTCAAATACACAACAAGATGTCTACAACCTGCAAAAAAAGCTGCCGAGCTGTAAGCGGAAATAAGGCGTAATCAGCAAGAAAGCTTCCATATGACTTTCGCTGCCCAGCGTCACTCCACAGACAACGCGGCCACATAAACACATTCAAGCCACCGACCTCGATTAGCTGCCATCTCACCTAAAGTCTCTAGCTACCGACTCTGGGAGTCACGAGATCTCCAGCCTGAGGGGGGAAACCGACCTACAGTTGAACACTAGTGACAGACGGTCAGACTGGACCTTGACGTGGTGTGACGGCTTGCGCATCTCGATGATCTTTTGGGCTAAACTGGACAGAGTTACTCATACCAGGCAGGCCAACAGATAGAGGTCTGAAAAACCACAGTCTCTTGGTCCTCCAGGTTGGGGGTTGGAAGATGGTTGGCATCTCTTCCTGAAAAACGTACCATCTCTGGTACACCGCCACCCACCCGCTGCCTTGAGGTACAGACTATTGAGACAAAGGCTTTGGTTGAGAACCCTAATCGTTCTCCTGTCTAGGTCTGGGCGTCCTGGCAGTATCTCAGCCCACACACAACCATGACTACTTACAACACAAACGATTCCATACTGCATCGGCCGTCTCGCAGTATAAACCGGGTCGCCCTATCTGCTGCATACAGCAGGGTGGATAGGCGAAAACATGCTACTGCTGACCCCTCCCCCACTGTCCTATCAAATTTAGCTCTCAGGCCTCTCCCGA
>QNGE01000051.1:455101-476467 GCA_008508345.1 Paragonimus westermani | reverse complement strand
TGATGATGATGATGATGATGATGATGATGATGATGATGATGATGATGATGATGATGATGATGATGATGATGATGATGATGATGATGATGATGATGATGACGATGATGATAATGATAATGAACTTGACAACAGTGAATGTGTAAACACACGCAAACAAATGGAGTCTAAGTGAACCATTTTTGAGCTTTGACCCAGCTGTAGTACCTCGTATTTCCAACTGTGTCTATTGATCTCATTGCAAATTTTACCCCTGTGTGATAGGTTGATGAAAGCGGACCTTCAATTCCTTGTCCGTACGATTGTGCACTTCGTTTCTGGCCTATGACCCTGATAAACACCATCTCATGCCGGATTTGTATTGTTTTTGCACCTCTTTCAAAATTCTCGCCTCCTTCATAATACCTCTCCATCCAATTTCGTCGCATTTTTATTGACATTTAACCACTCCGTTTTTCTTTGTACATCTCACGTTCATCTACTGCACCTGTAAGAGCTTTTTAAGAACTACTGACAACCTCTGTTTGTAAAGTTAATGTATGAACTACGCATGAATACAGAGTAAGTTGAATCCTTGAACTTGTTGATTTTAACTCTACCGAGGTCAGTTTGAGTAACTCGTTTGTAACTGCAATCAAATTCACTTGTATGAATTGTGTCATCTGGGCAGTTCACACTATGTGACGTTAGCGCATGCATTTGATGCTTTCACCCTTGTTTGTCGACCTTGACACAGACAGCCTTTCTGATTATGTACACGAAGTTGGTTGCACTGAGAATACGTTCAATCCATTTGGATCTGTAGTTTGAGGGGTACTTTCAGTGAAAGCATAATGGTTGTTTACCGTATTCTCCGACCATATTCACACCTGACGGAGAGATCACATGAGCGGTGTTGCGGTTGATGTCTCTAGCACTAAAACACTGATCGGACCGTGTGTCCAAATGACGTTCCCCTATCGGGAATTACATAATGGGGCCACGGAGTTCTGATCCCAGATCAACATTACCTTGGTTTTTCCATTGAACAAATCTCGTGAATGTTGGTTACTTGGTAGGCGCTTTCACGTACATCTACCGTTACCTCGGACTGTTATATGGATTGACGACATGTCACAATTCGTAACGTGCATACATATGCAGGATTTTCGTCTTAAATCTGCTCTTTGTTTTGTCGGCTTGTCATTTCTATACGGTTTGTTTCGTTGCTGTATTCATTACTACTCTGTTTCACGATTGACAGTGTTTATGGACCGAAGGCTCTTGTGCGGGCATCGTGGAACATAAAATGTGTCCCACATATTGATCCACGTGTCCGTATCCAGTACAACCTGGTGATATGATTGTGTCTATCTAGTGAACCTGAACAAAAGAACCCGACTTTTTCTTCCGCTACATCCAACGATGGCTCAAGTGGCAACACACTAGGATAGCCTAAACGCTTATATCTTTTAGTATGCAACTACTGTTTATATTTCCGTTCCGTTGGTTTCAGTTATGATCGTAACGAAATAACCGGTCATCTGTCATGCATTATTGGAACACGGTGTGCGCTCATAGTGTGGTTAGCCATTGTTTGCAACCCACACAGTCGTAATAAATCAAACTAGCTTTGCACAAAGATAAACAGATTTGCGTATTAGCTGGCAGATTTCCGGTGAAGCGGTGCTAATAAAGCTGTAAAAAAGTATTTATGGCCCAAGTAATTTGATATCCTTGGCATACAAACAAGTGTATCTTTGTACCAGGATCTGAAGAACTTGTACTTTATAATTTGTTCTTTTATCGGTAACGGGTGATGTTAGCCCTAGTGTAACGGCGACAAATAGTACACTTCCGTCACTTGTCCAGCTGCACTTTGACAATCACAAAGAATTATTTAACCACCATCAAGATTTCCATACATAGGCTGCCAACGGACTTCAGCCACGAGTTAGATGACAAATTCTTTGTGGTTGACTTACAGCCACTGCTCGCTAACACTACCGCCTCAGTACAGCGCAACTTCACGTTTCCAATATTGTTCAGTATTCAGTTGTATACATTGTTCACCGTGTGGTGAGTAATCAAAGGCATCCCGAGGGAAGCGCGCGCTATGAATATTGTTCAGAAAGGAGTCTCCCAAACTCAGCATAGATCTCCCAGGTCATGGTTAACAGGATGTTAGCAAAAGCGTCGATTAGTTGCAGGTCACGACAACCTGCATATCGAAACCTGGGAGTTTTCAATGGCAGTGGAAACAACGTTCTTCTTCAAATCCTTTATGGTGACATCTGCAATTAGTTTTTTACCTTTCCTCCACAGAATCTGTTTTAAATAATCCATCCTTCACTATCTATCAGCGACATGCAAGGTTGTGGATTGCCACACAGACCTCTGCTACTTGGGTAGCAATTTGCTGACCAGTCTGTCCGTGGACCGCGAGTTGTGTGCTCGTGTGGTGAAGGCTGGTGCTGCTTTCGGGTGTCTTGAAAGACGTATCTGGAAGAAACACAGCCTGAAGATAAAAACCAAGCTGCATATCTACCACTGCCATACTGCAGGAAAACCTGGGCATTATACCAATGGAATGTGCAGTATCTGAGTCGTTTATGTCTGCAATGTTTAAGATACATTTTGGCTGTTGAGTGATCGGACATGTTTCGAAACACCGAGGTAGTTCGGCGAGCGGGTACGAACAGGATTAAAGCCATGTTGTTGCTGAATCAGCTTAATTGGCTAGAACACGTCCGTAGGATGGTCTACGACCGAATTCCGAAGCAACTGCTATACGGGTAAGTAGGAACAAGCAAGTGAACTCTTGGTAGTCAGAAACTGAGGTGCCAGGATATTATCTGTTCAAGTCTTTCGCGTTTAATATCGAGTTTAGATCCTGGGAGGACTTAGCATTGAACCGGCCGACCGGAAAGAATACGATCCGGACATGCATCCGGAAGTTCGAGGGGTGATAGCCGCATGATCATGAATTGAAGCGCGCGGCAGGCAGTGGAACCATAGATACCATAGGTCGTGGTGACGACTATATGGCGTTGCGACGTGTGTGGTCGCGAATGCGCTGACTCTCTCGGGTTGTTAAGTCATCAATATACTCATAATACACTGTCACCGGAGAATCCACGGGTACGTTAGACGCAAGCAAGTTGTCTGTTTTTTCCTTCGTATGTAGTAACGAACGCCGTCGTTTGTTAAACCCCTCGCTCCTGTTTTCATAAACCTGGATCTTCGTGATCTGCACATTCTTCTCTTCAGTTTTGCTAGTACATTGTACGATGAATGTCTCGTTTGTTTTTCGATTAAACCCCGATTTTTTTGTTTTTCTTCATCTTATCTAGCACGTAATATGTACTACTATATTAAACTATTTCTTCCCCCATAGTTTCAGTGTTTTTTTACCAGTTTAGCTCTCACCATTGGAGTCTCTCTGCTTCTTTGTTCCCAGAAGATGAGGGTTCTAGTTTCATACTAGTCCAATAATTGGCTAACCAGAATTGCCCGGCTGGACCTCTAACGCCTCCCCTCACATCCTTCATGTTCTTATTCCTTTGGGCTTACACTGGTCGCTGGGTGAGTGAATGGAACTACACGTGGTGCAGCGCAAGTCATTTGTGGTGTGTCGTGCGCATGCGTCCTGTGGCTTTGGTCAGTGTGACAAGCTACTCCGAAACGAATGCCGCCCACCAGCCTCAGTCGATTTTCCGGAATAGGTCGTGAGTGCAGGGACAACTCAACTCTAGTGCAGCACTTTGAAGATGCGGCGCGCAGTCTAGTCCGATCGTTTACTTTGTTCAGTGAGGGCTGCAGAGGAACTAAGGAAGTCAATGTCATCCAAGTACTCCATATCAGTCAGATTGCTGCTAAGAATACACTCAACACCAGGCTCGTTGGGTTTCCCATGCGCACCTTACAGAATATTGTGTATGACAAAAATAAGCAAAAACTGGGAGACCGGGCAACATTGGCGACCACCACTGGATGTGACGGGCACCCTATTCGGAGACTGAGCGCATAATTATCAGTCGTGCACGTTTGATGTTTCAAACGAGGCGTTACCCTTCATGGTTCTATCATACTTTAAACCGTCAACTATGGGGTTGGGAAAAGTCACTCACTCACTCACTCTGCTGTTGACCAGTGCTCCGCTCCGTACGTAAACCGAGCTTCTAACGCTTTCCCTGTCTTACCATCCGCAGATGTGTATTAACCTACGTCGCTTTCTGAGCCAAAAATATAAACTACTCTGACCACTGTTCCGCTTTCTGAAATGTATCAGACTGCTACAAACTCGAATGCGTATAACTATGGCTTTCAAGAGATAGTCAGAAAACCTTACCACGAGATCATGCTTGTTCAATATGAACTGCTGTTGGTCAGCTACCTTTGTCGTGTCGATTCATTGATGCAAATGGAAAGATCGTCATGATCATTAGGAATTGCCTTGGTTGACCTGTAATCGTTGATGGTGATGGTGGCCGTCCACCGTCTCCAATGAAATCTCATCCCGTCAGCCATTTGTAGTTTTTTATCGTTGCGTGATTTTAGCAGCTTAGGGTTTGGCTTGTGCAGCCGTTGGACTTGACAGAGTGTCGGTGTTTACTGTTCTCACCTACATTTTTAAACTAGTGAGGACTATCTGCCCTTGATAATCGTCAACAAGGGAGACTTACCACAATCCACTTTAAATCGTACCAAGTCTGCATTACTTTAGGCCTGCTTAATTTTTCACCGACAATACTTCTACGTTTATGACCATTGTGACTTCAGCTCCAATTTTTTTAAGGCTATACCTCATTGGTATCGTTCTGCAGGCGTTCAATTCAGCAGTGATCAAAAGTTGAACGCCAAATGAACTTAAAACCTAGACCGGCACGAGTAGTTGAATAGTCTGGGTTGAAGCAGTTACTTCTATGCTAACGTTGACCTGACTGAACTGCATTTGTTCCTTTCCTCTTGTTATTTTTCTTACACTTTGCGATAAAATTTAACGCTTGCTTTCAAAGTTCGCATCACCGGTCCAAGTTCTAGCTTTCTCGAAACCCAGTAATCTTGCCGCAATCGATACCTGAGTTTATCTGGGTCTCCCAGCCTGGAATTGCCGTTAACCAGCGGAATCGATCAACTGCAAACCTTATCTGCAGCATCTCGACCCGGTGTGTTGGTCTATGGTCGAGTTTACCATACTTCGAATTAGTCTTGTGCAAACCGGAGATCGTACGACTGAGCTGTGCCTAGTATACACTCATTAGTTCAGACTCCGACGGCTTTCAGCCATCTGATCTTGATTAGCTCGAGTCACACTTGGCATCCCCTTACGATCATGGCTTGTGTTTGTTCCTACATCTTTAGGCCATCCATAGTTGCAAACTTTTTTATGTGATTTGCATATACTATCGACTGTGCAACAGTTTTCTCACCGTTTTTTCCATCTTTCCTCGCTTCGTACTACTTCACTCACCCTAATACATGCATCTTATCACGTGAGAGTTTATGTTATCACCATACATCAGTCAGAATGTATTTCTGCCATTCTCTTTAAAATACCGTGTAGCCATCTTATTTGAGCATTAATTCCCTGAGCGCTTTTTGTGTCAAATTCTAATGTCCTTTACCTTCGATAGGTGGGCATACGGACCTCTGAACTGGAGGCCATTTTCTTTGCTACCTTTGAAAATGTGCGAGGAACAGTAATTGCTTGTCAGTATCCGGCCAACTATGTTTCACCGGTGAGTGTCATATATAGTGGATTAGTGGTACAACGTCAACTTGGTTCACAAAACCTCTTGACTATCGACTGTCGCACATACAGTTATAAGTTTAAATCCTGACTTTATCGAATGTTCCTGTATACATTTGGGAAACCTGTTTATGTTCACTCCATGGCTAATTTAATGTGTTGTATTTTGGTGAGGGGTTTATCATGTAAAAAAAAATAAACCCAAAAGGATGAGTGGATTTATCTATTACAAAACCCGTTTTTGGCGTCACGTTATTGAGTGGAAAAGGACCGTACTGAAAAAGTGAACCTCATTATTTCGGATCAAGCCACGCTTAACAAAAGTGGACGAGTGCACATTAGGACTCCTCTGATGGAAGAATGAATTCCAAGCTGTCTCAAGCGCTTGAACGAACAAGATAGTTCACGGACTGTGTTTTGTTGATTCAAATCAGTAGGAGGCCAGCCACCTCCTCCGAATGGACTACCTAAAGTACACGAGAAGAACCGAATTTCAGAGGCTGATACTTGACACAAGAAACTCCCTATCATGCTGTAGTTCACTGGCTAGAACAATTTGTGATCAGTACGCCCAGTTATTCATTCCTATAACCTTCGTGATGTTTTGTATTTTTTTAGACCGTGAATATTGTGAACACCAATGATGTTTATGTACTGGTTAGGCCTCACAACATTTATCGAGTGCCAGTAATCTATGTTATTAGCTATATCTATGAATACATTTATCAGTCCCATAGACCTGTTTGCATGATAACTACCCGCTTATAAAAGGGCTTTTTCTACGGTAGTTGTTAAATACATGCCTTTAGTTCATCAGCGAAGTACGGAGGAAAATCGGTGGTTTTGCTATAGGGTCACCCATGGGTTTCCCGGTAGCTAATATGTTCATGAAAAGCCTGCTGCATAACATCTACGTAGTGGTAGGCGGCATCTACTTTTACCATCACTGTGTGGATTGTGTATTTATAACCATAGTTGACTACATAGAGACTTCCTCTCTAGTTCGTCAACCCAGCAGCATTCTTCTCCATCCGCTTCACTTCGAACTAGAATCACGCAGCACGCTTCACTTATTGGATGATTAATTATCGAGATGCACAGCGAATTCCCTTCATAAAAGATTCGGTCGTAAACGAACTTAAAAAGGGTAGTATGTAAACTTCAAAGCCCAACACGAAAACAGCCATAATGCCGCGCAACATCGAACAAGTAGAGTACGTAAAATTAGTTGCCTCATTCCATATATTATTAATTCCCCATATATGTGCCCTGGATACGCTTCTATGCCAAATCTAACCACCCTCGAACCATGACTGCCCCGGATCCTTGAGTTTTCACCCAGGAGGACGCGCTGAGTCGATGAGGACAATCCTCAACCGTTGGTTTTTCAGGTCGGTGCCTCGTCATTGTCTGACAGTCGCACTGCCCCCTCCAACCGATCCCGGGTTCCACATATAACACTGTACGAGCCGAACTGTAGGGTAGCACACGAAATACCTTAATAGTATTACACTACTCAAATTAACGAGGTATGTTGCACAGACTCTCCAACAGAGTCGATTAGACTTGCTGAGAACTTATTAAAGAGTGAGCATGATGCAAACTCGTTGCAAAATCACCCCAGAATTGCTATCCCGAACGGTTTATCATGTGAATACTTACTGTCCGGAATTGAGTAAAGTACTGCGCCGGCAACGGGGAGTAAGTACATCCGTGTAAGCTGTTGTTCCAAAACAATCAAACAACGAGTTTACTTAATCGCCGTCTGAACAAAGCGACAACATATTTTCCTCATTATGGTGGTGTGTATCGACTGCATATCTCCGTCTGTCCCTCTTTTGCTCAACAATGAAGTCTTAACCTATACCAGAAGTATGCTTATTCACTCTCTCCTGTGCTGCTGTGTAGCAACGTAAATTGGTCTTTCGACAAGACGACTGTCACTCGGCGTGACCGATAAGCAAATCAATAAGATTGGTAAGTTTCTCAGTGTTCGATTGTCTCGTTGACGTTGGCCAGAGCATCGGCATGATTTAGCCCTTCGATGTCACCTGTAGTGCGCCGAGCTGCCAGTCCTAATCATCTCAGCAGTGACACCCGGCCTCAGTGGAATGATTGTTATTAGGCCACGTAGTCTCGTGTTATGCGTTCGAAAGAAGTTCACCTAAAAGCTTGATCTAAGTAGCCCTCAATTCACTACTTCATATTATGGTTGAAGTAGATGTCAACCATTAAATTACTAACCATGCGACTTATCGCACGGGTGAATCAGCCTCTCGTTGTTCTAATGTCAATCAGTCAACTGTGATATTGGATTAAAAATTCCTCATATTGTTAGTATTTATTTCATTGTACGTAGATATTTAAAGGCTCCAAGGGAACATTTTTTCGTCTCTCCGTCTTCTCTGTAGCGGTCTAATGGGAATTCTGAAATACGGTTAAGGTTGGCTGGCGTGCCTTTCGCTTAATGTGTCGAACTCCGGTAAGGTCGACTCAGCAGGTGTTCTTTCTATGCAGATAAATGTCACATAACACGACGTCGATTTTTCGGATAGGAAAAAAATGGCTGAACTTGCATGATTTGGTAAGGTGTACTATGCATGGTCGATCGATATTCGCCTTTGTTTTTGCAGATAATCGAACCCGTAAGCTACGCGGGAGGAAGGATTGGTAACCAGTAACACTGCGTATCAGACGGTTCTGCTGTCGGCGCTCGAATATAACTTGTGGGTATAGCGTAGACAGATGCAGCAGAGTCTAAATGACATCGTTGTCGTTTGCCTTCAATAAGATGCTGAACAGAAATCTCTTGATCCAAGAACACCTCAAACACCACTTGGCACTTTCTGAACCTATTATTCCTCGTTGATCATTCTGACGGATGACTTGTGCTATTCGGCAAAACGGTTCTCCTTTCGACACTTCGAACAGTTTCTTCCAAGCACCTGACGTTTTTCTTCCTGTCGTTCATGGTTTCCGTCAGAAAACTGGCAGAGATACATTGCGTGCCTTGCTCGTGCTTGGCCACTCGCGTTGAGCCCCATTGTGTTTTTTCTGTTAAAGTCACTCATCCTCTGCTCCGCCGCAACTTTGCTGTTGCAAATATCGGTAAACTGGGAAAGCGTTAATTGTCTCACCTTCAGCTGTCTCTAACTTATTGTGTGATAGGTGACCAAGTCGGAGGCGCGATCACGCCAAAACAAGGTGCACTATATCAACGCGGCGGTAAGTTACGTCCGAACTCCACAGCGAGAATGCATTTCGGACAACATGGGCGACCGGACGAGCCGTCACTTAACGAAATCGGACCAACAGACGAGGAATGGCAGGCAAGAAACCCACCACAGAAGGCGTCAGCCACACGCACAAAACCGAGCAGAAGTGCACATCAGCGGAGACAGCCGCTGCATTGTGCACTAAAATTCCGGCTCACAAATACGAGGACGCGTATGGCGTTGGAGCATGTTGAGTTGGGCAATAAAGATCGTGCTTTATTGGACGAATTTGTTACAATTGCAGCGTCCTGAACTCCAAGGACCATTCGGTTGCGAATTATTTGGTGGATTGTCAAGCCGGAGTTGCGGGTGCTCCAACTCTCGGCAGACTACATCGACGAGGCAACAAGGTACGTCCAAAAGCCTACAGCGAGCGGGTTGGGGACAGAGCGAGCGACCGGATGAGTCGTCGCTCAACTGGATCGGACCAGCGGACGAGGCATGGCAGGCAAAATGGAATGAATAACCAGATCGAGGGGCACGATTATTCTGAAAGCCGGAGGATTACCTTAACGTGGTCGTAGAACACCGTCGGAGGCCATAGTGCACGGATTGCGGGCAGCTCGAGTGACCGAACGAGCCGTTGCCCAACGGATGAGGAATGACAGACGAAAAATCCCCTGACAAGAGGCGTCGGACACAAACTGGGCCGAAGTGCGCACGACGTGTGAACGGAAATCGGGGGTGTTGTGGTCCGGACTGATGACTCATAAACGCGAGTGCACGCGCAGTATGATAACCAGTGGGTTAGACAATAAAGGTCGTGCTTTATTGGACGCCTTTTCGCTACAATTAAACCATTCTTTATGCACTTGCAATAATTACAAGCTCTAGCCTACTCCTTCGGCCTCGCCACATACTATTCGATAGGTTCTACATGATGATGGTTCCTTTGAAACAACCGGAATCGTTCATAGGTTTCATTCGCCTGGCCAAGGTACTGTTTTTTGAGTGTATTAATCGCGTACCCAGATCGTCCTTGTCTTCGTCGTGAGCAAAAGTCAAATTCATTAAGACCTGTCTTCCTCCGTCCTCACTACAGTGTGAAAACATCATCAACTGGTATTCTGTTCATTTTTCAGACAAACTGTTCAATGCAGTAGTCATGGGAATTCTGTTCACACACCCCATGCTTCTGGTAGCTGACTGCGTTAGAAGGAACGATTGCAACTTCATCCAATGGAACCTTGGAACCTCCACGTGGGCTTCTGTTTGTCTTCTGACACCATATCACCTGATTGGCTACTGAGTCTAGAAAATTAGAATAGCAGTGGTGTGGGCGGTACTAAGCAATCTCAATTCGTTAGAACATCAGTGTCTTTGTAATAGAGTACCAACAGTGTTTTCGATTGCTATTGGGCAACAAACGTTGCGCTTTGACTCGCCCGTTGGTTGTTACGTTCCACGATTTTGCCTTAAACTGTTCGGTTGTTTAAATCCGACACGCGTTCAAACAGTCGGTTTTGATGACCACCTCTTACAAATAAATTCGATGTTACAACTGATCACCGTTTTTGGTTTGTTAACCCTCATCGACTACAATTCCACCTACAGCAGCTTGTATGTGGACTGTGGTTGACTGGGCTTTCTCCAATCACGAAACCACTCCAGTTCAGTCTCATTGCAATCTAAAAAGAGATGGTAGACTAAAGGTCGCTGTGGACTCTGTCACACTCTTCAGTGTTCAGCTTAGTAACATCAACATTCCAGGAAGGTAAGTTATAATGCTGTCATGGCACTGATGCTCCTCAAAAACCTGAGTAAAGTAAACGTTGGAAGAATCTTATTTTAAAAGTTTCAGGTAGTACATTCCAAAGTCCTTGTCTGTTGTAATTTAGATCACCTCTATCGATATTGAACTTGGATTCACTCCAAGGTGAATCATATTTCATCAAAAGTCAAAACACGTTTTCGGTGTATCGTTTTCAGGCCAAACACAATGCAGTAAATATGATACAATAATATATGTATATATATACATAGTATATGGGAGTAAACATGGAGAATATGCGAACACCATCCTGCTCGGTTGACAACTGAACAACAACGGACGATTTCCAACACAGTTTGACCTACCTAGTTGACACGGGTCACAGTCAATGTGGATGTCGCATTCAAACCGATCTACCTCGTCACACGTGTTCACACCAGAGGTGCGAAATGTACTGACCGCTGCGGAGGCTGTCGGAATTCGGTTACGAAACCCTAATCTGCGCGCACGAAAGTATCTTGTTCAAGCACTGAAGTTACTATGGTCTGCCGTCTTTGGAACAATNAGTCTATCTGAATGCGAACGCTGCGATCAAATGTGAGTGATGGTCAACTTGAAAATAAACCAAATCCCCGACTACTCATCAGTAATCCATATCAGTTTAGTCGTAAGTTCATAGTTTGAGGCAATCTAAATTGACCTGGAGGAGGGCTAAAGTATATTGGGCTCTTTAGTCTGCGGATAGTCCTGTTTATCATTGTGTGCCCTTTATGCGTGAAGATGTGTTCTTGTTTTTTTGGATGATAAATCACGATAGGGCGTTGAAGTAAACCAATCTAATCTCAGAGTAGTTGACTGTGAAACAGACAGAGTTGGCAAACACTTACGGGAACAGTTCTCTCAAATTCCATAAGTGCTAGCAAGCGTTTATCCAGAGTATTGTGTGATAAGCTGTTACTCTCATGGATCGGGCCATCTTCTTGGGTTGTGTGTAGACCCCTAATTCCCAGAATGATGGCTCCCATTGTTGTGGTACAAATTTCTCGGTTTTATGGATTTCTTTTCATGGGCTCATAATTTGACCTTCTAATCTCAGTGTCTCGTTACCAACACGTATTGGTCACTCTTCCAGTGGAACTGTTTTTTCTCATCGAACCCTCATTAGTCGCGTTTCCTTACACATTGACTTCGTGCCTTTGTCACGCTCTAGTCGCATTAGTGAGCGGTCGCATGTTGCAGCCCTCGATCTGTGCTGTATTGGGAACCCGAGCGCACGAAGCGTCCATTGTGTGGTGAACTATGATCTGTTACCTGCTAGGCAGCGTAAGGAGACGTGGATATGGTTCCATTTTGAATAGTCGAAATCCTCTACTGCTCATCTAACACGTGATTCTTATAGAGCTCCTACACACGAGTAACTGTAAGAGGCATCGGTTTTAGGATCAATCTAATAATTTGCAGCGTATGATGCGATAACTAACTCAAGTTTCCGTCGGTCGGAAGTCTGGCTACTTGAAACGTTTCTTCAGGTTTGGAATGTTTTATGCACTCACGCGTGATACCGTGACACAAAAACGTGTGCCGTCCTGTCCCTCATTTATTAAGTATGTGAATATAATGAGGTTTTGTCGCGGTTATGATTATCAGGTTGCCCTTCAAATATCCACTTTCTCTCCTCCCTCCACAACATTAATGTGACTTTGACTTCATTACTCATTTACCCAGTCACAATAGTCATGACCCTGACCATAGAACACTATGGTTCGGGCCGCCGCTCATCACATCACTGAAGTGTAATAGACCAGAAGAAAAAAAATGTACGGAAAAGGATAAAAACCGATAAAATAGGGTTAAGCGAAGGAATTAAAATGGGTTCGATGTATCCACTAGGTTAATTTTATTTATTATTGCCACCGTCCTTTTAGGTGGCCTCAGTTTTATTGTTATTCCAGTTCGTCACCTGCCGGTTCCTTCTGGACTGCGGTTTTCGGTAAACGTTGCTTTTGCAAGGGTACTGGTCATCATCATCACCGAAGACGATAATATGTCAGTGGTTCTCGTTGATGCCGAACTACCATACAACCATGAAGAAAAAAGCAAACCCTAGCCTAGGAGCAGAAAGAGGAGGAGAAGAGACCAAACTACTTCAACAACATCAAGGCAACTACACCTTGCGAACAGATAAATGAGCTGTAAGTGTCAGTAAGGGTATCATCAGTGAGACAGCTATCTTACGGATTTCACTGCCTCCCTTCATTGAGTGCATTTATTTCACGGACAACTCGGTCAAACGAAGGCAACATTCACACCCCTGAGACCCGTCATCCGCCATCCCACCCAGAGTTCTCAACCACCGACTGTGGCCAACCCTTTGTTGAACGACTTTACTTTATCCACGCCAGGCCACCCCACACCTTACTCCACTCAACCACAGCATCGACAAAAGTGTTCAGTGCAGCAAACGGTTGGCTGGTGTTCTCAGTACGTGGTTTAGCCATCGAACTTTGTGCACACTTAATGGTGGAACGAGGCAACCAGCTGGGCAACCATCAACAAATGTTCGCTTCCTAACCTCTTTTTTGCTTGCACGTTGGTAAAAGCCGAAGCGATCGATCGAACGTAACCGTCGATGGTGAAATACGTGAGGACAGATCACGTCCTCTACCCTGAGTGGCAAGGTTTCACGGACGTAGAGGAGTACATCCTACGACATAGTCGACTTGTATGGCAATCCTTGTGCTTCGGAGGGATATCTGCCTTTCGTCAGAGACGTTCTAGGTTGTCGAATACCATCCGACCCTTGAAGATGTGAGCTTCTGTCTCATTTCCCTCACCTCCGCGAATTTGTGAATACACAACCCGTTCGACAACCTTGTTCTTCTTCATTATCCATCATGAAACAGGCGCGTTCATAGCAGTCTTGCAGAAACCGTTTGCACTTCGAGGCCACAAGGCGCATCCCAAAGTATGTAGCGGAGCATGAAATAGTATCTAACATTGTCCGTGCTGCTTACTGGTTGTCAAACAACAGCACCCTGTCGTCAGCATAATCAAGGCCAGTTCCTGCAACAGGTAGGAGGTTGATGTAGGCTTTTTGTGGTTGACGCAGCCCATCCTCTATAGCTCCGTCTAAGGTAGCATTTCAAGAAGATGGTGGAGCTTCGCGTACGCCGCTCTCGGTGCGGAAACTGTAACACAGCCCACAATGGATCGTAGTCTGTCTGCATACTTGTTCAGCACACTCGTGCGTTTGAGCGAGTGTAGATCGAGCATCTGACTCGAGCACACTTGTATAGTCGAGAGAAACGACAATTGTTGACCAGCAGTACGTATGACGCTACTCTGGAACCTGACGAAGAGTGAAGATTTGATCAATACATCCTCGCCTGGGACGAGGCATTGCCTATTCTTCCCTAATGCCTGACTAGGTATGGCGGATTTCAGAACCCTAGTAATGACTCGGTTAAAGCTAGTTCAGTTCCCCTGTGGTTTTTGAAAGAGGCTCTGATTCTTTTCTCTAATATGTAAATCGTGAGCGAGCTACCCTAGCTGACAGGTGTTCTCTGTCGTCCACACGAATTGAATCAACTGAGTCAAAGTTCCTACTAACGCCTCCTCATCTTCTTCAGGAAGTTCTGACATGAGGTCGTCTGGGTCAGTTGCCCTATCACGTTTGAGAGGTGGGATGCAATTGCGGACCTCAGCTATGGTGGGTGGTTCTCAATCTGCCGACCAATGTAGTACGTTGCAGGCTTGTGGTGGTACCACAGTGAAAGCAGGGGGCCAGTTGAATTCCGTGAAGGAAGAACGGTTTCTGTTTCATTAATCTTCGCCGCTAGCCATGCTTCACGGTCAACGATATCCGTCGTGGACTCGTTGTCTGAATCGCCATGATGAATGTTTCTTCTGACATCTGGCAATCCTGGAGACTTCTATGCTATGCTATGCAATGTTTGTTTAACCCGGAAACCCCTGTGTGGCAGGCTATGACACCTGCTTCACGGATGGCCTGCGAGATTTGGGTTGAACAGTTGTTGGGATCTTCGGGGCTAAGACTGTTAATCTTGTATTCTAGACCAGTTTGGTACCCCATACTTCACTGATGGTCTAGCCAGCATCCTTGTAGGCAGCCGTTGTCGTCTTTGGAATCATTGCCCAGCGAAAGTAAAAACGAAACGATAATAATTTACCAGCGCATGATTTGAGTCCAGGTATGTGCTGTAATGGAAACGCCAGTTCTGATTTGAACCACGCCACTCATAACTGCCAACTACACAGTCTGACTGAGACCATGTCCGATTGAGTGAGGGAGAACGCTAAGTAGAACAATGACGCGCGCGATGTCTACAATCAGTACTGGCTAGAAATATGCTGTGTTCGGTACACAGTTGTGACAGCTGTCCACCATCATCCGACGAACGTGTTACCAACGTAGGCCCAATGCTTGAACGCAACTCAACCTGATCGTTCATGTCTGGCCAAAATGACTATGCCGCAGCCATGTGTACACCTAAGGCGAACAGCTTGCAATGAGAGACATCCTTGACAGTGATATCACTGCAGTCCGTTAGAATCTGGGGCTTGTCCCAAAAGATCCTGTCAGACGGATGGCACCGAGTTTGCTGCTAAGAGGCATCTGGTCTACCGGTGTGGTTACAGCCGTTGTGCTGAGAGCTATACCTACCGCGGTCTGACGGGTAGTGGTTGGCGTGAAGTCACGTAAAGTATATAGCCAGTATAGTGTACATTGTTGACGACTGTCCTGGATTCCAGTTTCTGAAGTGTATCTAACGTCGAAATTCATCGAGCTTAACGTCCGTTCGAGAGTGGCCTGTCTACCTAACTGTTTCAGAGTGCGGATTTTGAAATCATCTATGCGAATTCGCATTTTAGGCCTGAGCAGTGGACGAGAGGTTCTGGAAGCCGCGTAGTAAGAATTGGGACATACGGGGATGGTTTTATCTTGATCAGCTATATCTTTTGTGAGTTCTGTTGACTAACTACTAGGAGATGGTTTTGGAGGTTGCTGAAAGCTAAGTTGGATAGAATGGTGGAGGAGGGGTCGGTATTGGTGTGTTCTCGTCCGTCCACCCTGTCGTATGCAATGGATAGGGCGATCCGGTTTATATTGCGGTACGGCCGGTGCAGCATGAACTTGTCAGTTTTGTGAGAATTCATGGTTGTATGTGGTCCGGGATACTTCCAGGACGCCCATATCTAGACATGAGAACAACTGAGGTTTTCAACTAAATGTTGTACCACAAGACAGCAGGTGGGTGACAGTGTACTGGAACTAGTACTTATTTTGGAAAAAGACGTCTGTTGCCTTCCGATCTCCAATTTGGAGGACCAAGAGATTGTAGTTCATTTGGCCGCTCTACTTGCTGGCCTGTCTGTCGTGAGTGACTGTTGGTGTGATGGTCACACCATCTAGTTCAACCCAATAGGTCATCGAGATGTGTATACCGTCACATCGCTTCAACATCCTCTGTCATTATGACTAGTGTTTTGGGCGCTGATAATTTTGACAACCTTGGAGAGGGTTTCATGGTTGGTTTTATCCAACGGAATTAACTAGAGAGGTGTTTACTGGGTTAAACAGAACCCAACACAAACCCTTCTGTGATTTGGCTTTAATGTGCATGTGTTTTGAAAGTGTTCACTGGACCCTACGTTGTGATACGTAGTGTAGAAATTTTGTTACATGCAACCTGATCGGAAATGCGCCCAATGCTGTTTGTCTAAACTCATCGTTCTCGGAGGCCTCCTTTTCCGCTCCAGTTTGTAAGGTATACGCTGTCTGATTTACGTTCTCCAACCCGTATGTTTGCAACTGCGTTCATGTATCACTTGGCGGTTCAATGTCGATACTGGATTAGTAACGAAAGTAGTTGCAGGTTGACCATATTCAACCCTACCTCAAGCAGTGTTTTTAGTGGTAGAGTTCATTATACCAGTTTACATACGTTTCCAAGGGGTAGTACCACACTCTATCGTTGGTCGTGTTCTCTTCAGCATAAATAAGTCTGTACATCTGCTTTTTTCTAACTTCCTAATTGTCTGAGTTTGACACTGGTTCAAGCCATTGTCTATCTCTTTCAACTATTTGAATTCAACAGATGATTTCCCTTCCCCACATTATTTGTCACCAGGCCTAATAGTTGGGATAGAAAACCCAGTGACGAAAATTCGTAAATGCATAATTAGGCTTATGATCTACCGCATCGTGTTTCCGTTCTTGTCCTCATTGTTTGTTACTCAGCGTGTGTGAATAAACGAGCTTAATTACCACGTATTATGTGGTGGCGCACGATGACCAACGCATCAGCCCTCGGGTGACGTAAATGATTGTTCATCACTTGATTGTCTGCTTGGATGAACCGAAGACCACAGTCCTGCTTGAACGACAAGTAAACTGATATCAGTACCCCTCGGTTTCCTCGTCGTATTTGAGCAAACAGTCAGCACCCATTCGATTCACCCATCGTTTGACATATCACTTTAACGTGGCCGACATACTGACTCATGCGTGCTATGCGCGTGCCCCATTGGTACGGCGAATCGCATCCACCCAATGTTTTAAGGTGAATTACTCTTGATGCAGGGCACACTTGTTCGATGCGTTTGTGTTACACACGAACAGTTCGTCTAGTGACGTTACAATGTAGTATAACATACAGCTTCGTTTGTGGGTGGTATAGCACAGCTGACATGCGTGGAAACTTGAGGGCAGGTCTCAACACCAGGAAGATCAGGTACTGGAAGGGGCTATTGGAAACATGTATATGTCTCATGCGTGACATGCCACCAAAGAGAATGTGGGTGCTTTCCCGTCAACGATATGAATATACATCAGCCGTGCAAAATGATGCCTATGCTCGTGCTATATTTTCACATACCTCCAATGAACGTCATGCAATAAACAACTCGGATCAAGCCTCTGTTGCAGTCACAACAGCAAGGGGACTGGTTTGCATGTGTTTTACTAACTTCCCTACCGTTGTGGCGACGTAGGTAGCTATGTGATCTTATTGTCTAGTGTTGTTCATCACCAGTCATGCTTCGCAGTTTGAGCATTTGTGAAACGTTTAAACTCATGGTCTGAAAAACTAGAAACACCATCATTTCTTAATTTGCATACGCACCTAGGTTCAGTTCAAGGAAATCAGTAATGCTGTTTTACCACGTGCTGAATTGGCATTCCGGCTTATCACCGTTGAGGCATTCCAACACTACATAATCGGTTGTCCTCAACGTATCGAAGGTGAACAATATCAGCGAAACACGTTACAGTTCAATATTTGTCTAGTCCTGAAACCCAAAACATGTCCAGCTGTGGATGATATGACGCGGTGGCAATTTTGGGGTGAACAGTCTGCCGGTGGATTACGTCTGTCTATCCAAGAGGCATATGAATCGCTGGCAGTGAAAATTAATCGATATTTTTATACGCTGGAATTGGAATCTGCTTACCTCTCTGGCGGCATGGAGCACACTGATTGTGAAGACAATGGGCTGCGTCTGCTGCACTTGGATTCAATTTTTGATCAATTACGTAACGATGGTACATGCGTGCTCGACATCGAAAATTGTGGCTCACTCTATCTTCGGGTAAGCTTCCGAATCAATTTCCCCTACTCATCTGCATAGATCTTGTCTCATATCTTGAGATGAGCATCATCTTTATCACCTGATCGTTTATCACGTTCATCTGGCTAGTGTCCTCCTCAAAGCTGCCAGCTTCAGTTCCATTCTAACCAATATAACGTTCACCTAATACGGGTTGAATATGCCTTATTAGCCATGTTCGCCACGTGATCGTATTTCCTCTATTCTGAAACATCAGGTTTACGTATCTGTACCAGTCGATCATGTTCTTGTCCACTCTTGTCACTTTACCAGTATTTTGTATCTACACACCTCTCCTCACCGCTGGTAAACCCATCAGAAAAGAAGCACGGTAATTCTCCGGTTGGTCTAGTTCACCACGTGTCCATTGAGTTAACGGTTGATCTGAGTCAAACTTGCCGTATCCGTCATTTCACTCTATTTTTGTGCGTGTTCTCATTTTGCCGTCCCAGTTCAGTCCCTTGCAACTGGGCTCTGCGTGCAATCGACTGCTGTTAGATGTCAGCGAACTGACCGCAGACAACACATCACCAGTTCACTCATGTGAGAGTGGTAAGGCGCTCATCAAATCTCACTCCTCGACCCCTTGGGTGTCCGCCCAAACCTCCGTGCAACCTGATTGGGAGATAAATGATGATTGTGTGTTCGTTATGACAGCTCCTCTGCTCTCAGCTGATCATGGGATTGTCAGATGGGAAGCCATAGACTGCATCAGTCGTCGTTTGTTGAATCATCTAGACGGTTTACATTCCTTGCCGGAATTAGCAGAACTTGCCAAAGTTGATCTAACCGTTGCACGCTTTTGTCTGACCCATCTTGTTCGTTCCGGAGTGGTTCGAGCTCTTCCGTATCCAGACTTTCTTTCGCCGGTTCCACGACATTTGGAAGCTACTTCCATTTCCATCACAATGCCTGGTTGGCTTGGTCTACCACGATTAGCCTCACTGTTGACTGATCGTGCGCTGGGTGTGGCATGTTTGGACGCCGTAGTAAGTTCATATTTCCCCATTTTTTATACATCCCTCTGATTTTGAAGTAATCTCATCTCTGCTAAATCGAGCTGTCATTTTTATTAAAATCAGGGGACGTATTTCTGTAATGCATCCGTAACGATGCTCACTTAAGCCTGGGAAACCCAACAACGACCACATAAATATGCAATTTCAGCCTTGGGCAGCATCCGTTGACATTATGTCTCAGGTTGTCATTGTCGCGTTATGCGTATGACACAACCATGACTCACAGTGTATCGCGATGGAATCAAACCTATTTCACGAAATTTTGAGTGCATCGACGCATGAAAAACATTGTAATATGGTTCGAGTCCATTAACACGGGAAAGTATATTCCGCTCTAATCACATCGCTCAAATCTGCCATCTCAGTATGGTCCGGCTAACGTGGATCACGAGCGGTGGCAGCTGGCTTTTAACAAACATCTCGGCGGCTGACAGAAGTCACAGGGCTGGGAACTAGCATGCATCAATTAATCCAAATAAACGGATTCAAGGTATTCCTCTAAAGGAGTGTATGATGGCGAGCATCTGATCATCAACCGGCAAATAATGGAAAGCTGCGTTCGTAAACGAAAAAGATTTGTATCTCGGGAGAACGGCTGATCGGAATTTGCAAATTTCCCGGAGTATTCGAGCCATGTATTACTGCATTCAAGTTTGGTCGTCCGTTCGTCAGTTGTATTGAGGACTTACAAAATCGTATCGCAAATGCTGTAAGTTTCGTGGCCGCGTTATCGAGTAGGGTCGGTCAACTCAGTTTGTTCCGTTCTGCTAGATTTTTAACCTAATTGGTGTTTTGGTAAGTGTAAACTGTGGCGTCCTTGGTGATGACGTGCGTGTTTCTTCGGAGAAGTTGCTCGACTTGAACCGTCTCATCCATCAAACGTTTGTGAACACCTTCCGCACACCAACTGAATTCTTTCCACTTAAAACATTGTTATACTCCGAACTATTAAGCTGTGTCACACACGCATTATAACTTTGGGTCCAATGGTGTTTTTTTTAAGTCGTACACTTCCAACTTGAGTCAAATACATAGCGTGTTTCTAGATGCACGCGTGAGTCCAATCAGCATAAGTTTTTCTATTGCTATTTTCGTGAAGATAAAGACCGGTTCAACTTGTTTGTGTTATCTCGAGAGTTGTTGACCAGTTATTTTGCTTCAACCCAAACTAACTGCTGTAAGCAATTCTTTGGTCGAGCTTTACGTTCTTCGGTCACGTCCCATGATAGAAACTGTAGATGCGGAGTCTTATTTTCTGGACTTATAACTAGGTCTATCTGATTAAGTTTCTGCACCAAGTTGGATCGTGTTTTTTCTTTTATTGTACGTTCGGTAATCGGTTCTATCTCCAAGGTTCTAGCTCATTTTAGCGTTTTGTTACTCTAACCCATCATCTGTGATATATCCACATCAACTGCGTTGTGCTATTCCCAATCTGTTTATCAATATCCACACCATATTTAGTACGAATGAAGTCAAATCGTTCGGGCGTCGTGTTCAACATAGTACTGAAAAACATATTGAGAATGATACAACGCTAGAGGCAAGTTGTAATACTCGACGTCATCATCGTCCAAATTCCTGGAAATTGCTTCCTTATCCTGAGCACGTTCTTTCTGTTGATATCCATTCGTGACAATGAAATCTTCTAGGCTTGTCTCAGGAAGCAGCACAACTGGAATCAACGGTTCGAATCTCCGTCACGATGAGACTGGACCTTGACGTGGTGTGACGGCTTGCGCATCTCGATGACCTTTTGGGCTAAACTGGACAGAGTTACTCATACCAGGCAGGCCAACAGGTAGAGGTCTGACAAACCACAGTCTCCTGGTCCTCCAGGTTGGGGGTTGGAAGATGGTTGGCATCTCTTCCTGAAAAACGTACCATTTCTGGTACACCGCCACCCACCCGCTGCCTTGCGGTACAGGCTTTTGAGCCAAAGGCTTTGGTTGAGAACCCTAATCGTTCTCCTGTCTAGGTCTGGGCGTCCTGGCAGTATCTCAG
>QNGE01000051.1:334476-451914 GCA_008508345.1 Paragonimus westermani | reverse complement strand
TGCTCGGTTGTGTTTGCAAGGTGTAGGCACCTTGATGCTGAATGTTTGAATATGGACGTAGTCATTTTCAGTAGTTAGGTCCCTTCCCGTCCCCTTCTTTTTTCCTCCTCTCTCTTCCTATATAGGATTTGCTTTTTCTTCATGGTTGTGTGGCAGTTAAGCATTGGTGTGAACCACTGATGTATTACTGTCTATTATGATGATGATGATGACGGTTAGAATCTATTTTCGCAGATTAGCTTTCCAAGGTCATCATTTGCAACAAATACAGAAGTGGAGGCAGCCTTAATGTCAAGTCTGCTCGTCCCAAATAAATTTACCACTAAAGCGAATTCATTGTTTCATGGAGCCTTTAATTTTTATACGAACGCGTGAATATATGAGGGCTTTCCTTAGACCAATACACCAAGGAAGACTAGTTTGGGCCTACACAAAGCCTCCGGTTCATATGTATCAAAGGTTTCCACTGAAGTGTTTTGGACTTGTAACGATATATGCGTGTGCTGATCAAAACATTCCAACTAAAAAATGTAGGATGTTCCTTGTCGGACTTCTCTTTTGGGCCCGAAAATGTCACCTTCCCACCCATAGCCCACCCCCAAGAAAAAATTACGGATAAAGAATGCAGATTCTCAATCGTCGAGACTCCCTTTCAGCATCGAGTTAGACTAAGTGCCCAGCCCAACATATGCATGGTCGCACTCTGTTACACTTACGTACTTTGTGGAAAATTTTGCTATACGATTTTGTAAGTCCTCAATACAACTGACGAACGGACGACCAAACTTGAATGCAGTAATACATGGCTCGAATACTCCGGGAAATTTGCAAATTCCGATCAGCCGTTCTCCCGAGATACAAATCTTTTTCGTTTACGAACGCAGCTTTCCATTATTTGCCGGTTGATGATCAGATGCTCGCCATCATACACTCCTTTAGAGGAATACCTTGAATCCGTTTATTTGGATTAATTGATGCATGCTAGTTCCCAGCCCTGTGACTTCTGTCAGCCGCCGAGATGTTTGTTAAAAGCCAGCTGCCACCGCTCGTGATCCACGTTAGCCGGACCATACTGAGATGGCAGATTTGAGCGATGTGATTAGAGCGGAATATACTTTCCCGTGTTAATGGACTCGAACCATATTACAATGTTTTTCATGCGTCGATGCACTCAAAATTTATACGATTTTGTAAGTCCTCAATACAACTGACGAACGGACGACCAAACTTGAATGCAGTAATACATGGCTCGAATACTCCGGGAAATTTGCAAATTCCGATCAGCCGTTCTCCCGAGATACAAATCTTTTTCGTTTACGAACGCAGCTTTCCATTATTTGCCGGTTGATGATCAGATGCTCGCCATCATACACTCCTTTAGAGGAATACCTTGAATCCGTTTATTTGGATTAATTGATGCATGCTAGTTCCCAGCCCTGTGACTTCTGTCAGCCGCCGAGATGTTTGTTAAAAGCCAGCTGCCACCGCTCGTGATCCACGTTAGCCGGACCATACTGAGATGGCAGATTTGAGCGATGTGATTAGAGCGGAATATACTTTCCCGTGTTAATGGACTCGAACCATATTACAATGTTTTTCATGCGTCGATGCACTCAAAATTACGTGAAATAGGTTTAACTTCACCTCTTGTTGCTGGGGTCATACTTCTGGGGTAATCTGTGTGCTTAGACCAGTGACTGATCACGACTAATCTGTAGGTGGTCCCGGAGACTACTAATGTATGGTGATTAGAGTGATCTTGGTGGTATACCTCAAAGACATCAAGCGACAGACAGAAAGAATGTGCACAAGCTCGTCAAATGGGCTAAATGGACCTTCAGAAATGTTGTCTAGGAAACAACTAGCGAAAATCCCCAGCTGCCTCTAGAGGTTGCGATGAGAAAATCTACCCGTTCCCAGACGGATGCTGTACGAATCACGGCTACTTCTAACCATCGCAGGCTGCGACATTTAGGCGAGAGCTTTCAACACCTTTTAATCTCACGGTTTCAATGGAACCGATCTTCATATTCAGTTGCCTTTCGAGAACAAACTCGGTCTAATCATGACCGATGATCGGTTGCCAATGTCTGTGCATTGACAATCAGATTGCCGTTTGGGTGACTCCGTTCAGAGTGCGTGAGCGGGATAGAATGTGATTACTACATTGGTGAAACAGTGATGGTGAGCATTCTTTGTGTCACACCTATTTGGATGACGCTTTCTCTCACTTTGTATTCCCCCCTATTGTGTGTGTACGTATGTTTTGTCTACTGCTTATACAGAATTGTCCAATGGGAACACCTGACACCGTGTCAACCGTCCGCTGCACTCTGACGGACGTATTCAGGGTGTATACAATACTCTGTGGATCACCCAACTTCAGTCTGCCCCACCTGATCTCAGCCATCCCATCACTACACTTTGTGGATGTGAATTTCGGAAACCCACCACCACCCCTGTTCAGTTCCACAGTCCTACCACCGTCCGATTCGAACGAACGTGCTGAAGTCAGTTTGTTACGTCTAGTGCAGTTTGGAGAAATCAATGGATTAATTCATCGTCTTAAATGCTACCCAATTTGTGCTGATGGAAATGGAAAAGACAGCGCATTCCATGTTGTGCAGCCAAACAGCATTGACTGGCTGCCAACTGACTTCAGTACGGTACGTTTGACAAAACAACAACAACCCGTGCATGCCACCGTGTCGCCTGCTCCATCCAGTTTGGCCAAATCTCGGAATGCATCGTGGTCCGTTATAGACGAGCAACTTTGGGCCAAAACGCGTTCGAGTCTATTAGATGGCTTACATAGTGTGACTGAGATAGGATGTAGAATTGCCTCTGAAAGTGGCCATGTGTCTGAGACTAACCGTTACATTAGTGATCTGTTTGAAAGGCTCTACTCCAATGATGCTTCTCACAAATTCGGCCAGACTATCGTCGCTCCAAAGGCTCCGAATAGTCATCAGTATTGCGCAGTTTCCACGGCTAATTCTGCGTTTACGCCCGTGGACAGCCGAACTTTACCAGCTCCCCAAGCCACACGGTCCGCGGGAGATCAAACGTTCCATCGATTTTCTTCCATCAATAAAGCGGATACCCCTCGGGCAGCGGAAGGTGTTTATTACATCTCCGAGGAATCGGCTTCACCACAAAAATTCTCGTCAGATCTATCCGAAATTAACGACTCAGTATCACCCAATTTCTATTTTTTGTGGAGATAGTGTCATACTTTTGTTTATTCGCAATTACTTCATCCTCTGTTTTCCCATATTTACTGTTTATTCGTCAACTCTCGCAGTTTTATTAAATTTCCTGTACAGTCTTTCTGTATCGCTCTCTCGCCGCACCAGCACGATTAAATTTGGTTTACATCTCAGATTGTGCCTGAATGATCATCATGTTCGATTTAACATTGGTCGTCCCCTTCAAATCTCCGGGGTACCCTGTGTCACCGAACTGCTTCTGATTAGCAGTGTTGTAATCTGAGATACCGCGCGGCTCATATCCTCCATATTAATCTGACGATTGTTATGAACAGTCATCGCGCCCAATACTGCCTCAACCCGACTCCGTTCAGCTATCTGTAGTCACATATAAACCTCACCCATCTCTGCTCAGCCACAACAGTTCGATCAGAACGACACAGACCTCTCGCACGATTGGTTCCGATGCCACGACACATGATACGTCTATCTATTTTAATTTTGCAAGCTGAAGGCCATTTGATCGTAGCTTTTTGTGTTCGGTTAACTTTCGACTTATTCCTTTAGAAAGGAAATGTTCTTATTGTTGCTTATCGGCAGTGTATAGTGTAGTGTAAACTCAAAACTCTGACTCGTGTTTGTGTAATGGGCGTGTTGCCCTTCTCGGAAGCATGGTCATGCCATCATATTCGGACGTTCAGCCATGTCCATTCATGAATCGTCCACGAGTTGCTCGAGAGGGAAAAACACCGTGTTGCTCTTGCTCATTCCGATCAATAATCCCGCGGATATGAACTGTTTGTTGGTTTGAAACACCCGACTTTGTTGAACCGATAACAAAGTATTAACTGCTAATCGACTTTGACAAAATTACCTATCAGTGTGTTCCGAGGCCTAGCAGACGTCTCTCACCAGCCCTATTCCTTCGTCTTTATTGCTGCTGGCCATATTTCTAATGAGCTCGTTGAATAATTCTCGATTTCATACATTCATTGGCATAGGATGATTTAATCTGCGGAAGCTGCACTTGAACAGCTTCATCTATGTGCGTAGGGTTTTCCACAAAATCCTGTTGATGACTGCAAGTTGCTGCAGTCGTGACTGATGCGAGTAAGGTTCTCTGTTACCAGTTCATGCAAATCAGAACAAGAAGTGAAGGTTGAACACAACAAAAAGGCACATACAAGAGAGTAATATAGTGTCTGCAACTGTGTATCGCTTGCGTGAACGATTCCACAGATCTAGGCTGATAAACTATATGAACCATTCGGCTAAACTTCTAACCACTGTCGAAACGCTTCATTCGATCGAAACTCCTCTGGACCACTATATGTCCAATATTTCCCCCCGTATGCGCTGCTCATTTATGTTCACAAATCAATCAGCCGCTGTTTCTGTAGCAGTGGCTTCCATTTTCTTTATCTTTGCTGGCCATCAGTGCTGAACGTGATAAAGCTTTAGTGTATCTATCTCGGTGTGGAACTGATACGAACTTGAACAAAAATGAGCCTACCGTTAATGAGAGTCCATCAAATGTATCGGCCGCATCACAGCTATCATTAAGAGGGATCGACTTTGTTATTAGACCGAATTTATGAAAAAGCCGTGGACAGCCTAGAGGTGAAGTCGCAGCACACACCAATAATAGAATCGAAATCTTACTTCTTCGAACTTCTGCTGCATCTACTAACACAAATGTGCAGATTGCCAGTAACTCAAATGTACGGTAAGTATATGTGCTTAACTACACATCATAGGCGCATTTCTGACGGACAGGTGACTCAAATGAATTGCGCATACTCTCAGAATCGCAAATTACAACTAAATTAGAGGAACCACTAACGCAGGCCTCCATGTTCAGATTTGAGATCCCTGTCGTCCTGAAAAAATGCCGACAATTTAGCAGAACAGTTAAAAACACTTTTTAATAGGTATTTGCCGCGTATTGAAAGTCTAGAAGACTTCCACAACTACGCATAGCTTCTACAGCAAACACGGAATATATCCAGCAAGTTACCAACCAGCAGCGTTTCCAGTGGCCTCCAAGGTAGCGGACCTCGAACTCACCACTATGGTGCAGCATGACTCCCGTAAGTTTGATGTAGAATTTTCCATTTCTTTAAAAAGTCAATTACTCTCTCCTGCTAATAAAACTCCACAACTACGGTCCCTGTGATGGAAAGATCATCCGCTCGGACATAGATTCAATGTCAAGATGAGGCGACCGTCATCAAAGTGGTCCCCTAAAAACAGTGACGTTCTATAAATCCCAATATCTTGGATCTTCCACTTTTTCTTGAAGTACCTCGCATTATTAAATCACCAATGCTGCTCGACGCTAATCATACAAAAATTCAACCCTCGGTCGCCGTCAGGTGTTAAAGATGGCATGTTCTCTGCCTAAACCTTGCATCCGTCGTTCCACACCATGCTGGCTTCGTGGACAAATGACCACCATAGGATTCTCCCTCGCCCATCGTTCAGTCGACTATCTCGTCGAATCCATCGCTAATGTGCGTTTAGCACATTATAAGGACGCATCTTAACCGGTGAAGACCTTGAACACCACGGGGTATGCGTCAATGTTCCTTACTTCATCTTACCCGGACCACCCACATTTGTCTGTCTGACAACATGTAGTAGCCCCGACAGCGTCCGGAGAACGTGGAACCCCCCACAGTGCAACTTGATCTGTCTCATCCATTCATCTGTTTGTTGCAGCCTGCTGTTTAGTATGTACGGACGCGCAACTGTACAAGTTCACCATCAAATTGTGTTGAGTGCCACGCTGAAGACACTGAAATAACTTCCTCACTTGTGAGATTTAGAAACTCTGGTAGTAGACACTTTAAGTTTATCTGCAATTTGTACACCCATGGGTAAAGTAGCGTGAACAACACACCACTTCTTTCGGTAATAATTTGTGCGCGGAACTCACCACTGAATTGCGCGATCACAGCCAAATTACCTGGGAGCTTGAACATCTTACTCTATCAGCATGTACACAGCCCACACCACTTTCTTCCTGGTTATCCTACCAACCTGCTTAGAAGTTAGAAGTAAGAAGCTGTGTGGGTGCATTAATTAACACCACAGCCCTTGATTTGCCTACCATTTTAGCGCTTATCATGATTGCTCAGAATTAAGCTTCGGCACGGTGAAGGTAGATTTCATTTGACTATCTATTACTCAAAAATCCTGCCTCAAGATAAACGGGGTATTTATTGTCGTGGTTCCTTAGCAGCTCATATGCGGCAGTCCGATCCAGGCAAGTTTTACTGGAAACCATCAGACCCATAACGATTTCAGTAATTTTTACGCGGGACCATATTAATAACGGAGTGAGCCATTCTAACAACCACTGTGGCACACCCGACTTATCACACGCAGGCTCTTTGTTGTCCCAGTTCCTACCGGCTCAATGCTGAGAAATACACCAAAGCTTTACCACGTTCCACGCTACTGGCGAATGTGGAATAATACAACATATCTCATCTAATGAATCAGCGGCTGTTCATCGCAGTTTGCGTTGGGCTATCGGAGTGTATTGTAGTACTTCCCATGATGTTGATAACGATTAATCCCAGGTAGGTGATAAGCCACCATGGTTCAACCAAGTCTACCCGCGAATTTCACCCCAGATTGTCGCCTTTTGGACGTCCGAACCAACAAAGATCGTAGCAAGTCAGCTTTACTACTTAGGTTAACACCCTAAAATTGGTATGAGACATAGTGGCTAGGTTTGGTCAGCAAACCTCCCAATTTACGACTGGTTGCCGGTAGGTTCGGAATATCAGCCATTCTTCGCTTGCTCTCTCTCTGTTTGTCTTCCTATGTCGTGCCCTCTTACTGCAGTAGTAACTGCACAGACAATTCCTCCCAGACTATACTCTCGGCTGGCTGCATTGCGTCTAACCCACAGCCTGTCAGTTTGTTCCACGCGATGTGTACGTTGGTCAGCGTAGACTTCGAACACTGTGGTGTTTGCGTCCTCCTCTCTACACAACTGAATCAATGCCACCGTATCATTTCATCCTTTCACCACCCGAACTGCCTACGTGAGTCTGTCGGGTAGCGTATCGTGGCATTCCAAAAATTCGATGCATCTATGAACCGCGGCGTGAACGCGTACCCTATCCTGCGCACGCTTCTGGCCTTTGAAATGCACATTCAAATCATGTTACTACTTTTTATTTAGTAGTACATGTATTTTGTGAATTCCGTGACCTGCCATGCATTCGTCATTGAAGTTGGGACTCATAGGAAGTTGCTTGATTTCATTCCCATCCTTCCATCACCCACAATCGTATGACACACTTTGTACACCAAAATGTGTCCTGCTCTCATTGAAACGCAAAAAGCGACCGGCACGATGTTCTGTATTTTTACATTGTGTTTCTGTATTCATTGTGTGCCGTGTCTCCGTGCCTCTTAATACAGGTAAGGTCAGTCCCAGGCAAGCTAATACGGTCTGATTTGTTCATCGTGGCAGCGGGTGGTTCTATGCACAATTGACATCGATTGGATTATTGATGTAGCAGGTAGTCTATATATTTTGACAGGGTGAATTGAAACATCTGGCTGCTAGAGTTTCATACTGACTACTAAGATTATGATCATTATTTCTCGATTCAGCGCATGTCGAACCTTAAAGCGAAAGCAGCCTTACATTCCCAGTGGGTACCTGTTCATTCCCGACTACTATTCTCGGAACATAAAAAGGGAAGTTTTTTGTGAAACCGGACTTGGACCATGCATACCTGCAGTCCGTCCGAACTTCCCATCACATATCTCGTGTTCAATATCAATCGACTTAGAAGGTGCCCAAACTCAGCCCACACCGAAGCAGTCAACTGCATACCACCGCCCATCTAGACTTTTGCGTTGCTCCATTCCTGGGAATCCGCTACTACGGTTTGCTACCACCGCATTATGAACGTCTCTTGAAGATGTCAGAAAATGTTGGAAGTGCAGTTTACCTGCGGTTTGTGAACGGCTGTTATGTGAAAGACTGCATAGGGTTTTATCACACCTGACATTCTGGGATGTGATGTCAGCGTTTTTATTCTCTTAAACTGTTTTCCAACCCACATGGTTATACCGTCATGAGTGTCAAGGCACAAAGTACCTGAGAAACAGGAGCGCCATGCGAATCTCTTGTTGTTGGCGCGGTAACGTAAGAAAGGAAACTGGTTAATTGGGCTTTTGTTTGACAAGCCAGACTGAAATATTGTCGCCAGATTTTGTAATTCCGAACTCTAGTCGTACTACGAAAGTATGCTCGCACACTCCATAAACGCGCTGTCATCATATGATGACTGGAATTTTTGACGGATTTGACTGACGCTTTCCCCCACACTACAGCCCAGTGACTACTTCCAACGATTCCGGCTCCGCACTGGCGTAAACTTTTGTTGTATCACTCCAGTCGGTTATGACAACAGGAATGTGCGATGGTGCTGGTGTTGTTTTGAAGGTAATGCAAACGTTGGTCGACAAGCTATGTTACGGGCGAAGACGTCAGTCGAGTCCATACAACACCCGGATCTCTGTGCGACGACCTCGCACACCAGCGCGCGTTTACGTCGTCTCAAATTGAGATTTTTGAAAACGTAGGCAACTTCTGAACCGCATTTTATTTGTTGTGCTTCACGTAACCTATAGTTGGGTGAAATATCTAGACCGGAACTATTCTACCCCATACATAAATAAATCAGACCCCATCAGCAGAGCGACGTTGATTAGGCTGGTTACCAGTTCGATTGAGACATGAGTCCATCAGTTAAGGACGTTTGCCTCGTCTACTTATATACTCAAACAAGGTGGGGAACGATTTGAAATGTACTGTACTGTAAGTAACTTACGTCAGCCTTCATGTTATTCACATGGATTGCAAAGGTGACTTTGGACTTACTATTCACTTTTCACATAATGCAAAGGTAGCTGAGCTTCAACCTGGGCCCGTCAACCGAGTCAAAGCTCACACGACCAGCAGGGATGATGCCCCTACCACGGCGATCTCCAGTTCCATTTTTGTGACATTCTCCTTAAGCGAATCCGAACGCAGTTGGAAAACAGGTTTCTTTGAACAGTGTATAAAGTGCTGTGCACACTACCAGTCTTAACTTCATTGCGGCCCGAGTCTACCTAAACACACTTTTCCGTTGAACGGGGTAATCGAGCTTCTTTCGATCTTCGCGACAGATAATCACTAAGTTAAGCGTAGCTTTTAATCCGTTTCTTTCCGAAAAATCGATCTACTGCTCGACAGTCATACTAACGATTAGCGGACGGAAATTTAATTTGAGGTATATACATCCTAATGGTAATACTGCTTGATTACTTGTCTAACTTTAAGCTTCACTCGAAAGAACACCACACCAGCTACCTGAAACCCACTGACCATCCCGCACACGCTCTTTTTTCTCCAGCCTTCGGCAAACCGCATGCTCGCTACGTGTTCAGACTTGCCAGGTGGTAGACTGAGTTCACTGGCCAATAGCGACGTAGCCTTAATGCCGTGGCGTGACTACAACCTCTTACTGTCATTGGCGCATGTTGTATCGATCGTTGATCACAATCCCTCAACGCACACCGTCAAATGTGATTGGTTAGTCTTCACGTGACAAGATATTCAGCTGAAGGGTTGCATTTTCTGCAATCAGCTGATTGGTGGACCAATATAGCGGACGCGTGAAGCCTCAGCCTGCTGGTCGATGTGACGGGCGCGTTTGGAAGGCGTCAATTTTGCTGTCCACGATGCGGGTCACTGCCAGTAGCTGTTCAAAAAATGCCCGAACACCACATGTTGCCAGAGCGTTCCACGATTTTAATTCGCAACAGAAATACCGCAAATTTACTCGTCTGTGTACCCATCACACCTGTAGGCGTGAGCTACCAAACCTAGAAATGAGACATTATGCGCTCTGGTGTTGCATCTAGTCGCAGAGGTACTGTTACATTAGTCAGATTTTATAGGTAGTTCTAACTTTGCACGAAGTGCTTAAGATATGACACAGTCGTGAGGTGAGATGTGTTGTTAGGGTTGTATGTTGATAAACTAACCACAATGGATATGGTCGATGCATGTAATCAGCTATCACGCAAGATTCGGTTTACTCTCAACACCGATGTAAATGTGAATTGCTTTGAAATAGATAAACCTAATTGCTGCTGGCAACACGGTGTTGCGAACGGTCTCGGTTTTGTGATTAACCAATAGATTAAGTACATTATACTAAGCTTTTCTAAACCAACCACTATGGAGTTACAAAGAGGCCAATTTATGTTGGCATACAAAGAATTGTTCTGTAGCAGTGAAGATGCCAATTGAGCAACAGTTGTTACTGTTTTGGAAGTTGAATAAGAGGGAATCTGGTAAAGACCGATCGCCTTCATAGCTTTTTAGTGGAGAGAGTGAAAAGTCAGGTTCCTATGCGTTCCTGCCTCTTTGTTGTTTGGAGAACAAATTTGCTGAACGGTTCGTCAATGCAGGAGACACTTTCCCAAGGGTAAGCAAAGAAAATCGAATCTGAATAAAATCACTGGCATGCAGTGTACCAACTTCGGGCACGACTAATAAGCGTATTTAGGTGCCCTTAAAGAGAAGATATATGGTTATCTGTGGGAGTGCATTAGGTAAATGGACAAAAATTAGAAACGTTTCGTCGTTGCACACAATCCGATCAAACAGATTTTCGCGTAACTGTTCTGAGTCCGCTCTCTACGAAACAAAACAGTCTTGGTAGATGAGTCAGACGGTGAGTGACAAGTTAGCAGTTCATGGGTGAAGTAGCAAATCAAATTCCAGTCAACAGCAATGTCTTTCAATAAAGTCTGACCCATTCCAAAGGTGATAGAATGTCGAGTGTTGGATAAGAATGGACAGGAGTAGGTATCATCCCTCAGACAACCTCGACCATACATGGCCAGCACGACTCTCATCCTCTCCTTGCTACATCCCAACCTATACACCTTTACTGCTCTATACCCATCGCTTAGGTGACTTGCTAAATGTCAGCCATTCTCTGAGTTACTCAATTTCACACGAGCATTACGGCTTTGCCCGACCACGCGCACAAGAAACACCTGTAAGACCTCAATATTTTACATATATCGCACAGTGCATATCTATTCATTTTTAACTAACAGATCATTACATGTCATGATAAAGAAACTGTTTTTAAATGATGGATAATTGTGGATAGTTGCCAAGTTGGCCACGATAAACCGTATGGCCACTTCGATGTGTGCTTTACAGAGGGAAGCTAGTAAAGCTCATCTCTTCCGTTCCTTCCCAGAATCATAACTTACTGCTTCTACATGTTAGTCACAAGTAAACTAAAATGACTACTAATCACAGGTCACAGACTTGGTTAGTTTAATACAAATACGACTCACATGTGTTCACACCTTTCGCGTTCAAGTGGACTTTCCAATGTTAATCACAAGCGACTGTGAGTGGGCGTTTGGGTATAATTATTCAGTCGTATTTAATGTAAGGTCAATCGCATGATTATTAACACAATTACCTTGTGAGAATGTGAACCGCAGTTCAAATCCCAATCGTGACAAGGGTATGCACCGTTGATGAACTCTAAAAGGAGTTAAACTTGAGTCCCAATCTTCGATAAGTTTATGTGAATGCGAAAACGGAAATCAGATGAGCGATATTTCATTTAGAGTTAAGTCGGCTTGGTTAACACCGTTCCACTTTCCTTCTAAGACATCCCTTATCTTCTCGATAGATTGTAAGCATTATTATAGGCTGGGACCACAGGATATCCTGTCTGGCATGTCCTCTGCGAGGAAGTAGCCACATTCTTACGGCACCGGGAGTACGTATTGATAAGTTGTTTCTTAGGAGGTGATGTTCTACTTCATGTAGGCGTAAGAATTATGCCATTCACCGCTCAGAATATACCGTTCGCCTATCCGTCAGCTGAATCATATCCCTAAATCATCACTGATCGCCTATGGTTGGTCATTTACCACAGCGCTTCCCGCCTTTTAAAGTTCATAGTAACAGCTACTTCTGCGTCACGGTCTTGTCATTGCTGAAGCTCAACTACCTTACTGAGATGCGTGTACGACATAAGTTCCTCCCAAGTTTGTACAGCCGTGGATGTGTGGGTGTTAAAGGCTAGTCCTTTCATCTGTCGTTAGTTGGGCTAGGAACAGTCCTCTATTGCCCTTTGTGTGCTTCTGGTGTTCTTCAGTGCAAGGCAGGTGCTGACTTCAACTCCGAGGGGTTGTTTGCCCTGGTGAACGCCAATTAAAGGGCTCCGTGTTCTTATCACCTAGATTCACTTCAAGGCCGTTCTGCCTTACAGCCTTACAAAGATGGATATGGATTGATATACAGATTGGGAATAACACAACGTTTCGAGCAAGTTGTAATACTCTACGTTTCAACCACCTCGGGTGGTCTTCCTCAGGAGTGTTGTAATCGATATCTTACAATGGATATGGATTCTCCAAGAAACAATCGAAAGTATACGTTTGTGTCTGCAATTTTCTCAGCAACCTTCCATAAGCTCAAATGCATTTGACTAGGGATAAAAATATTACTTCTCCCGAACTTGCCGTAAGTTATATCTTGTGACGTGGCTGAATTAGGAATAATCCACCTAAACTGCTTGCTTCCGGCTACGGCAGCGATGGTTGCTGCTTCATTCGCAGACTGTCAGCCTGTTCTGGTAGCCCCCAGATTCCGACGCGTACAGACCCCTTGATAGGCGTATGCTCATGTCATGGGAGTGTTCCTTATCTACAAGTGACTCGCACGCCGTGTGCATACATGTTTAAGCGATGAAGAAGTGCACATCTGTGTGAAGTTTTATAGTCCTAGCGATGTCAATTTTGCACATTCCCGTTAATCTGCTGAGGAAAAACGATTTGCAAGTGACTGGTGTTGTGACGTGCAATGAACACAGATAGTCACGCATCAAAAGTAGACGTATTATGACTGATTATACCAACGTTACCCGTAGAATAACAGATCGTCCTGTAGCTTTATCATAAGGTGTACATAAGTTGTTTGTAGATAAGAATGGTACGAAGTTAATAACAGGAAGATGGTGTTGTGGCCGGTTGTGTTTATGCACAGACGTGCTTTCTTGATGCGCGTGGTTAGTTGACTTGTCAATCATGGTACACCAGTGTACCTGTAATCCTATCTTAATTCATGCTTGATTAAGATGAGTTGCGTGAATGCTGTCGATTAGGTGGCTGCTCCCCAGCCTGTTTACGCTTGTATGGTATTGACTGTGCAGTCCACAGCCCCACCGTACAATCGTGCCTTCCTGCTACGGTCTAGCGTAGACGTCGCATATGCTTGTACAGTTCAATTGCAGAAACAACAGGAGCAATCCGCAATGCCGATTTACCATCTCGAAGCATCATCAAGATCAAGTACTTGTGCTGCGTCTGTTCCTGGGTTCGGATGTAAACTAAATATTGAAACTTGATTGGAGGGTTGTTTTTTGTTTACCTACAGGTCACAGATAGACTGCTTTAAGAGTTATAACTGAAAACGATACATCACTTGTTCTATGAATAAAACAACTCTGATGTTTCATGTGCTACTACGCGACGACAGCTTAGGAAGTTAGTCATATATGGGGTTGGACGTGGATTCTTGATTCCAGCCTGACGAGGCTGGTGCACTACGCTTTCGTGGCTGAGTGACACAGTATGATGTTTCGTGCATTTCAAGACAGCCCTTATCATCTACTCAGTGTGAGCGTATTTGGAATGCGGGTTACGGATACTTCAGTTAATGGTGCTTGTCTTCTAATGCGAAAGTGAACTGTGCAAAAATCACTTTATTCCTCTCAACGATTGGTTCTCGATGAATGAAATGATGGTGAAAATATAATAGACTCATTTGACTTTGGGCACCTGAGCGGAAGTTGGTCAAATCCAATTAAAGGACGGAAACAGCTAACATTGAAATCAACTAACAAGTTAATGAAGGTCTGGGTACAACAAGCTGAGTTGTGTAACAAGTCACCTGGAAGCGCATTTCAACCGAAGTTATAATCGGAGTCAATTTATTCAGAGAATCATTTCAGGATAACTACTTTTCAGCTAGAGAAGTTTGAACTTTCGTGTTCTGGTTCATACGTAACCGCATGCTGTCCCATGCAAATACATCTGTATTGGTGCAAATAGTCGACGACAACAGGCGCAATAGAGGGTCTGTAGCCTTAGTGGCAGCTTACACTATTCATAATTAGCACTGATTGACTGGACGGGAGTCTCTTCTTGAAGGACGTCTGTGTGTATCAGGCCCTACGTGGTAATCTTAAAGTTGGGCCAAACTTGGAGTTAGATTTACTATTCAGTTGTGATTTTAACTGATGTGCTGTACCCAAACTACTCAGTCTCACAATGAGTAATAGACTAGCTCGAACCCAAAGCTGGCTTTGATACAGTTAAATTGGAAGACTGAAAGCTGTGGATACCGCTAGTTCACCTTCAATTACAAGCATATTTATGTAGTACATTATGTAAAGTTATTGGTTACAGGACGTAACTTCGTATTGCACCGAATCATGTTGCGTTCTTCAAAGGATTGAGTCAGAGGGGCTACGCGAATTGGCAATTGCATCAAAATAATCAAGACATTCCTGACTTCCTGTGGTCGTCCCGTTCTTATTAGCAGACCTAAAACTATGACGCGTTGTGGTCAGCGAACGGTCATCCTGGGGGCTAGAACTACCACAATAAACCAAAAGCTCAAGGAGTCTGTGGTTTCGCCAAGTCTTTGCTCTCTTAGGGATACTTTATCAAGCGACAGAGGCCGTGTCAAACTGTGTGGGGTAAACGCTTTAGTAAGTGTTGTAAGATAAACGTTTTACTTTGCATTCATATGTAATCTTTTTCCGAAGCGACCTGGTTTAATTATACTTAGTAATGGGCACAGAGGAATGAGGCCGTAAAGTTTACAACTTAGCATCCATGATCCAAAAGGATTATGATGGTTTCTGTAAGCGAAGACCTACTGATTTCCTGGAACGCATGTGGACATTGGTTTTTCTGGTTCGAAGGTCGGATGAACAGTTTGCAAATCGAAGAAAACCTCATGATCAAACCTAGGATTGGTTGGATTCAACGCTCGGCGACATTTTAAAACAATAATGGTACATGAACTGTTGCAATTAATATTTCCAAATGGGTTTAGAATAACCGGTACCCTTAATGTTTGATTGGGTAAGGCTTTCTTATTCTTAATTCCAACGGTTTCGGTCTCTAGTATTCATACACTGTCACAGGGCATAAAAAAAGAGACTACACTGAGATAGCAGTATGCATTGATATTACGTATTAAACACCAGAAGGACTTGGTAAAAACTCATTAGCTGGGACCCAAAACAAGTTTGTCATTAGTCAACAACGGAAGTCTTTCAAACAAAACGCGGAGGCTGACATTCGGGAGGTATCAAATGTGATTACTGATACCAGTTCACAGTGGAACGGGCAAATTAGACAGTTACTATTAGATGAAAATTTCAAGTCAGTTTGAGTCCTAAGAAGAAGGTTTGTCCTACAAAATCCGTTTTATTTCTTTCGATCTTGTGTGTGTCAGTTTGTCAAAGTACTTCGAGGTGGTGGTATTTTCGCATATCAAGTGAGCACACAAGGGGGAAGTTTGTCTGCAATGCCCATCAGAACCATGCAGGAAGCGCATGTGACCGTATACACAGATAACGCATTTGGCTGGGTTTGAAACAACCGACCAGTGTTGAGCGGTAGTCAAAAGCGTCCGCAGAATACAAATAGGTTAGTGTTAATTGAAGTAATTCTCCGGAACAAACGCCCAATGAACTAGTTCGCTGAAACTCATCTGGTCAGCGTATCTCATGAGACGGCCGCTCGAACTGACGAAGTGTTTGCTCGACTGACTTCGAAACCATTAACAGCTCCAGTACAGAGAAATTCGAAAATCGCGTGCGTTCATGCCAGATATCTCTGTTTGAGCTGTATGTTACAAGGATGCACGTTCGCACGTCCCGTGTTTATGCGGCCCTGAAGCTAAGATCCAGATCTCCAACAAACTCGTCTGACTCCATCCCATATGATTCAATAGATCGTTCGATCGGTCAACAGGGTGTGTACATCGTTTCCGATGTGGCACCTGTAATAGGTCTGCATTTCGCGGTTCACCTGTGGGGGTTCATTTAGATAATGCAAGTCGACATGTTCCTTATGACAACAAGCTAGAGAATTAAACTGGGCTATTTGCGCACGGAATGCGTTAGCAATACGAAAAAACATAGAAGCCGTCACCGGTCTATGTCACTTTTCACCGCGATGAGTCGAGGCCTGGTCGGGATTGAATTCAAATGGGCGCATCAAATACTGATAAGTAGTAAGGGATTGCGGCTGGGATAAGTTGGGCACTACTCCCAATTGTTCGTGGCCTCCGCATTCCCCATAGACTTTTCAGTCAATCCTCTTTGAAAAGAAACACCATATTCGGGTTCCATTCTTGTTAGAGATCGCCAGTGGCGCATATCCTTACCACGGTCGGCAGTTGGACCTCTGCTATGCGCTCACGAGGCAACCGTGTTGTTCACTTAGCCATTCACCCACATTAAGCACTACCCAATTATCAAGTGCAAACTCGTAACCACATTAGCTTGTGGGTGATGGTCTGATTGCTTGACCACCTCGAACGGACACAGTTACTGTCCTGTTAATTCCAATGACTAGTGGGCTTTCGATACGACTTCAACGGATGTCGTGATTTTACACATCAGTGATTTATAACGTTGGTTTCAACAGTTGTTACCAATGGTGATTAAAAGTCTGTTTGCAAAACAGTATTTGTTTAGAACTAGATGTGGTCGAGCATCAACACATCTAGTTGACAACTTTACTTCAAAGCCAACTTTTAATTCAAATTGAGGATGACCCAATTCAGCCACTTGACAATCCATCTTGAGGAACATCCCCTTGGGCGACTTGAAACAACTGGCTTGATCCGGGTAGAACTCTTGTACGCCCCCATCTTAGCAATGCCTTTTTCTCATAAACTGTCCAATTATTTGAACGAAGTATCAGAAACCAACAAAGCAGTAGTTGTTGCAACACGACACTCTCCATCCAAGTTGTGAACTGCAATCACTCGTTGTCCGCATTAGAAACATCAGCTTACCGAATGGACAATCACTGTTCAATAGTATGCCTCAACAAGAAATAGTGAGTTCTATCTGTGATTTTATTTAATTTCAGAACATACCATTACTCATGCTAGTTGATCATTTGAAACAGTTTATTTTCCTGTGCACCCGCAGGGTGTGGATCCGCTTTCGGGACACGACTTATCAACAGACTGACGGTTTATCAAGAGGCTTAACCCTAAGACCTAGTTTGACCAACCTTCCATAATTATAATTAAAAATGTACGGATTTTTCAAACACTCACCGAGTTTTGTCGTAGACACATTGGTCACAGTTTATTGATCGTCTTCGGCCCTAGGCAGATCAGTCACACCATGAAAACACTCCATAATTTACAAAAGGCTGAGTGTAACCTGTGAGATAGTGTTGGAATAGTTCGTTGACGTTCCTTGATTTTTTGAGAACAGTTTTACAAACGTAGGCAAACTTAGGGCCCTACTTCCGAGTCTAATTAGTTCTGGGCGTGAATGACAATGTCCCTGTGACCAGGTTGTGATTGTCCCACCGTTTATCCCGAAGGTACAATTGTAATGGGCGATACTCTGGAATGAGCACTCGGAAGTTCTGAGGATCTTGGAGTGGATCTTCAACCGAGCAGTAAGCTGTTTGTTATCAAGTATGCGGGCAGTATCGTTTTACTTAGTTGAAGGCATACAGACCAGGCTGAAATGATTAAATAGTACAGCCAGTCCGTATGATGTACAATTTGCGGTTTCAAGGTATAAATTACTGTTACAAAATCAAGTAAGCGTTGCCCCTATCTTTGTCACTGCAAGCAGGTCGCTGAATACTGTCGATCGTTTCATCTACCTGGGTAGGGTCATCTCGTCAGCCTATAGCATTGCTGACGGTGTGTCCACGATGATAACGAAACCACGTAGTATATTCGCCAAACTCTGTTACATGTGGTGTTGCGAAGTTGTCCACCTGTCGAGTAAAGGTAGGGTTTACGATGCGTTTGTGCTCTCAGTTTTCCCGTATATCAAGGACCTGCGAAAGGTGCATTAGACACTCAATGTTCGAACACCGTTGTCTCCACCAGTTAGCCTGAAGTAAATGGGCTGACTTTTAGAGGAAGGCGTTAGGCCGTCGACGTGCGTTTTGTAAATGTGCAAGTTCGCTACCGGTTACGAGGGCAATGAGAATGCATAGTCTTCATTGCTTGGGTCATGTACCCTGTGTAAAGAGGACGGGCGGTCACACTATACTACTCACATCACTACTATTCAGTAGCGGGGCAAAAACATGGATTTTGACATCGAAATGGCCGTAGGAAAAATGCATGAAGGAATACTGTAGTGCAACATCGCATGAAGTGGTTCTTGCTACATGGAGGAACTGAGCATTGGCGGCCGCAGCAACCGTAACGTTCTGAGACAAGTGTCGTACACAGATGAGTGTTTTTGTTTGTGGTCCGGTTGAAACGCATAACCTATGGATTGGTTTTCGAACAGTGTGCCTACCCGATCGGGGAGTTCACGACCATTCACACTGCGGGTTGGAAACGCTCTCGGACATGACACTGTGTCACAGTCAATGGCGAATCTGTATCCGCGAACACGGTGATCCTGTTGTTTCATGAAACTCAACTGTTTTTTGTGGTTTTCTTTCTCTTTCCTTCACTGCGCATTCGTACGTATTTATTACACCTCAACATCATGAACCCTTGTCAGAACCAACAGCATCCCGAGCCATTGTACCCACAAGTACGGCTCAAACCTGAAATTTATAATGATATTAAGTTTTCCGCTTCAGTTTAATCGTGCTTGTATATGTCCTTTAGCTAATGCACTTCAACAAACTCAGTAGAATAGTTTACCGGTTTCTACTGTAAGTCTGGTTGCTAGGACCTTCAAGATGAGTGATAGTGAGCTAGAACTTAACGTCTGTTTGTGTTAACATCGCATACTAGAAGACAAACGGGTTTTTTCTTGATCTGCGCCACACGAGCATTTTGAAATCAAGGTTCAAATTGCTCGTTTGAGTTCTCATCGTTCACTTGCATTTTCAGGCAGCCTCATTTTGTCGAAGCGTGTGGTAAATTAGCTATGAATTTGGTTAACTCATTCCGACTTCCCTACACTACTGAACAGGAAGGCCGTACACTTGAACTTATCCTCGACACGTGAGTAGGGTTACATCCTCAAGATGGCTGAATTCGTATCTTTCTTGACATTGGTTCACTTGCACCCACCTTGGTCAAATATAGCGACAATCGATCCCGTTAATACTTTCGTGAGATGCTGTGAGGGCCGTACACCAGAACAGATAAAGTAGTTGATACTGGCTTATTATCGTTTTTGTACACTGCAGGGATGATTTATCCGAAAACCGGTGAGTCATTGTTAGTTCGGCTGTTGTTGTTATGCCACCTTTCGCCGCGGGATAAGAGCAGGCTTGCTAGATCTCACTCACTAGGTGGCGGTAGACCTACACCATTAAATACTGTCAACTAAGCGTCTCCTGTGTGAGTGACCATCGAACAGGCGGACGGAAAGTAAAATATCGTTAGTCAAATGAATTGAAGTTTCCAACATGACCATGGCAACTGTACATTGAGGAATACCGTAGACGCTTGTTTGCGCACATGATCATCTTTGCGTAGTAATTTGAAAACCGGTATTTTTACATACTGCAGTTTCTTGATATGTCGGTCTAGACCTCGACTTTCCAATATTGGTCTGACAATGCTCTGAGAGCTACCTTTTTTCAACGTAAGTACATCTGTAACAATGCGGTAGCTTGATGAACTTAGATAAAACAATAAGACGCAAATCATGTGTTGATCTTCGGGGTAACATTCACAATTTATTTTTGAAGAAAGGCATACAACTCGCTTATTCGGAATTTATACGATTCGCCAGAGCATAATGACCCTGTGTAAATGAGACGCATATGTGATTCATGCATTACATGATGCATATGCGGTTTAGTGCATGAGAAGTAAATTTTTATTAAATTTTCTATGTGGCTATCATAGGTCTACTAGGTATTTCTCATACGTGAACCGGACAGTTTGAGAGAACCTTCAATAGATGCCACACAAATGTCTGAAATATCACATTCTGATTGGCCCATTTTCTAGAGGAATTTGTACAATGGTGGATGTATGAAACCTCTGTTATTGAACACAATGGGATATTACGATATTTTGGAGAAAGGACGGTCCCAGGAACGAGGAAAGACGGAAGTGCATTGAACGATTTCTTTGGAACTGTATTTATTCTTCGCCAATTCAACGGTGGCTTTCATTCTGTACGGGTCACAAGTAGCCACATAAGCAACAAAGATTGCACTGTGCTTGAGTATAAGGATGTCGGGTTTGAGAAGGGAGTTGACCGTGAGGATATAGGGTTCTGGAATCAGCAAGAGCTTCTTGTTTCTCAATTTGCGAATTATTAGTGCAGCTACAATGTTATGTTGTCTCCACCTGTCACAGTGGATAAGAGGGCATAACTGAAGAATGTAGGACAAACTGCCATGGCTGTTACCACACGGATATTTTAATTCATCCGGTGATTCTGGACGGCTACGTAAGCGACGGATTTTCGCGAGCAAAGGTGCATCGCTCTGATATAGGGGCAGGGAGTAATCCTGGTTGGGTTCCGTAACCAGCTGTGCAACCTGGCTGTTGCTGAGGGATGTCGCAAACAAGCAATATCGTGCGTCTTATGGAGGGTTTCACGCCATGATGTTTGCTTCTTCTTTGGAAGTACTATTTCTTCCGGCTGTTGATATCGGTGTGAGGACAAGGCGACGGAACGATTCAGATGGGGATCGCATTGTAGAACTCTATTTTTTATGATGATGCCAGTTTTTCTATTGAGACTTGTACGAGATTGAAGGTGGGATGTCTCGAGGCCGTCAGAATTTATATCCGAGTGGAATAAAGCGTTGGACCTGTCTCTAAGCGGTGACAGCCATTTCCTTATATTCATCTTCACAACTTAAGCGTCTTTTTATGGATGGCGCCGAGACAATTAATGGATTAATCTCGGTAGTAGCTGCGTTCACAAGATTTCGGTTCTTAGAGACGCTGTCGCAAAATCGCGTAGCATTTGTGCTAGATGGGGAGCCGCAGCTGTTGATAAGATTCTCCTTCACGGGTATCATATGCCTAGGATATTGATTTTTGTTGTAGGGAAAGTGGATGCTGTGGCGGTCCCATTTACTTCCAACGGGTGGTCGTCAGGACCAGTGGTAGATCTGTCTGTTTATGAGTGCACTGGAACTTCAAGTGGGTTAATGTCAAGCCGATTTCAAGCAAACTACCCAGTAAATGTGCCAGTCTGATTGCCAGTGTGTCTCTCGTGCGATCTGTTAGTATGATATCATCCACATATGCCAGATAGTTCAGTTGGCCACCCGAAGTATTTAGGGTCAATTCGAAATCAAAAGAGTACAGGACAGGTTTATCCGAATTCATTATAAACAAAAAGGAGGACACAAGGTCACCTTGACGAACACCTCGTTTTGGGAAATACTCGCAGCTTTCCAGTAAGATCTGCCAGACTTATAGACTGAACATAGGTAGTTGTTCGGAATAGTGGGTGGACCGTGAGCAGTAGCCGATTTTATCGGTGTCATGAGGTTGTAGTCAAACGCCTTAGGTACATTAGTGTTTGCAAACGAACAACTGTGGTGTGTTGTATGAGAATAACGGAGCAAGCTATAGATAATAGTTTTCGTGTCAAATGTTCCAACTCGCTGCGGGACGCTAGACTGGTGTCGACCAGGAAGGAATAAAGGGGCCTAACGATCAAATAGGATTTTATGAAAGCACCTTGTGACCACCGAACAAATAGAAATCAAACGGAAGTCAGATGGCGTAGGTTAGTGTAGACCTTGGGTACAAATTTTATGCAAGCAGTGTTCAGCTGTACTGGAATTTGTTCGGTAATCAATGGCAAATTAAAAAACGCTTCTAGTGATTCAGACCGAGAATCAACTGCGTCGGTGGGTGTGAATTAGTCGGGGCAGGGGGCAGATCCTTCCAGAGTACTGGTTGCATAGGTGACTTCAACCTCGCAGACTGGGACGTCGAAGTTACAATCACATGGAGACGCACTCCGTACGGGTTAGTTGTCACAGGAATTCGGGCCATCAATCACCGTACTCCAATAATTGGTAAATCCGAGAAAACTGTGCCCATTACCAGCAAAGGCATTTCTCCATTGACCGTCAAATATCTTCGCTGCTATGTCCCTCCTTATCCTATTGTAAAGGTTTTGTATATGTCTAAATTGGAATCGATGTTAGTGGTGGCTGTTTTTGACCCTCATGATGTTACGACGTCGTCGTTTCGATTGTCTCCATTTCACAGGAACGTGATTTTCGTATATTTGGTTGATTGTCTATTTCAATCTGAGGATAAGTTTTTCGTTATTCAAGGATGTTATCAAACGCGCGAGCAATAGTTGAAATGTGTCCGTCTCAGTATATCCATGGAGCTGATCTGTTGCTGCTCTAATGAGCAAAAAGTGGTCGAATTCGTTGTTTAACGGATGTAAACCAGGAACATTCCTTGGAGTTTCTAAGACAGTACCTGAAGACGTCGTAATAGGTTGCATCCTGGGAGGAAAAGTAGCCATCACCCTTTGAACAATCGATGGGTAGAGGTACGGTGTACACGGATACCCAGGACGTAGAACTACCAGGTTTGCTCCCTACATGGTAGGTGGGCACGGACTCAAGTCTACGGTCCTTAGTTCTGTGGGTAGTTCACTGCTACGGATGATTGATCAAATGGACTTGTCTCCAGTCGAGGTGTGTCAGTTTGACGACCCAGCAGAAGCGAGCACGGTGAAGTAAGTGGGCCTGGAATCCTCTCAAATTTTACTCGCCGTGACTGATATTCGATCGTCGATGATAGTTTCTAGGGGGAGTAACTGAGTTTCATTCGAAGAGTTATCGAATGGAAGAGGTTGGTTGACTAATTCCATGCAGAAATTCTAATTCTCCCCTTGATCACCAGATACATTTATCGGTGAATCGTAACTTGTGACAGAGCTGCCAACATGTACAATGGGGTCCAAGTACCTTGGTTGTGTCAGACTGTTGCGTGAAACTGGCCTGGAATTGGGTACGTTTGGTCCTGACTTACATAACTGCTTGACAGAATAACGATGTATGGGAAAAAATGCCCGAATCGGAACAGTTATTCGGGATATGCCTTGAGAGTCAATTGGCTGGAGTCTTATGTGGTGCATTGTTTCACTTGTGGGTGACGCTGGTCCAATTTACGGGATTAGGGGAAGAGAGAGACTTGTGAGCGAGCCACAGACGTCTTGGCATGATGAGCTTGTGTTTGGTACTGCCACAATATATTGGGTGTACCAGACTGTTGTCCTTGACCTATTCTTGGAAATTTTCACTGCAACAGGTCCCTTACTTTTTAATGCTTCCGCTGATCAATCGGCGATGGTTGATTAGTGACATTTTAGCGTAGACCTAGGAGTGTAGATGTCACTCACGCAACGAATTATTATGGCCTATTCTAACGTTGACTGATTAAACCTGGAGACAAGAAAGCAGGAATAAGGGTGTGCATTATACTCCCCCGGATACTTTTGACGTTACTGTCGTGATAAGCCACTTTGGGTAAATTCGGCGTGGCACTAAAAGCACCGAAGTCCACAGGCTCCGTGTAATGATTATGTGTGGCTTATCAAACTTTTGGCTTGTGTTATTAAACGCTTAAGCAAGTCTGAACGTGTGGTAAAATCGACAACAAGTCTGATACGCTGAATGGTTTGATCCGGAATTTGCATTGTGGGGGGGGCTAATGCTTCGTTATTAGTTGCCACAAGTTGGTGTCCTGGGGTTCCCGGTGGGATCCGTAGGAGGAAAAGAATTCCCCTGGGTCATAAGCTTTAATCCGTAGCTGTCTATCCATTATTAGGTTATGATAAAGTTTTTCACTTACTGAGGGAAGAGGAACCCTGAAATATAGTGATTAATAGGGAGTGGATGATGGCTAAGATACAGAAGAGCTGTGTGCAGAGAACTTGTCCCGTAGCTTACATGCGTCGGTGTTGTTAAACAGTACCCGAACCAAACAATAAACGTGTTAAGAACAATGACTGGCTGGGGAAGCTATGCACAAAAGATGGCGTCAGATATAATGAGCCAGTCGATAGTGAATGGGTCAATCGTGAGGTTATAGTAGTATGTCGTATGAGATGGTACACATGTGTCAATCACCATGACCTGAAGTCTTCACCATAAATAGAACAGTAGACAACACCAAGTAGTAACGCATGTCTCCGAATAAGTTCAGTAAAAGTAATCAAGGGAATCGTAAACACTGTCTTGCAAAATAACTGAAAAATACGTCCTAGTGTAGTGAGGATAGACGAAATGATCGCGGGATAAATACGGGAGAGATATGGGAAGGATCATTGGAAGGCAGAATGACATAGAATGGCCTCCGCCATCTGACGGAACTGAGACATGGTGTCTAAAGCGACTGGAGCATCCTCAGACGAATGTGGCGTGCAAATGAGTGTTTCTGTTCGTAGTCCCGTTGAGACGTTTAAGTCGTGTATTGGTTTCCCGAATAAACAACTTTTGTTCCATCCGCCTTCTCGGTTCACAACACTAGTGTAACAATGATGGGTGGATTCAGAATAGTTTTCATGTAAAAAGCACGGTATGGATGATTTACCTGCAATCGGATAGAATACACATTCCGACCACACATGGACATGCAGTTAAATTTAATCGAATCAGAATTCCAAGGAGCAGACTTCTTGGCCTAATGAACCCGGAAATGAAAAGGCAACAACATGGAAATGCTGACTACCAGAGTAACCGCAGTATCAACATAGTGTTTTTGAATACACAGAGGGAATTGTGACGTTTGATTAAGTACCTTGAAACTGATTGTGCTGGGTGTCGCCTCTTATCATCCATACAGGTGCCTGACATTTCTAGCTGAGTTTCTAATCAATTGGAAACATGTTCCTTGATACGAGCAACAAATTGGTTAAATTATACGAAATCCTGACAAAACCGGCTTTGTACAGACGCTACGTAGATGACATTCTAGCCATTTTTGAAAGCTGTTATTCTTGAAGTTGAATCGCGCTCATCTAAGCCTAAATCTAAAGAAAGGGAACAGAATAAATGACCGTCTTCCGCACCTGGACATTCTAGTTACCCTAAGATCAGATGACACGATAGAAAAATCTACGTACAGGAAACTTATTGGACATGACATTACATGCACGTTGAAAGCTTCTGATTAGTGCAGTATCACAGAGGACTAGTCACAACGTTTCTCCACAGAATACGAAGGGTGTGCACAGAGGACAATCTACTGCTAGATTTTGGATTTCTGAAGAATACTCTGCAGATCAACGAGTATCCCTTGCATTTCAGTAGGATGTGCAGCAGCATCTTTGTGCGAGAACAGACCAGGACAGCATATTTGAAACTCTCGTCTCTGGGGCCAGATGGTAAACAATGACAGAGAAACTGCTTTACTGAGAACTTATAACGCCACCAAATCGTATATAGTACAGCGAATCCGAACTCCACCAGTCTTCTCGGCTGCCAACAAACGGTCTACATCTGTCACATCCCGGTGTTTATGCGAATATCGGTGAAGCTTCAGCACGAGTTACATAAGGAGGACAAACCGACAACTAGTCGCTCGTATCAAGGAGCATGTTTACATATTCTGAGGCGATTCAGTTGTGGATAAACATTAGACACCTTGGTAGGTCATCCGACCTGTCAAACACATGAAGCCTTCAAACTTCTGATTCGCAGTACCTGCAGTAACTTTTACCCATTCGAAGCATTGGTATGAAAGAGTGTGTCGGATGACGTCTTGGTATTTTTTTAAACACCCGATTTAGGATAGAATCTTAGGTGAAGTCATTGTTAGGGTACATCACAGAGTCCTCAGAAAAGCACTGTGCCTGCATCTTAACTGCTAAGGTTTTGCGCCAACGTTTCAACAGGCCTCTGCAGAGTTTTTTCAACCAGCCTATGATTGCCCCATCCACAACCAACGTTACCCAAATGATATTGTGTTTCCAGTCGCCTAAGCATTGAGTTGGCTGCGGATAACTCACTCCCAAATTGCAGAATGGGTATATGTAGGTAGAAATCCAGCTCTGTTGAAAAATAGGTACGTGTAATAGAATTTTCGAATAGTCAACCTAAATTCGCTCTAGCTGCCTAACACCCACATTTTAGTGAATTTTCCTGACGGGCTAAGACCAGTGTTGCTTCCGATTACGGGTCATATCGACCAAATGGGCAGCATCTGTCGCATCAGAATGGTCAGACAGACAAATTGACCCGCTTTCATTTCGCGCGGTTTCACGGCCCGCACACCCCGTGTTGGATTAGGCGGACAAGAGAGGTGAATCGTGGGCGAGAGGGGCAGACTAGTATGACTCATCTCTAAAGTTGGTCTCACGGCCGGAGATCACCGCTTGTCGTGATGGTATGCGTAACCCTAGTGGGCACACACGCAGGAATCACGTGACTCGTCCTTGAGATGTGCTGAATCTCCTGTCCTCGCTTTCCGCATTCTGTACCGCTAACATGGTCGACCAAAGTGCATTGCGTGACTCAGGTCACGGTAAACGAATAACGGGGTAGGGTTTCAGCATCATTCGAACGGTACGCAAACTGGTTGGTTTTTCGGCCTAACAACCGCATACCAGCAACTCAGATAGCAGCTGGGACTGAGTGCAAGTGGAATAGTCCTACCTGTATTAATCGAACTGTGGCCGTGAATGTTTTGCTTCAATTCGCGATTTAGATAATGTCGGGTTCAACAGATTAATCGTGCTCATCATTCTATGGCGCCTTTCGTTAACAGTCCGATATCGGATGTTAGTTAACGTCAGTCTAAGCACCCTGAATTCATAGCCTCTTTACAGAAGCTGGAAGCTTACATCAGTATGTATGCCAGGCCCTTGAGATTGATGCTGTTATTCTTTCAGCGGCCTACTGGCCTGTAATTCGATTGGTCCTCGGCGCAGTATTTCCAAGCCACTTCAAATAACTAAAGCGACACCTCTGTCTCTATAACAAAATCGACCGAAGTAAAAGAAAGGGAACCGGGCCGTTTGTAGTTGTCATGCCTGTTCTCGAAGCTTTCAAGGCGAACATTGGATAATCGTGCTGGACTGGGAAGCAGCGATCACTGAACCAACAAGGTAATGTGTTCTATTCACACTTGCCGGTGCACAATATCATAACTGTCAAGCGAGCAAAATCAAAAACCGTTCGCCACAACTTTAGATAGTAGGAGAATTAGGTTCTCGTTTTAACTTAAAGGGTTGTCAAGCCGATGACGTGGGGTCGTGGTACCCCTAAAGCTTAAATAAATTTCTTCTGAGTGCACAACTATGGATGCCTTAACTTAATTTCGGTCGTATCCGTAGATGATAGAATTTAGTTTCTCCCTACTACTGGCAAGGCAAGAGGTAACTCTGAGATGAAGCTGGTTTCACTGAGACTCGATGCCCTAATTGCACTCTAAATAAATTTCACTTCGACTTTGGTCAGCCATGTAAGATGATTCTCATGTAACCTCTGAACAAGGCGTCTGGTTAGGTAATCGACGTAAGTTGCCCCACATGGGCATTGGAAAAAACTAACACAACGTAGGTCGCACAATTAGACAGCGCATGAGTTATACGTAAAATACCGAGCTGGACCTAAATGGTAACGAACACTGAATCACATTGAAACCAACGTTCGCCGGATATGCGCATTTAATGACTTATGAATCCGAGCTAGTGCGTTGGTTATGAAGGTTTCAGTGAGGGTTTTCTCTCACGTACGTGGCGATTGAATGTTTTAAAACTCAACCGACTCAGCTGCGACCCCCCAGTCAGGCAGTGCGTCTCAATATGGACAGGTCCTAACTGTGGGGCTATTCTGTCTACGACCATTGAACGTTCTTCCTCACTTAGTGGGAAGTGACATGCCAATGGGTGACACACTGTGTGGATTATCCTGTAGATAAGAATTAGATCTCGTTGAGGTATCTTTAATTGATGGATAATTGGCCTAGTTCAACCATTCTTTTCGTGTGGGGGATTTTTCTGAGCTCCATAATTCTTCTAGTGCTCTATCTCTCACCACCTTCAACAGGTGCCAAATCTTTCGTCAGATAGGGACGACAGGCCTGTATGTTCGTTACGAGGTGTGGACGGATTATGAAGGTAAAAAGAGTGGGGAACACTTCAGATTGGAATGTTCCACAAATTCCTCCTAAGAGTTTCAGGCTTATTTGTGATTCTTTAACCATGGCCGCATAATTTGTGGACAGAATCAAACTAGTTCTTACTATGATACATAGGTCACTTTTGCATACTGACATGAGCGAGTTTGTGTCGCCCGGTTACTAATCAGTGCATTCCGATGGCGAACGTTCACGACTTATTGACATTGTACGGCAGGTTATTTTCCTTAGAACACTGGTTTAGACAGTTCAGATTGTTCTGTTGTCACATCTTTTTTACTACACTCTTGAACTCACCTTGACTTTGTGTCGTCGAAGAGCAGCATCGATGATTTGACTATGCTGGGTAGTTCGGGAACAAAAGGAATGAAGAACAGGGGTCTCAAGGTGGATCACTGTGGAATGCTGCTGTTGGCAAGGAACCACACCGATAGTTATCCAGCCACTTTAACGTTGAACCTAAGTTCAGCCAGATAATCCTCCAACCATATGGGTAAGCGGTGACCAAGTCCACAACTATTCAGGTTTCTCAGAAAGATGGGACGATTAACAAACAGATTGGGAATAACACAACGTTACGAGCAAGTTGTAATAGTCTACGTTTCAACCACCTCGGGTGGCCTTCCTCAGGAGTGTTGCAATCGAAATTAATGTGATTTCTATTACAACACTCTTGAGGAAGGCCACCCGATGTGGTTGAAACGTAGACTATTACAACTTGCTCGTAACGTTGTGTTATTCCCAATCTATTTATCAATAACATGTTAAACACGACGCCCAAACTGTTCACCTTCATTCGTACTAAATTTGGTGCGGATATCTTACAATCGAACGATTAACCCTGTCGAAAGCCTTGGAAAATTCACCACAAGCCATTTCCTTAGGTAAGTTAACGCCTTTATATGTTCAATAGGTGGCCCGTCAGTAAACAGAGAACATACATCGGAAGAAAGTACCTTGTTCCTCACAAGGTCTAATGATGTCGACCTACTCTAACGTATCCTTTGGCGAATGTGTTGTTGGTACATTCTTCAGTGCGGGTCCTACTAGCTCTGCTAGTCACTGTCAAAGAAATTTTAGAACTAGCCATACTGGATGGAGATAATGAAAGCAGACGGACGATGGACTTCGCACAGCGTCACTGCTACAAACTTTCAGCAAATGTGTGGACAATCTGCTGCAAATAAGCCAAAAATTTGATTTGCGTGTTTCAGCACTTGATAATTGCTGTCTGATTTTAATTTTACGGGTAACCAACGTTTTTGTTAGGTTGAGGTTGCAGCCTTCTGAGTAGATCACAGAGAAGGGCACGTTGCAAGAATTTCTGCTAAGTTCGAATCCCCAGTTTAACTCATACATACTTGCCTGTTCGAAATTCAGTGGTACTTATAGTTTCCGAGGCAGCTGCAAATCTCAAACTTATTCTTTTGCCATTTTTCAGCTCAACGCCTAATGTGGCAGACTGAGTGAAAATTATGTTATTTACTTGTTTGTCAACATATTCAGTATAAATCTGATGGAATAATCATCATAATAACCAATAATTTCGATGGGAACCGCATTTTGCCCATTTAGCTTTTGATATGAGAGGAGTCTCTTTCTCACAGATACCCTGTTATCGACTTTTCTAATCAGCTGCCTGAATATGAAAGGAATATTTGACGGACCCTCGTCTTAAATGTTTTCCCCATGACTAGCGATCGGTGAATTAAAATTGTGGTCAGATAGGCCGCTCGTGGAATAGAGTAGATATTCTGACTATTCTACTGTATTGAACAGTGTCGTTTCACGTCCTGCTAACATGTCTCATTTCACCATTTTGTCCATATAGGGGTGCCATGGTGAAGGCAACTTTTCACTCTATTAAGATCAGGGTGGATAGGCCGTTCAAAAGTGTTGTGTTCATTGAGGTGTGTTGTTCTCTGAAAACGTGCATCGTCTTGAAAATTATCGTACGTGAATCGGACACTACTGAATACTATATTAGAATCAGACAATTTGTTGGATCGTGACTAAGGGGGTAATGTGTCGCTCTAAGGGAAACAGCTACCAACGCTGAGACATTTTTTGCACAATACGGGTTAACCGCATGCAGATTATATATATATATATATATATATATATATATATATATATATATATATATATATATATATATANATATATATATATATATATATATATATATATATATATATATATATATATATATATATATATATAATCTGCATACCATTAGCTAGGGCTGGATAGATCCTCTTGATGTAAGTTTCCCGGTACCGTTTGCAGCACTATACTAAACTATTTGTACATTATTTGCCATAAATACCCGGTCCTCCCAGGTTAACCACATCAAATAAACCAGAGGGCACCAACAAGACAAAAGGCTGCACCACTGACAACGTGTGGTTGATTAGGCAGTGAAGCACAAACCTATGAGTATACAACAGAGCTACATGTATAGATGCAGCACTGCTGTTTTCCGCGTGCAGAAAGAGGGGATTAGAAAATATGCCTTCAAACAAAGAAAACTCCGAAAGCTCAACAACTGTCCGTCGCCGCCGGCGTATTATCGTGAGCAAGCGATCAGTCCACACTAGTTCTCGGAGGCTTGATATAGCTTACATTACATCTACTGCTAATAGCATTAATCAGAAAGAGTTGTTACCGTCGTGTTCACTGTGCCCCAGGGTTTGGTTAGCTCCTAATTGTCAGGTAAATTGGGTTTTTGAGAAATTAGCTCTAGGTGTTGTCTCTCAGGATAACCCTATATCTTGTTACCCTGCTGGTCAGGCATTTGAGTGAGGAACTTTGGGTGTGATAGCCCAAGAACTCCTGATTCCTTTTGTTCCACAAGCCAAACCGTTGAGCCACAAACTACATCTAAGGTCCCTGTGATGACCGAACTCGTGGGACTAGTAGCAATTAATGGAGTCGTTCACGTAAAATTTTAGCTAAGACGCAATAGAAATAGAACACCTGGAGCGGTGGATACGGCTACGACTTCCTCGTACTTCGGGTTACAAACACCTTTCTATGTAGCCATTTGTAATGTAATTGGTCGAGGAATATGAAACAGACACGTGCTGATCACTCCGCGTTCTCCTGATGGCTGAGGTGCGGAAAAGTCGTCTGTTTGATGGCTGTTGAATCAATGACAGCAGGGTAATCAGGGCACTCCTGATTGGCAGTAGTCGCATCATCCCAGACGACGAACACCTGATGTTGACGTACTGTAGCTTGCAAACTGCTAACCCGCAACCTGCGATCACTGCAGTCCTACGGGTCATTTTGAAACAAGCCCGGAAACGCAGGACGTTTTCATTCGATGGATGTAATGTGCGTACGCTGTTGCATCCATGTAACCCTAGACAGCCTGAATACCACACCACGCATATCCTTAGGGAACTGAGGTGCTACGCCATTGTCACCGGAGCTCTGGACGAGACAAGGCTTGTAGACCAAGTAAGCTCCGAGAAGCACGTGCTAGGTGTAACTTCTGCTGGATGGGTTACCCAGAAGAAGGTGCTCGGGATCACGGTGTCTGCCTCGCACCTGCTGACAGCATCAATTAATCGGCGACAAACGAACCGCACGGCAACAGCTTTTGCGACCTGTTCAAGGTAGTTCTGCCAAATTCTTTAGTGTTCATGGCCAAGCTAGGTGTCACACTTATGATACGGAGGGTCATCTCTATGTTCAACTGTTTGCCGCGATTTACTTGACACCAGTGGATGACCGACTGTTTCCTCTGGATGAACTTAGCGCGCGAGTTGGGCGCGACTCAACGACCTGCCGGGAATCCACGGGCTCTACGTCAGTGGTCCAATCGTTGGGACCGGTGGCCTTCTGTTCCACCTGTGTGCTACTCACCAACCGGCTATCACAAAAATCTGATTCTGGCCGGATGCAAGAATATCATTACGTGGACTTATCCAGGAAGCAATCATCACCATTTGCTTGGTTATGTAATCTTGCGGCAGCGGAACATTCGCGAAATAAACACCACGCAAGTATTATGTGGCGTTGAATGTTTCACTGATCATAAGGTGGTCAGGACCGAGTGATTTACCCATGTCTGCAAGCCTGTTCACTGTAGATCATCTGGATAAGGACAGGAGCTAGATGTTAAACAGTTACAGAACACAACGACAAATACTACTTTTCTACGTGCAGTTGCCGTTCATCTGAAAGCTGCTCTCGTATCCAACACCTCTGGAGGATGTGGCAACACGTCAGGGAAGAGATCACGGCAACAGTCATCCAGGCAACTGGTATCGAACGTAAAAAACGTTCGCACTGGTTCGATGACAATTAGATACAACTGATATGAGAGAAGAGTGCAATATCCGATATTTTCACAATGGGCCCAAACAACTGAGACAAAATAGGTCACATTCCGGAGTGTTGATCATAAACTCACCGAACCTCTGCACAGAATCACGGAAGACTAGAGGAAAAAGCAAACTGATTTGATACAAGCCTACACTGACCGCAGAAAACACGAGCAATTCTACACTTCGCATCCATCCACCCATCCACCTGGCCTACCAAAGCGCTGAATGACGGAGACTCTGACTTTTCATGCATTCAACCGGAAAGTCTGGCTCAACCACTTTGGTGGTCTACGAGACCGGCCGTCTGCATTAATTGGGTGGCCGTGAACAGCCTGTCATAACAATATATCAAGAAACCCGTTGATATCGTCCCAGGTTTAGCAGAGATACAGAGTTGCAGTTAGTGTACAGCTGGGAAACGGGGAGCTGCACGTGTAGATAGGCTATCAGGGAAATTTTGAATAGTGGCCGACCACGTTTGGAGTGTCCTTTGCTCCAGTCAAATTGCTTCATCTTGGAGCAGGAATTGGTCCCTCAAATGTTCACGGATGTCTTGTTCGTACGTTTGTTTAAAGGTAAGGGTGGCAAACAATGCGCCGAGAGTTAGGTAATCCGTTTTCAATGTCCCAACTTGGCTACGTACTTCGACAGTGCGCATGCTGTTGTTTGCAGATGGTGACGAGCTACTTGCACTCAGCAAATGTAAGCGCGAACGACTGACCGCGGTTTTCATGACTATGGCATCTAAATGTGGTGTGGATATAAGCACAAGTTAGACATTTTCTTTCTTTCCACATTCTTTGGACGAAGATGCTGTGTCCTCATCTGGAACCCCCATTAATGGAGACACTGTGGATGGCTACACACAATTCTGCTACTCATGTAGCAATTTGTAGAGGGATTTGTCCGCTGACCATGAGTTGCGAGTTCGTGTGGTGAAGGCTAGAGCTGCTTTTAGAAGTCTTGAAAGAAGTGTCTGAATGAATTACTACCTGCAGGTTATCACTAAGCTGCCTGCCAACTGATCACTGGGGATGTCTATCATGCCCTACCGCAGTGAAACTCGAGCATTGTATCAATGAAATGTGCAGTATCGGAGCCGCTTCCATCTTCATTTTCTGTGTTGAACCCTAGGGACTGAGTGATCGGACATTTTCTCAAACTCTAGCGTACACCGCTAAACAGACGTAGAAAGTCTTGAGCTGATGCTGATATTAAGTCAGCTTCACTGGTTAGAACGCGTGTGCCAGGTGACTCAGGAACGAATCCCGAAGCAACTTCTATTCGAACAGCCGAAAGCAGGGGAGCTGAATCTTGGTGGTCAGAAATATTAAGTTACCTAACTAAGTCTTTCGCATTGTAATATCGAGTCGAGATCTTGGGAGGACTTAGTATGGAACCGGTCTGCCTAGAGGAATATGATCCTGACGGGTGTCAGGCTGATCAGTGATCAACAATTTCGTGGCCTTGACTTAAATCACACGATACTGGAAAAAAAAAACAAATTTGTCAGGGGTCGTGGTTACGTGACTGTAGAACGCTTCGATGAATGGGGCTACGAATGCACTGGCCGTCTCGGATTGTTAAGTCATCAACAAACTCATAATACACTCTCAACGAAAAGACGGCCAGTAAGTTGAACATAAATAAGTTATGCCTGTTATATCTACTTTTTCGTTCATATCAGCCAACGACTGCCGTCGTTTGTTGAACCACCCGCATTCATTTTCAGACATCTTGATCATGGTGACCTTTCGCCTTTTCTTCTCCTCAGCCTTGTTGGTTCATTGTATGATGAATATCGCACTTATTTTTGGCCCAACTGTATATCTCTGTCTTTCCTCTTTGTTTTTTCTAGAGGGAAGTAAGACGTACGGTTACATCAAACTATCTCTTGCGTTATCTGTCCAGTATTTTTCTCACCTCTTCATATCTTACCAAGATATGAGATAAGGTTTTCAATTTCATACTAGCCTACAAACTGGCTAACCAGGATCAGCCGATTTGACCATAAACGCCTCCACTCACAATCCTCGTGATTTTATTCCTTCGGGTTCACAGTGGATACTGAGTGAGTGTTGTGTGCATGCTCCTTTTGGCACGTATCGTTGTTTTCAAGTTAACCATCACTCACATTTGATCGCAGCCTTCCCATTCAGATAGACTTTCCAGTCGACCTCTTTCGCCTTGCAGGTTTAATGAGAGCAATGCTTTCGACCTGTCTTGGAAGTCCTAATCACGGAGTTATCGATTGAAGTTAACAGGACAGTTACTGTGTCTCCTCTCGAGACGATCGGGCAACCTGATCATTGCTCACAAGCGAGAGTGGCTGGGCGTTCAGATTTGATAATTCGGTCGTGCCTAATGTGAGGTCAATGGCGCAGTGGTTAACACGGCCGTGACAACGATGTGCACTACTGACGATCTCTAATGAGAGCGAAACTCGAGTCGAGTGCTTCTTTTTGAAAGAGGCTGGCTGGAAAGTCTATCAGAATCCGAACGCTGCGATCAAATGTGAGTGATGGTCAACTTGAAAATAAACCAAATCCCCGACTACTCATCAGTAACTTATCGTTGTGCTAGGATAATCCAAATCGGATGCCGCCTACCGTAAGTTCAGCCGTCAACTATTTGTGGTGTACTCATATGGTGCATGGTTTAAAGTTATGATGACTGACTAGTCAGCCACGCCTTGGAGGTTAGCGATCTGTAGCAAACGGACTTCCCAAAAAAGTAGGCATCTATCCTCTCGTCTACGTAAGTCCCACCTCTTCTCATCCCATGAAATGGTTGAGCTTTTGTTCTACAGTGCTTTAACTGAGAACCCAACTGAATGTCTAAGATATGAGTGGTCAACCTGTATAATTATCGACCTCTCGGAAGTAAGCTAGTTCGCATTACAGAGCTTGTCAGACAATAAGCACTTTACTTTTGCAAAATGCATCGCATACCCTAATTTGTGTTGATAATTCTGAGTGCGCGGCCCATAATCGGAAGATTTGCAAGATCACCCAACGCAATTTAACGGCTGTCACTTCCATAGCTGATTGACGACGTGTGATGAATATACGAGACACTGTACCCCAGCTGTTGCATACCCTTCCAGTAATTACAGACCCAGAGTCTACGTTCGGTGGTCCAAGGAATACTTCGATTTCTATTACCAATGATCAATTAGGCCTACATTTACAATGGAGCTACTCAAAACTTGGGACACCTGAGGAACCACAGTAGATTCACTTTGTCAACGCTGAACAAAAGAAGCAGGGTAAAACAGTCTATTCACCTTGACGGACACTGTATAGTAAGTATCGAAGATAAAGGTACCGGAATATGATATCACTTGCATCACAGATTGATGTATGCTGATCACCAGTTGCATTCACTCCAATTGCGAACAGCTCTGTAATGCCGGTCGAATTGAAAGAGTAGGATAGAAAAGATTCCTTACATTTTTCTAACTAGTGTGCCCGTTCAGCGACTTTAAAGATTGAAGAATCTCTGATTCCAAGTGCGCTCATCTGCTGAGCCCGTTATGAGTTGCTTTTCACAATGTGACTGACTTTGAGAAGCCACTGATTTTCCAATAAGCCATTCATAACGGAAGTGCTAACTGTATTAGGATACATCGTGATCAGTACATGATTGATAACCTAAAAATCACAACTTCTGGTCACGGTGATCACGGGACATTTAGAGTTGACTATCTGTATGAAAACAGAAATGTTCCCTAAAAAGATATTTAAAAGCTTATCATAAGGCGAATTTTGTAGTCACAAAGACAGAACTCAATTAGATTGGATGACCTAGTTTCATTGCCACATTCCACACTCCATCGTTAAGGAATTCTTCCAAACCGTTGACCAACGTGTTCCACTCAAGTGCCCCTGACCTAACAAGAAACCGAAATGCCTAAAAAATCAGACCTAACTTTTGATTTCATTGGAACCCGAGGCGTGGAACAGGTTCCAACTATAGCAGACTGGAGGTACGTTTGCTGAATACATCGTGTGGCTCAGGTGTGTCACGGTCGCTGTAAGAGAGGGTCGGTTTTGCTATCACCACGGCCTTGTTCAAAGTCTGATGGTGAATCTTAAATTTTCTTACAACATAGTCGCAGTGCACACTGAAAGTAAGAGTGACTTTTCTCAACTTCAAACCTCTGGTAACGATGTGTCAGCGATCAACATTCTGAGTTAGCAGTGTGTATTCCTGCACATCGCGAACGGCCTTTGAGGACAGAGGGAGAAGTTTCGCTGAGCGGTGTCACAAGTCAGAGTCAAATGAGCAACCTACCAGTTCACAAGTCACTTGAACAAGATTTGATATCCCTGGTCATCCTGGAACGCTGTGCTACCGAAGTAGCAGAACCATCAACTATAATTTCCGCTTCTTTCTTGTCAAGCGGACGTTTATCGGAGACCTGGAAGCTGTTCATCATCATATTCACAATCAAATGTAGACACAGTGAAGACGTGAAAAACTACCGACTAGTGAGAGTGTTTTCAGTGGTCTGTAAATTTCTGAAGAGCTTACTGTGTGTTTCTCTCCGGGCTAAAGTGGCAACCTTCCAACCCATTACTACGCAACGGCATGGCCTCCACAGGATAGCCGTTGATTAGGCGTGATCTTTAGATGAGGATCGCTGACGTACGATTGACCACTGACATGAATCATCTTGATTCCTCTATAATCTTTAGTTAGGCTCATCACTCCATCTTGCTACACAAATTCTATAGTTACGGTCTCGATGTGCACCTACTAAGGTGACTATAGGATCACCCACTTAAGTGTGGTGTAGGCATTAAATTGATCTTCTGCCAACAATAGAATTCCACAAGGTCCCATGTTGCACATCATCTTCGTTGTAGAGTGTCCGGGAGATGCCGAAGCACAGTTTGAAGACTCAGGCCACTTAAACCAGTTGTTCACAGAAAGCGACTTACCGTCCAGCGCCAACAGATGAAAAGCCATACACATTTGTTATTAAAGTTTTGTTGGATACTATCGCAGCAATACTAGACTATCCGGTTCTGTAAGTAAACGAAACCCAGGAACACTGGTGGCAGATAACCAGATTTTGTGTATACTGTGTACGGCCAGAGCTAGCAAACAACAACCCTATCGCACTCCTTCGGAAGTATTAGCGAAGACTTTTCCATTGTCTTCACCTCCATAATTTGTCCATACCTAGAAACAAACATACTGACATGTCTTCTACATCTTTGAAAGCATTTGGTATCTATTGGAACTGCTCAGAGACAGATCACCAGAAGAGGTACGGTGCTCAAGAACCTCCTCTGTTCAAAGAGATCAGTGGAATAAGATCAAAGCTGAATGGGTTACAGAGTCTGATAGGTGGTAGGGGATTCTGGTTAATGTAAATTAAACGTCAACCACAATTGATTGTAACCTTCGCATTTGCGTTGGCTGTTCAACCAGCCCCTTTCAAAAAGCAGATCAATAATCTTGTTTGCTCTTGTTAGTGCTCGTCAGTAAGGTGTAATCGGGAGTTGAACTCCGGCCACTCTTTCAGGAGGCAACCGTATTGATCACTGCATCAGTGACCTTACATTGGACAAGACTGAATTATCACATGCACACACATGCATGGCAGGCTATAACAAAAGTAGCACTTGAATGCATTACTCGTTTTTGAAAGAGATAGCAGGAAAGCCTGTAAGAACATTGTTAAAAGTGCTACAGCTGTTGCTGTCGCGTCACGGTTGCTTACCGGAGAAGTCGCCGATAGAGGTTTTGTCACAGTAGATTGTTCATTGTCAATAGCTTCCGCCTGTCTGAATAAGGGGACCTTTCAAGATTATCCACATTTGGTAAACAAATGAGAAAGCAATTTTAGGTTATAGTAAATGCTCGAATGAACAGCATTTGCAGCGTGTAGTTATGCCAAAGACATTCGGCATAGGTCATAGGTTACATTACTCTGCACATCAGAACGGCCGGTCTTATTTTCGAGACGTACTTGTGAATGTGAATGAATGCCCGTCACAGTTGATCGATTTTGATAAGAGGCAGTTACCTCGGATTTCACTCTAAATACGATTCACCGATAATACGCATTCTTTCCGAGACCATCAGTATAGTGCTCTGGCTCTTACGCGTTCACAGTTGGCACGGTAACCGTGCCTAAAGCAACCCCATGTCGGGTCTGGCAGAACAATTGTAAATTAACTTACGTACAACAGTGTGTTATCCGTACTCGGGTATCGAAAGGAAATCCGACACCTGGTAGTTTACTCCTAGGCTCGTTCTGTATTTTCATATAGTTGATTTCACCACTGCTTCTTCAAAGTTCGATTAGGTTATCGACCTTTCCACTGCCACGTTTTAGAAGTGCTCGTCCGTTACCGGAGTTAAAATCAGTGATTCTCTCCTCTGATAGATTTCTTATGAGATAGTATTACGAGTGAGTGACTGAGTCCAACTTTGTTACTCCAGGGCTCCTGGCGTGGCTTCGTAGCTCAGCTAGTGGAACACTTACCGTGTCTGATACCGGTTTGAATTCAGCAGAAACTCATATTTTTCATAATTGGGTCTCTTCTAAGTTACCAAAACTACCAAATGGTTATTAGTAAAACCACTTGATTTCGGTTGTTCAGATAGAACTCATGCCTATTTTGTAACTTGTCAACTATTAGTATGACAGGACACAACTTTCCTTTTCACAATAACTGTGAAGTTCCACACTTATCGTTGTCTAATTGTTAGTATCGTTGGTATGAGTCTTGAGATGGTAGTGACAACAATTTTGTTTTCAAAGCTCTACTGTTTCTCGTTAAGCTAAACATCACTCTGGTTCCAAAGGCACCCATCGCAGACCTGTCCAGGTCAGGAAAATACATTATACCAGGTTCCAAACCATCCCTGTGAGAGGTTGACAGTTGCTTTCGTGTATTTCGGGATTTGAACAGCGGATCGTCCATGTATGAGAACAGTGCGTTTTACCACTAAACCACTTACTTCACCCTGTTTCAGACATTATTTGAGTCACTAAATTCGAACACCCGAACAGACACACGACATGAGTGGTACCAGCTCAGTGAATAGACGGAAGCAAAGTTAAACCCAGCCTGGGAATTTTAATCTGTGAGGTCGTCGTCTGGAGTTTACGTCGTAGCTTTGTGTCTGTTCAGTTGCCGTCGGGCCACATCGAATATCGCTCAAATTGTGTGGTTGTCTGCGCGTGATGACCCAGACACGTGTGAAGTGGACAAACAGCTGGTTAACCTCACGCGTTCCATACAGCAGACGTCTGCGCTATGACCTTTGAAATTCATGCAGATCAGGGTGTGCAATACTGACAAGCCAAATTCAGAACGAAACTGAGCGTAAGTATTTTAGTCTTGGGATTTGACCAGTACCACAGGTCATAAATCTCACCGTGGTAAATGGCTTAAAGTCCTACTGTATAAGAGCAATCGATAATTGTTTTCTGAAACTGCCTACTGCTGTGGTGACGAAAGCAATCACACTTTTGTTTCTCGGTGAAATCAAACCGAATCTTAGCCAGCGGACACACACTTGGCAAGATTTTGTCGACCAATGGGCTCTTCCTCCTGGAGTTCAGTTCGCTTTCCAGTGTACCTTTGAACTGGGACAGAAAGACAGCAGGCAGTCCCATCAACACCATTTACCAGAACAACAAAGCCGTCACGTGTATGTTAATGTCAAACATACGTGTGTCTGTGCATACCTAAGAGTGCCCACCTGAGTAGACTGGGTCGGGACTCTACACCACTTATGGATAGAAAACGCCAGCAAGTACGCACGTGCACTGACGTGTATACACTAGTATGTGAACAGATAGGTAGGAGTGATTGCGATGCAAATCCACAGTCCAGTGCGACCTTGACTTAGTGCCCCATTTATTGGACAGCGTTAGACCTAAGGTGGCTTCCAGAAATCGTTTCAGTGGTTGACCTTCAAACGATGCACAAATGTGGTTCTACTGTCTTCGATCTTAGACCTGCACTTCAGATTTCCACGTGCTAACAACGCATATTTTTCGGGTAACAGTCCGCAGATTTGCTGCACCTAACATAACGGAGAACAATCGAAGGTTCCTACATAATTTCGAAGGCTAAAATTGTGTATTTCTCACTTGAGGGAAAACTGTGCGACTATCCGGGGGCAGCCAGTGTTTACGATGCTTCGTCAGTGTTGTATTTTGTTGATTAAGATAGCTGGCCACAATTTTTCTAAACCTTCTGATAACATTTTGATTCTCGTAATTTTACCCAAACCACTTTGGTTCAACTCGTGACTGATAATATTGTGCACCATGCATGACACTAACTCTCATAGATGAAATTCAGGACCGAAGTTTAAGGCAATATGAAAAGGAAAACATCTTTAATTGGTTACTGAGCGCGACAACGCAACAAATACAAACAACTGATTTTAGTTTTCGCATTCTTGTTGACTACTCAGCCGGCCGGTTTCGAAAAGAATCACTAAGTCTGGTGTTCGCTCTTCTTGGAACTCTACAGCGATGCATATCTTTGTCAGAGCCGAGATTTGAAATACGGTCACGCTTTCAAGAGGCAGCTGTGCTAATCAATACATCACTGACCTCATGTTAGTCATAACCGATTTATCCCCTACAGGCACTCAGCTACACTCACATGTGAGTGATGCTTGTGAGTGATGGCAAGGATATGCTGACGAGCTCCAACGAAAGCCAAACTCGAGTTTAGTGCTTTTTTTAAAATGGGTTGATTGAAAAACGAATGGGAATACGTGAGTTGCGATCAGTTATGAAAGTTGTTTAATTTATACAAACCATAATCCCCTACTAAAAACCGGTATCCACGATACTCACAACTTAGTGGTTAGGCCGAGATCCGACATACTCGATTCTTAGGCCGCCCAGGATGCAGGTCATCGGGCTGACTCATTGATACTGTTAACTCTGTTGATACGAAATCGAAAGCCGACGCTGTTGACTTTTAATCACTCTAAAACAGGAATAACGAGAAGTTACCAACACAGTCGTTACCAGTGCCGTGAAACTGACATTGATTTTATTGTTGTGAGTCACGTTTGGGTGCTGTTATTGTTGCCACGCCTTTGTTATATATAAACAGTAGTTTTATATACGCAATCGATGTTTACATTTCGCAATATTTGTCTTTTGTTGTGTTAGTGAACTCCCGTTTAAAGGATTCTTCTCAGGGTTAATATGTCAAATTCCAAGCTCTGTTGAAAGTGCCTGATTCTACACATGTTATGTAAGCGGTGTTCTTGATGGCTATTGTTGAAATCAATGTTCAGTTTTCCTTTAACGTATATATATCTCACCTATATTTTTCATGAATACCTTAGTCGGGTTTATTCCTTCCACATAGCTTGTTTGCTAGACCTCGGGGTATTACAGTACAACATCCGGTCTATTACAAGGGAACGTGGAAGGGTCAACAACTGAGGCCTTCTCCGTTTGTATCCATAGCCTACAAACGCTGTCTATGACGAACAGTGCATCATAGGGCAATACAAAGTTGTGTCCATGACAGTCTTGGGCCACATGAGCTTAAGAGGAAAACTATTTTTGTAGTAGACCATCTTGAAAAGTTCACAACCATCAACGGTTGGTCTACAGTAGTCAAGATCCCACTTCGGACAGCTCCGTGATCGCAGGCATTCCGTCACTCCTCTTTCAGTGATGAGCGCACAAAAGTTATCGTAATTTGTGTTTTAACTCAAGTTATTCAATGGGGAAACCAATCAACAGACGATATACTTTCATTGTATGCCAAGATCATAAAGAAAACATTTTAACTCTCTGTACACATACAACCATATTATTCGCTTAGCGGACGTGACATACCAAAAAATGGGATTTCCGGTTTCTTGGAGTTAGTCACAAGCACCCAAGACTACGAAGGATCAAGAATTAACACGTCCGTGCTCATCCTAAGTAAAGAACTGTGGAGTAAGAAATGGGGGGGGGAGATGATAAGTGATATGATGTGTTACCTGTATTTCGGAATTAACAATTAAACCAACAGCTCTTCGACAATGGTTCTTTCGTTGGAACATGATAGACAATCATTGTTGGCGTTACGCATCTCCTGCTTGCAGGCAGGAGATGATGTTTTCATGCTGTGTCATGTTATCTTCATAAATGTATACTTTCCTATATCCAGATCATGCATTGCTGGATCGCGCTTCTGTGTATTACAGTGTGTATTACAGTACTGAGGAATTAAATCAAATTCTGTCGAGTGGCCAACGTTATCAGAGTAAACAGTTCAACCTCTCAAAATCACAGTAGGCCGCCTCTCAATGGATCAGTTATTGCGCATTCTGCACAGTTGTCACCTCTAGTTAATTACCGTATCAGTCGTTTGTGCCAATAGTGACTCTTTCACGGTATTTTAATGCTTGGTTTGGCATAGTACAATCTTCAAATGATAAATTGGTGTGTGCTATAAGGGATACTGAGCAAGCACTCATGTTCTAATTGTGAGTATGCTGTGTTGAGTTGTATCATAATGAGATCACTATGATGGATAGTCAGTACAGCTATCGAAGAGTTGCGTTGAAGGTTTTCAGACAAACCTGCTCATCCAACACAAGCTAGAGAACATAAAAGCGTTTGAAAAGTACTCTGCCGCGTTGTTTTCAAGGTGTACCTGTTAAACCAGGGTGGTCCGTATGATGACATCATCACGTTACGCAAACTTTCTTTACAATACTGGAGAGCTGTAGTGAAAAATCTCCATTTCAACGTTCCTACAAAGTTTTGATGACAAAGCACCTTTCTTTGTACCTTGACACAAACGTAGGTTGTAGCGACTCAATATGAGGCCATTTTTCTTAGTATCCTGGCGATAATCCATAGTTTTGAGCGTACTTGTTTTGCACGTGTGTTACCTGTCCGCTTGCTATGGTAGGCTTCGAGCCGAACTTAACGTCATTCCATTCAAGTGTAAAATGCTTTTTACACAGCGGAGTGTATGCTTTGCCGAACAAAACTTTCGTTGTTTTTCTGAATAACGTTGTTTCTGGTCGTATCGAAATCGATTGTTTGAAACAAGCGAGACTGCTCTTCCGGAGAAGTAATTCGGTTTCTTAACAGTTACATTGTGATGGGGTTTTTGAATTCTCGCTTGTCCCTTCTTGTTAGATACTGCTTGTTATCACTGTTCCCAAAGTAGTCTGGAAACAATTACCAGTCTATTGTCCGAATAAACTGGAAGTATATGATTCATTCTTTTTCTAGCGGTGGTCTTCTGAAACGCTTCTGTTGCAACGAGCACAAGGATTATTAAGGAAAAACATACTCAGACAGAGAACGTTATATTATTTCGCCACAGTTCTAAAGGCTGACGATTTTCAACTGCACACTTATTTAGAGCTGCACCTCTTCCGGTCATAAGCTTCCCTATTCAATGTTGGTCAAATGATTTGTGCTCTGTGTGAGCAGAATTTTCGTTGCATTCATTGAAAATGTAAGGATTAGGGAGGGTAGAATAACTTAGGTAAGTCAGCATCTGCACTGTACTGTTAAGGAGGAGGCAGACAAAGAATAAACCGGATAGGAAAACTCGGCCATTGGGAAGGTGATTTGTAGTGAGAATAGAAACCTAACCACTCCAATCAAACATATACGGAACAAACTAACTAGCATGAACAGTGAGAGGTTTGAAGCGAACTCAAGTTATCGAAATGCCTTCGACTGTCGGGTTGCTTGAAGTATCGTCTGGTTGTCCCTAATGTACGCGTGTAGCTTGTTTTTGAACTCACTAATTGATAACTCTGTTATAGTGATCTCATGTGTAGTGTCTTGTTGGACACAGCCTGACGCCGATTGGATGCTGGCCGCAAGTTAAATGGATCAGCTGATGCTGCGGCTTAAATCAGTCATTCACCGAGTGGTGATTTTCAGAGAGTACCAAACGTTTTATAATGGGTAATCCCGTTTATGGAGGCTTCTCATTGTAAAGTGTATGTCATCTCCGAGTTGTCGATAAGACATGAAAAACTGGCCCAATTTTAACGTGTCTGGAAACGATAGTGAGCTAAATGCACCTCGTTGTCCCTCGCCGGACATTCCCAGTAGGTCGGATATCGCCCATTAGATAAGACTGAGAAACTGCCAATTTCGGCCTAATATCTGTGCCTGCCAGTGAGCTGAACATCACCAGGTAGTGCTCTGGGCGTTTCGCCCCGAGCGTTCAAGTAAGTAGCGCGTTTACAGAGTTACCTCTCTCTATCACTAACGTACAGTTTGCAGATAGACCAGGGTCAATTAAGACGATTATTTTAGGAACACATTGAAAGTAATAATCAACTAGTTACTTCCAATCAGATAGCTAGCATAATGCAAGCAGCAGCAGCAGCAGCAGCAGCAGCAATAGGAGGAGTAATAAAATAGGCTTTGAAATTGAGACCTGTTTACTTCCACTACTAGTGCAGTACCAGTTAGATCATGATTATGGACTTTCCCATTGGAACTGTGTAATTTGAGGTATCTGTAACCTTTTTAGGTAGCTGTTCGCCGATACCCTATGTAAACAGCACCTCATATGAGAACAATAGGTCGACTCTATCGAATAAATCGATTGATTGGCCTTTGTCCATCACCTTTTTGTGGTGTTGCCCGGCAGTGACTGAATTAGTAACGCTGGAATCGCCTTTTCAATACACTTTTGGATTATTGGGCTGTAATGTAAAACGGTCCAAGTAATCACGTGGCTGGCCATCAAATAAACCCATCATAATTGTAGAGGAGAGCAGTGACAAAGCGGTCGATCGCCGGGTATCCGGTCGATTGCAGTTCTCGGCTTTGTGAATAGATACTCTGGGGGAGGGGGAACCCACAAGCTTTCCATCTAACACTTAGTCCTGTCGGGCAGTTTCTAAGTTTCGTCACATAAATTCTGCACCGATTCACGCCGTTAGAAAACTGTATCATATAAATTCCAAACCGTGCGTGCTTTTCCTCAGTTTCGTGGACCCGTATCGGAGTAGCGGCGCCTTATTTCAAACCATTTAGTTCCGTGCACCTTAGAACCAGCTGCGTTGACCGGTAAAGCGTGCACACATCATGACTGTATTTAAATAATGATAAAATATCCTCCGACCGTGTATCGGAGCATAACAATGAACAGGATGTTTTGCTGTGCGCACTACGCATGAATCAGGCAAGCTTATTAACTACATCGTCCTGTGAACACTGCACTGTTAGAGACTATTTAAGTTCATGACCTTAATGCTTCAATCGAATTGGTTTTACCCCAAAGCGATTTACGTTAACAACCTAACCCGTTCGCATTTTTTGCGATCGATCAGAATGCACGAAAAGGGTGAGGCATTTCACAGCCCACATCACCCGATTTCACCACTTCGATTTATTTGGAAGGATCGGCATATCAACCTGCTATTAGATGTTTTTATTGGTCTGTGGCTGATATCTGCTGGTGTGAATTTTATTGAATACCAATGGCCAATCCAACTATATTTACTCAGTTTATTTCAGTTTTGTAGTTTATGCGACGTCGCCTGTGGATGGTTTCACACGGCTTAAGCCTTTGTGCAGCAAAACTATGTTGGGCGAACCTGTGTGGTAGAACCAACGCTCAGAGTTGCTCCTTTTTGAGTAAAATGGTGCTGCAAATCGTTTTTTAATCATGCAGTTCGGTTCTGTCCAGAAATTACTCATTGGAAAAGGTCACTCAGTTATTCTGTTATTTCGTCGTTGAAATCGAACCTCGTCGATAGCATCACTCCACCGTTCCGGCTAGAAGACACTCATAGTCCAGATTGTTGCCATAAATTGTGTAAGTACCAAAATGTATAATGGCATACATTTATAGAAACTGTTTGTTCTACCGTTTACTATGTGCAGACAAAATCTGGAAAAATGTGTCTACTACTCTTTACCTAATAGTAATACTTCTGAGAATGTGCCCTTCCAATGCCGTTTGTAATGTATGCGTTACTTCGCCAACGTATCTCAGCATAACAGTTCTCGTTGGGGATATCCATGGTTGGTGGCATCCGATTCGGATTGGCCTGTCACAATGACCGAAGCCAAGGGACACCTGAGTATTACCATCACCACAAATGGCTTGCGCTGAGCCACTCGCGGTTCCACCCACACACCAAATATTCAGTGTAAACCAGAAGGAATAAAATCAGTAGGTGTGTGAGTGAGGCCTTTGTGTCCAGCCGGCCAATGCTGGTTAGCCAATTGATTGGCCAACACGGAAGGGAAACCCTTATCTCTCAGAGAATAAACAGACAGACAGACTGTATTGACAAGATCCAAACTGAGAAGAAAGATATGTAAAATGTAAAACAAGGAGCATTTCAGTATTGGAGTGCATGCTAGTGCATTATAGGATAAGGCAAGGATGAAGAACAAATTCCAGACTGGAGTCCGAAAAGAACACAAACCGTTCATCACGCAACACACCAACAGAGCTACAGAAAACAATGGGTAGGAAACCGGAGACCCCCAAGTTTCTGGAAGGAGGAGCGTATTAGTTGTCATATGAATATGGCCTTGGCCGATGCAATCGTTATCAGAAATAGAACAGATATACTGATATGACCGACGTGAGCCTAGCATACTGGTCGTCTCTTCGCCGACGGTGAACTATGAGTATGCTGGTGGCCTACTAACCCCAGACTACCAACGTATTTTCGGCCAAACGCATCGCAACATCATATAGTCATGCCACCACGACCTATAGTACCGATGGTTCCCTGCGTATCGCGCAATAACTGCTCGTTGAGCTTGCGGACGCCCATCCGAATCGCATTCCTCCAGGCCGTCCGGTTCAACGCCAAGTCCTCCCAACATCCAAAATCAAAATAACAACGTGAAAGACTTACCTGGATAACATCCTGGTATCTTCACTTTCGGCCATCACGATTTCGCTTACCTGATTTCGTTTGTCCATACACCAGGTGCTCCAGAATAAGGTCATCGCCCATTCGGTGGAAGTGACCTAGCCAATGGAGGTGATTCAGCATCAGCAGGGCTTCCATCCCGTTCATGTTCGCTTGCCGCCGCACCTCAGTGATCGGAACCATGTCCAGTCACCGAATACCCAAGATGCGCCTCAGACATTTCACATGGAAGAGGCTCAGGCAGCGCACGTTCCGTTGGTACAATGTCCACATTTCACTGCCGTTAAGTAATATATACAGCACCACAGAGCGGCAGACAAGGGACTTAGTGCTGGCCTTTAGGTAATGGTTCTGCCATACGCGTCTTCCAAGACATCCGAAAGCAGCACTAGCCTTCGCCACACGCGCTCTGAGCTCGCATTCCACGGACAGATCTGTTGACAAATTGCTACCAAAGTAGCAAAAGTTCGTGCAGCTGTCGATAACGCCTCCATTGACGCGAAGTTGGAGTGAAGATGCAGAGACAGCACCCGGATAAGGCTGAAGGAAAGAGATGGTCTTACCTGTGTTGATATCTAGTCCAAAGTTGGATGTCGAGGGCGCGAACGCCTTCGTCAGGCTTTGCAGTCCTTCTTCACTTTGTGCAAACAATGCGTTGTCATCTGCGAACCGAAACGTACGCATCGCTGATGTATGTAACCGGTTTGGATCACCGAAACGTTGAATATTCAACAGCTGCCCGTCCGTCCGGTACTCTACCTCAACACCATCCTCTCCAGAGTCCTGAAAAGTAACCACTACCACGGCAGTCAAATATGAACTAAATAGGGCTGGGGCTAGAACACAACCCTGCTTCACGCCAGTGGCAATGTCAAAATCACCAGAGGTCGATCCACACAATTGTACCTTCGCCGTCATGTCCTCACACAACAATCTAATCATAATGACGAACTTACTCGGACATCTAAACTTACGAGGCACCGTCCACAACGCCCAGCGGCTCAGGAGATCAAATGCCTCGGTGATGTCCACGAACAGGGCATACAGAGGTTGGCTCTCTTCCCGGCACTTCTCCTGAAGCTGTCGAGTAGCAAACGCCAGGTCGGTCGTACTCTGACTTCCCAGGAATCCACACTGCTCCTCAGAAACACTTGCCTCCAAGGCTTCCGTATGCAACCGGTTCAGGGGGATTCTTGCAAGTACCTTGCCTGCACCACTCAGAAGGCTGATACCCAGAAAGCTGTCGGCGTATTGCTTGCTACCTTTACCTTTGAACAAGGGTAAGATGAGGGAATCTTTGAAATCTTTCGGCATCACCTCGTGTTCCCAGATGGAGTGAACCAGCTGGAGCAGTATGCCTTCCAACTCCGGTCAGTCATTCTTCATAATCTTACCTGGCAGTCCATCTGCGCCTGTAGCCTTCCCGTTGCGCAGTTGACCAATCAGCCTCTTCGACTCTAACAAATCCGGGGCGACAGCAAGTAAAGGTTTGGTGGCCTGTTGCGGTAGACTGTTCACAGTCATCCAATCGATGGTAGCAGGGCGGTTTAGTAAGCTACCAAAATGTTTGCGGTATCTTTTCACGATGTCCTCTGGCTGAATACACGAACGGCCAGTGTCCGCGGTAACCAGCGCCTTGGTATACTGGATAGATGGACTGAAAATCGCCTTGAGGGAATCGCAGAACTCCTTATGTTGTCGAGGACCTGCCTAGTCTTGCATCCGCTCACTCGGTTTCCTCCACCAGTTGTACTTAAGTCCACAAACAAGCTCGGTCAGTTGGCGGTGGATACTCCGGTAAGTAACCTTCTTGGTCTCATTGTCTGGGTCCATTGTGGAAGTGGCTAACGCGGTATTCTCCTCCCGTAACAAGCTAAAATAGCTGTTTTTATCGTCGAACCAGTCCGAACGTTTCTTACACTCCACACTGATCGTCCTGGTGGTTGCTGCCATGATCTGTTCCTTTGGTTTTCCTACATATCATCGGGAATAGTGGATGCGGGAGCGTCGTACAGACGAGTGGCAACTGCACGTTGAAAAGCAGTCTTCCTATCGCAGTTGGTCACTCGTTTGCTATCCAACTTTTGCCGTGATACGGAAGATCTACAATAAACAGGCTTGTGTACATGGGTACACAATTTGGTCCTGGCCCGTTTATGATCTGTGATATATTCACCGTCAGGTATCACCCGCGTGATACGCAATTCACGAATGTCACACTGCTGTACAATCGCGTAATCAAACAAATGATGATGACCGCTCCGTGGATGAGCCCATGTCATGATGTCGTTCGCATCCAGTTGGAATCGGGTGTTCATGATAGCGGACTTATTTGTAACACACAGGTGGAGCAGACAATCACCGTCCTCGTTAAATGAGCCGATGCTGTAGGGTACGAGGACTCCTGGCCAGGCTACTGAGTCGCGCCCAACTCGGGCGTTCAAGTCACCCAGAACGAATAGTCGGTCACTCACCGGCACCGACCGGATTGTGACGGACAGCTGATCACGAAACTAGTCTTTTGTATCATCAGTGTGACATCGAGTTGAACTATAAACGCTAACAAATATAGCACACTTACCTTGACCGAGACGCAGGCGCATGGACATGATTCGAGGGCTGTTGCCGTGCGGTTCGCCTATCACCAAAGCATTGATAGGATCAGCGACTGCAAAACAGAGCATGCTCCCGAGCACCGTCTGCGGAGCAGCCTATCCAGTGGAGGATGTAAACAGCACCTGCTTCCCGCAACTTACCTTGGTCTATAAGTCTTGTCTCATTCAAGGCTACCAAGTCCATAGCATAGCAACGCAGTTCCATCACCATCAGCGCGGTTCACACACACATTCCATGTCCCAATGGAAAGCGTCTTGTGTATATGAGCCTGTCTCAGATTGATCTTCGAGGTGCTGCGACATGAGTGAACATTATCGGCTCGAGGATCCAGGTTGGAGGGGCAATATGAGGGTGAGTGTCTGGCAGTAGCGTACTCTCGCCTATCAACCTTGCTAGTGCAGCAGATAGGGTGCCCCGGTTTATCCTGAGCGACGGCCGATGTAGTATTGTGTTCGGTCTGTGTTATGACATCATGTTATACGTGGGCTAGTGAAACTGTCAGGATGCCCAGACATAGGCAGGAGGGCGACTAAAGCCCTCAACTAAAGCCTTTGGCCCAAAAGCCTGTACCACAAGGCAGCAGGTGACGCACACACACACAGACACAGCGGTATCAACCACCCAAAACAGGCTCGACAGTCACACTCCAAGAAATTCAACACGCTCATAGAGGAACAGCAATGTTGCAAAGACAAACCTATCACACATACAAAATCAGACGGGGCAAAAACAGACATCAAGCCGAATCAAACCACAAGAGACGGTCATCAAACGCATCTGCCATTTGTCTGGCTGCTCCCCATTGGTCAATCTGACTAGGTTGAACCTGCAAGGACTGAAGTCTCAGTCAGCACAGCCCGCCGGATCAAAACAGCACACAAGTCCGACCACCACGCCAAGGTAACAGAAAAGGTCAGGGGAAATATCCACCGTGACACATGTAAACACAAACTCTGACTCACGTGAAATCCATCCAGCCTCGGCTGAAACCTTGAGTCCGGTACCTTCACTGATCGGTTACTGCCATATGTATCTTGTCTATCACTGAATTGCTACAGTGATCTGGTCGATACCATGAAGCTTATCATCCTCAAATCAGCAGCGTACCATAACATTGGAGATAGGAACATGTGCGAATGACGTATATTCAAGTCAGTGTCGACCAGAAAGGACACAAACCAACTCGAGAGGCATTGCGTTTACGGGAATATGGTTTTACGGACAGCCACTTGAGGCTCGCAAGTGTATCGCCGACTTTCTCTCTCGGTCACAGGTGGATAAAAACTACCAAAAGCGACTGTTAGAGTTAACGTCTTAGAAATGGAGCGGGGCCCGCAAGCACTAACGCACTGACAGCCAGAAAACAAAGTCTTCCAGAGACATCCGGTGCTTCAGGAAGAAGCCCATAGATCCCAACAAACAGTAATATAAAAGAACCTAAAATAGTCCTCACACAATGTAGAAGAGTTAGCCTAAGCAGCACGGGGAAGTTGACGTGAGGGCGTGACTATGGTAGTTCGAAATAAATGAGAAGGAAACTGGTGGCAATTTTTCATGAATTGGCACAATCTGGGTGCCTCAGAAAGTACGATTCACTGAAGCAAAGAGCATACTGTCCGAAAATGAGAGATGATGTGGCGACTTATGAACTTACTCGTCATCTATCATAATACGACATTTAAAAACTTGAAGTCTCGAGTAACGCAATGTCTCAAGTTACTCACTGGAAACATACCGAAAGATTAACATTGCCGTATTCCACTTTAATTGATGTGCACTTGCACTCGGTCTCTAAATACCCTATTTCATCCGGCCCGGTACAGCCATGGCTACGTGTATTATACGTTAGCATACTGAGTATCTATCATGTGGTGGACAGTTGTTCAAATTCAAGGGGAAAACCTCGTTCGAAGGCCCAAGGATATTTGCCATGACACTGAAAATGAATGTCGAAACATGCACGTTTCGGAGTGAACACTGTGGTCGAACTAGTAAATGTTGTATGTGCTTTCTTTTTCTACTCTGTGGTCGGTGACTGGTCGCGTTTGGACTAGCTAACCGTCTGTTTCGTTCCCTATCCAGATGAAGCTATAGACACAGCGTTGGAAACGGATGTGAAGTAAAATTTAGCATCGGTTAGTTGGCTCAGATCTGATATGAGAAGATCACGATTTCCACCGACAACTCACCACAATTCAACAGGTGCCCCGGATGAATACCCACTCGTTTAAAGTGAATGAAACAAGTTGTCGTCGGTGCTGCCTACTTTTTGGTACCGAGTTAGAATGTGGTTTTTGCTGGACATCGCTCATTCAACTGGCTACTACTTCATTCGACACTCCCACAAGTCTGTCGAACTTGGCATACTGACCATCAAAGACAGAAACTAAACAATTAGATGAAATGCGGAACGCGACTGCAAAACCACAAGTTCGTTGCAGAAAGCTGAGTGGGATGGTATGCAAACAAAATAAAAAAGTGATCGATTCAAGGACGGCATACGCAATCCCATACTGACAGACGATGGTGTCCACACTGTGCATCAACTGCTATCCGATCATGTGCATAAAGTGAGTTGGCGTTCTCAGGAACACATTATGTGTGAGTTTATTTACGAAGACTAACTTCGAAATTATCCACAGTCAGATGAAGTTAGCATGCAGAGACTGCGTCTCCTATGAGGTAACCTAATCGGTACCAACAAGCAAATTAGTCTAAGACATCACATGTGGTAATCACGTTCTGTTTAATTTGGGGTCAGTAACGCAATGGTCAAAACAGTTGCTGTATGAAAGCGTGGATAGAGTTCGATGCTCGGTTGTGGCAGGTAAATGCGTTTTCGATGAACGCTGATACGGGTGAAACTCAAGTCTAGTACTCCTTTATCAGAATGGGTTGGCTAGAAAATCTATGTTACAGTTACAATCAAATGTGAGTGATGTTCAACTGGAGCACCCAGTGTAGATTATTAGCTCAGCTAGTAGAGCGCTTACCACGTGTGAACATGCTGTTCCTATGGCTGGCTCTAGATAAGAGGCTATACTGCGGTCTTACTGGGAAAACGGCCCCTTCCCAGATGAATACATACCGAGTGCCACGTTTGTCTTCCGTCCGATTATTTAAGCTACTCAGGATGTGGTATCTAATGTGGAAAAGTAGTGCCAAGAATACGATAGGGTAATGTGAAAATCGCTTAATCCGAAAATGACCGCTGTTCAATACAAACCAACAACTCGATCGATGCAGTGAAGCAAATGCGTGTGAGTAATCACACAACGGGCTGAGAACGGCAACCGTCCTGTTTCAACCTTCAGGTCCCAGCAAGCCAGCCGATGCTGGCTGCTCTTGACCAGGTGCATTGTCCAGCAGTGTAAATATGTATGCATGAACCGTTCAGTTTAACTTCCAAAATTTGTTTTATCAATCTGTTAAAGAATGTGCACAAATCGGCTAGTTCTCTGGTAACTGTGAAGGACAGCAGATAAGTACTGACACCGGCCGTTTGTAACCGGGACATTTGCATCAATTCTCTGTGTGTAACGATCCAACGAAGACATTTTGTGATGGAAATGATTATCTGTGTAAATCAACAATTTCTGCTACTAACCACGTTACTGCACTGCTCTTGGTACTAAGCGCTAAAACTTTCAACTTTCATAATAATCGTTATGCATCTGCGATCTGTTTGTACAGTCTACGTAGCTTCTTTACTCGTCCTTGCTTCGGTCACCATCAAACTATTTGTATGTATTCCTAAACAAGGTACAGTCGCGTGTACGTTCCCAGTATACTATATGTTATGCCGGATAAGAAGGTGATTCGTTAGTAGCAGTCATTTTAAATAGCTTTATCGTTGGTTTATGACTACCCGAAAGGGCTAAAATACCACTGTCCACAAATGAATCAACTGGTTTAAACACTGGTTTATGGATGCACCAATCCCAATTTTACCTGACCTGTATAAACATGAGGCATTCCACATGTCACATGGAATTATATTCGTTAAAGAGGTATTATGGTCCGTGAAACATGTTTGTCATGCTACGGTCCACTACAGGCCACCACCATTTGGCTAGGTCATACAACGAAACAAGTAACAATCTAGCGCAGTCGCATGACGCAAGTGCGCTATCGACCGAATAGCGCGTCGATCTGCACACTGTCGTGAGTGACCTTGGTGCACGACCAGTATGATTGGCTGGTTTGCCGGCCTGCTTGTCCGCTCAGTGCGCTATGGGCTTTTTTAGTCACCTGAATGATATCGGTGGGCTTCAACATGCGAGCAACGTGCCTCAGCGATCAGCTGAGTGTGTGCAGCACGCCCGTAGGGCCAGTAACCGGGCCTAAAGGCAATCGATTAAGAGAGCGTATGCGCCACAGGCCGAACGTGCATTGGTAAAGCATAACTTACTAAATGGCCTAATTACATGTGGACGATCCTCATTAGGCCATCAGCGGTATCAGGAATGAACGAGTGCAGCACAAAGTTGCTGAAATCAGAACAGTTACGATAATCAAGTGGTTAGACTCACAGAAGGTGCTGATAGGTACTTGGAGTGACCACTACAATACTTCGCCTAACCATCATCTAGGAAGCATGGACGATGTGACGTTCGTCGTAGGAAAGAGCCAAAAAACTGGGAAGAAGATCTGTGCAATATTGCTAAGTGATTGCTCAGACAGAGAAGAGTCGACCGGCGTGTACATATTTTGAATTGTGTTGCGAGGTCACTCTACTCAATGATGCTAAGATAATTACTGTACCGATCGAAATGTTGTTGATTATTATAAAACAGGAATTACCATACGACCGACTTCTGCATTGTAGCTGCACAATGCACAGTTACGAATGCGTGCTGATATTTTCTGTTGTTAGAATGAGCATCTACTAACGAAGCGGGCGAAACGAAGTGCACAGTACTGTTTGATTTATGATGTGAGGTATCATCGTCTTCGAGAATGAATTAACAATAGGTCCCCTTACTTATCTCAGAAAATTTTTTGAAGCCCTTTTTTAACCTGCAGAAGGACCTTTGATCTAGAGTTTGCACTGAAAACAAACGGAAAACCGATTCCGTTCAACAACGGATGCAAAGATAAGACATGTACCACATAAACCTATCCCATGTAGTATAGCATCCTGTATGTCCGTGGACTCTGCGAAAAGGCATATCCACAAGATGTTATAACTGTAAAGTTCCGTTGACATGTGGTGGCCGTTTGACTGATTATGTTGCTTCGAGATTGATGGATGGCATACGAAAAAGGATTGTTCATAATAGTGGATAATACGTTGCAAGCCCTTAATTGGCGGAGTTGTTGCCGTGGAAGAAACTGTCTAATCGAGAACGCCTTTTAATGAACACAGTGAATCACTGTAGAGGATTCATACAGAAGAACTCTCGTTACACAAAACAATCTTCTTTTGGAAAGAGATCAATGATCACCAGTCACTACTAAGTTATCAAGAAAAACGCTTAGGATCCGCTTGTCATCCTGCATGGAAAACCAGACGCAACACATTTTTGAAAAAACTAAGCGGATCGTCATTAAGCTTTATAGAGAGAGTAATATCAAAATCGTAGAAAATAGTCTGCAAATGCTGTTTGGGAGAACGTCCTGGATGTCACAGATTCGGATGCTCGGAATTATTTCAAGGAGGCTGTTCGTTGCTCCATCAATTGGCGGACAACGTTCCTTTGCAAACACTGATCGGCGAATCATGCGAGTTTCGAAGTTTTGCAATCCAGTGTGGTTTTTACTGGTAAAAGTGTAAATTGCTAGACGGTTACTCGCAAAGTTAGTAGCATGCAAAAAAATACCTTATGATTCCTGGTGTTCCATAGTGCGGCAAAGGTTATGGCGTCTGTTGTATCCCTATTCGGGTTCAATCAACAGTAAGCCTTACAGGCAATAACAGCGGTCGGGAGAGCACGTGACTCTGTAAAAGTACATACTATAGTGTTACGTTTACAAGCGGTAGCGTCATTTTTAAGTGCATAGAGGAATGAGCCGTTGGTCGTTGAAGCCGCGACCAACCAGGACTCATTTTGAGTTTTGACACAAGTGTGTGGCACACAGGTGGCCTTGATGCGTATACAACAGCGTCCTTCTACAAATTGCACAGAAGCCTTCGAAAAATTACGTTATTCTTCTTACGATAGACTCGGCTGGAGGAGGGGGGTTGTAACCGAAGTACAACCATGCACAGGGCTGTTATCTTTCAGTACAAAAAGTACACTTTTCTCTCAAAGCCTTCACTGACAGATCGAGCGGTTCGATTGAATTCCAGTAATGATTTCGACTGGTAGTGATACAGTGATCTATTTTTATTGGGTTTTCAGAGGTAAACGGGTGCACAGCATATTAATTGCCTAATCAGTCATATTTCAGTAATCGAGGCTGACTTCGTGATTACTAAACCCATTTGTTTGAAGTTAGACAAACCAGTCAAGCGTGATTGTTCTAGGTAGCTAGAAATAGTGGCCGACCGAATGCTAATCGAACAAGCGATAAATGGTAATTTGATAGACTGATGCCTCAGTGTGTTTGGTGATGGCCCTTAGATATGGGTGATGGAGCAGACAGCGTCTACGATGAACGGCGAAAGATCATAGAAGTATATTAATCACAACACTGACCTATTCTCAAGCAACAACACAAGGACTCAGGACAGAGTATGGAAGGGACTCGGCAGACAGCGCGAATATATTTGGTTGTGAACGATGATTCAACAGCCACTTTAACTCTAAAAACGAAGAACTATATGCAACCGTCGTCTTAGATGAAGATAGTGGCAGGAGTACCGAAACGGCAGAGTTGTACCAGCTTCCCAGTATAGAAATTATACAGAGACCTGAACAACTAGATGTGTACTCACTCAGGTGCTTTTCTAATGATGCGCATTCGTACTCAACAAAATGGAGGTGTTTCAAATGGTATTTGGTGTAGTAAGGCCGTTGTTTGTCAATACAACAGAGACCAGTTGTATGACAGATGCTAAGAACGAGGAAATTAATATACCATACATGGCTGTGCGTCGCCTTGATCACCGTGAACTATCAACACCCACCTGCCTCACTGATCAACGATCGCTTACCAAAAAAATGCCATATGGAGGTTGATGCCTGCGGGTTCTACTCATAAGTCATTTTAATTGCCCCGAGGTTCATGCCGGACTCACATCATCCGCTTTTGGAGTTTGCAATGCATTTATCAATTCTCATTTAGTCGAAAATATCACAGGGTTAACGCAGTGGAAGACCTCTCAGAAATTTTCAAGGTTATATATTCTAACCAGCGAAAAACATGACCGGTGACGTGTAACTTATTGCCGTTCTTGGTCGTGAAATTGGACTAATCATATTCAAGTTAAAGGTGAGGTAGAGATATTGTCCCTAACTCGAAACTTGGTAAAGAACTTTTCCAAATTGGACTGGATATTCTTGAGCGAAGAACTTGGCGATGTAATTGCCTGATAACTCGCCGTATCCACCGCTGGATGATCACTAGCAGTTTACTGTGAATGCCGTTACCAAATCCGTCGGAAAACATATTTCGAAAGAGTAACTTAGACGATTAACGGGTAAAAACCAATTTCCGCGCAGCACAAGATATTTGCTGAGAATAACGAAAACAGCTTGGAACAGCCACCAGGTGAACGGACCTGAAAAACGTGAGATGAGTACCGTATATTCTTCAACCGGGCAACAACAGTTATGATAGAGAACAGCCGTCAGTGTCAGCTAAACACCACCAGCAATTTTTGTGGCACTCCGGAACTGTGCTATGCCACTGTTGCGTTCATCATCAAAACTGCCCAGCAACCTCTCACTCATGCTACACTCACTCATGCCCTTGGCAATCAGTATACGAGTGTGTTTGTTTTAACGATCATAGAGCCAGCACACATATCTAGTACCAGTACTGCCGATTTCGTAAAAACAATCAAGTTCACACCACATAGCATGTTCTAAAAACCATCAACGCTTTGTGAGAGTAACGGTCCAGGTCCTGACCTCATCTCTCTATTAGTACTGAATAAGTACACTAAAGAGATGCCGAATCCACCTTGTTTATTCTTTGGTAGGTCTGTGTAAGAAGACAAGGTTCCCAGAGGTGTACACAGTATCATCCATCCCTAAAGGCGATGATCGCAATGAGCCCACCAATTACACACCGGTCGCTTTATTATCGACGGTTTCTGAGATTATGGAGGGCTGGATTGACGATCAGTTACGTGAGCAATTCATTCGACTTGCGCTATTGCTTAAGGATAAACAAGGATTTCAAAAGAGATCCTTGTGTGTTACCAAGTTACTTGCCGCTCGGGGAGATAGAACAAAAGCGGCTAATGAATGCGACTTAATTGCTGAAATTTTCCTAGAAGTCTCTGAAACTTTCAACCGAATGAACCATTTAACGATCTGCTTGAAGCTTTATAATTATGACATAGAAAATCCTTTAACCCTGTGACCCATCGGTTACCTCCTAGATCGTCACCTTAACGTCAAAGTTAACGACGGTTTCAGATCTTTATCGAGTGGCCAGAAGAGTGCCACAAAGTTCTTACTAGGACCTCCACTCCTTATTCTAGTTATGTCGAAACTCCCACAGATTGTCAAATTCCCATGATGATTTAACACATAGTGGGGAGGGTGACTAAGTATGAGAAGTTACGGAGTGATTTAAATGCACTACACCGCTGGGCCACAGACAGTCGTCTGTCAAACATGGCTAACCATAAGTTGATGCGTCTCTATTATTCGGGCCGCATAGATTACTTTCTGGAAGACGAAAAACTGAGTGCCAACACATGCGAGCTCGATTTGAACCTGACTGTCACAACTAACTTTAGCTTAGCTTCCATCAGTAGGCCAATGATCAAGAAAGCCAACTGGGTATTTGGGGCACTCACCAGACGGTTTTACTCAGACCGTTTCACTATTACTATGTTCAGTTCGTCAGTGCACCCCCAGTAATATCCAAGCTTTTCCTACTTCTCCCGTGAAGGACACCACTCTTATTGAGAAGGTACAAGATAGAGTAACAAAACGAGTTACGACACCATGTGTTCTATTTTAATCACGTAAGTCTTGCTACTTGGCATATCAGAGGAGACCTAATTTGTGCATATAGGACCTTCCAGTTGGGTAACTTTCTGAAGATACACATCAAATGAGCCGTATGATTTGCGCAGAACACTTAGTCACCGGGTGTGCCCGATGTGGAACAACCTACCAGAGATTATCTTAACTGCGTCATCGATGAGTGAATCCAAGCCAGGTCTTGATGAACGGGTTCAGGGCAGCAAACGGGGTATTCAGACAACTTGCTCATTCGGATTATTGTGGTGGAATGAACATACTTCTGATCTCTCACTGTCGACGCAAGTCAGCTGTTGTCTGCTGAACGTCACAGTGAGATGGCTGTATGCTTAACAGGCTGCGGTTCGGTTTCCATACCGCTCGGTAATCTCGGATTTTCTCTTCTACCGTCTTGCTACTACTGACACTCTGAAACTGAAGCAATCTTCATACGTATTTTATTTTCAAACCGCCACACACATGTTCAAATACACATGCTCAATCTCAGCTTCCTGCAGTTGGTGAATATTTTGGAATCCCGTGGACTCTATTATGTGAGGTTTAGCCACAAACCGCAAGTTGCCATGGCAACACGGAATGCACAGTCTTAACAGCGGGAAGCCGACCGTGTCTCAAGATTGAAGGGTTTGACACGTTCAGGTAACCAAATCAGCCACGCGTCTCACCGTCTCATGGCTTGTCAGCACAGGCGGGTCGTGGATGAGTCCTACTGCTCAGGTTGTCTTGCCTAAAGGACGCTTAACTCAACAACCCAAGAAAAAACGAATTGTACAAGGACTGTAAATCTACACTAAATGAAGGTTGGGTAAAATATCTACTTGACCATCCTAGGGGATAGGCAAATACAGCATGCCGAAGTGTGCGAACAGATTCACGTATCCTGACCGGATTTGCAGGCAGCGCCGCTGACCTCATCCTGTCAGGAATGACCGTTAACATTTGACGGTGAGACTGCCGCATGATTGCCTGATAGTTCCACCGGTAACAGGTGTTTTCAAATAAGAAGGGAATGTGGTAAAACCTGAATGTCAGAATGAGCTTTATATTATTTTCGCACAGTGTCTGTAGTGTTTCTTGTCGGAATGGACTAGCCAAATGCCGGGAGTGTGACCAAGTATGGTGTTCACTTCGAACCGTGGAATGAACTTGACGTGTATGGGACTACCAACGAACTATTCGCTGACACAGTTTAAAGATCCCGCCACATCTTCGAGTGCGTGAATGAGTCATCTGATGGGAGATCAAAAATTTCCGTAAGAATAATTTAGAGGAATTAGCGGGTCTCTTACTTTTGGCAACTTTACTGGGATTCGCTAACATTTGTATTAACGTCATGTGTGGTGGAGACTTAGATCAGCTCTGATTGGACGTAGACGAACGTAAAACCAGACAAAGCCTAACTACTGTTTTTCTATCACAGCCCCATAACTCACGGAAAGCTGGCCTCGTGAAAGGTCACGAGACTAGGTGTTTTCTCATGCCGGTTTGAGACAATGGAATAGTCACGTGTGTTTCACGTTGATTTATAAATCTCCGGTCTACTTCACACAGTTCAAGGTCTTGCCTATTTTCAAAGAAAACTTCGTTGTGGCCGATACATACAGAGAGTGATAACGGTAATAACTAAACACTTCAGTGACTTGAGTGCTTTGACATTTTTTATATCGGAGCAAATGAGTCCATCTGGGTTACTTTTTTAACGACACGCTAATCTTAATTGTCAGCTTGTCATCTGTACAGGTAACTTCCCTACAATCACTGGATTTAATCTTTTCTCGAAAAAATATCTTCGACTTGTTTACAACCATGTAGTGGGTAGTAGTTTAGACGATTGTGCCTCCCCTGAGTCGATGTTATAAGATTCAGAGGTGGTAAGTACAAAACTGGACGGGTAGTTTAACTCTAAGGGGCTTCAGTTATTAGAGTAGGGTCCATTTCAGCCACCAGAGGTTTTTATTGCATTTTCTTAAATGTGTTTAGCTATTCTTGCTTCACTTTTAGTATTCACGTAAGAAACTTTGGGCGAGAGAACGACAGTATTGTAGTTGGTGCGCTAGAGGGGTGAGGACTTCACGATTAGAAGGTTGTGGGTCCTTTGCCCCTGTATAAATCGATTGTTTCATTACTGCACTCCAACTTGACTGCGTAAACACCGTTGGGAGTTGCAGCATAACCAAGTTTGTTAAAAGAAACTGGATGATTCACCTGTGAACTTGCAGAAGCACTGTCTTTGCCAAAAAGTGTGGTTGTCCGGGAACAGCCCCAAAGTATCCGTGTGTCGTTGACCCATTTCTTCAAGTATCGTCCTAGCACAGCTTTGGGGCCAGTGTAAAATAAGTCAGTTACATCAAATTATAGAAACCGAAACTGACAGTAATCAGTTGAAAGTGCGTTCGAGCGGGTCGTCGTAGGAAAAAACACTGAAACATTGGCTACACGGCCACCGGTGGCTTGAAGTGCAACTATGGAGTGAAGTGATTAAAACAACACATGAATTAACAAACTACCTACCATTCACCAGGTCCGAACCTCGTGTTAGTTAGATGCGACCAAAGAAGGTGGCTGTTTATACGCTTATTTGTTTACAGTCGAATCTCTCCTTCGTGATCGTTTTTTATTTTGCTTGAGTACGTGCGACAGTCAGAATATGACTGTGGTTTGAACGTATAACCGACTAGCTATCAGTCGAATTAGTTTTCAGCTGCTTCTGCATTTGCAGAAATATAGATCGCCGTTAAAATATGTTAAGGGGGTAAACACAACTGATCTCAGGCCCTAACTTTCTCTGGAACAGTTTACCAGGCTCATGACGCACAGTCAAGAGTTCACTTATGTGGCCTACCGTGCTTCTGTTCTGCACAAAAATGCAACAACAACTTGAGATTTGAGGTATGGTAATTAGACTGATACAACGAGGGCACTAGTTGTGTTCGATAGCTGATTGGTCATAGTGGCCACTGTAAAGGGTTTCTATAGGCTACCTATCACGCAAATTATATTTTGGAAACTGGATATAAACTAGGTAGAAGGAAGTTCCCAGGGTATTTTTGCAAGATGTTTTTGTGTCAACTCGCAGTTTTGCACTGCGGGCCTTTGGGTCAATTAATATATAGATTTAAACGAAGTAGTTAGGACACGTAAGTTGGTAGATGGAGGCACTTCGTACTGACCCATCAGCGTCAGAGTTATCTTTTTTTTACAACAAAACAAATAGGGTGTATAAATAATCACCCAACGAATGAGGATTAGGTAATCACCTCAGACGAAGCATCAGTTTTACAAATGTTTCTGAACACACAGAGCTAGCTCGAGTGAATTGATTGCGGCCGATTCAGTAAACCGCAAGGACCTTGGACTGGAATAACGTTGTAGGATTCTGAATGCACATTCTGGATGGATAGCTTGGTTGGGGATCAGAAAGGGTCTAGAGACTTCCGAGAAAGGCTATTCAAGTACTTCAGCATCACCGTCCTTCGCCGGTAACACGAACCTCTGTCTACGTAATTTTCTCCGCAATTACGCACAAATTAGTAAACACAAGGCGAGATAGCACCGATTGACTGACCTTCTTTGAACGTATTCGAAGGGATCGGTAGGGATACCGGACTTGCTGTGCGTACTCGGTGATAAACGACATTTTCGGAAGCTCACGAGCAATTCTGTCTCAAGCTGACTACACGGTGTAGCGGCTCACAAGTTTCTACGACAACGGTCGCCTTAGAAATTCCAACAGCCCGGCACACATTTCCATCAGCAATGTCTGACAAGCCTTCCAGTGACGTTCACAAACATGTACGCAGTGCCTCAACTGTAAATGCCGAAGGCGAAGCGTAATTTCTATTCACTGCCGATATTGTTGTGCCCTCATTACTTGCTAACCTTGATAACAGCAACCACCAAACCAGACACTGTTGACGGCATCCATTTCAAATTACCTAGCACGGTGACTCTAGTCAAAGGGTGCACGTGCATAACACATACCACAAGTGACTTGCGCTGCACCACTTGTAGCTCCACTCACTCACACAGTAGCCAGTGTGAGCCCGAAGGAATAAGAACGAGGCGTGTGAGGGAAGGTCTTTGCGGTCCAGTCGGGCAATTCTGGTTAGCCAGTTAGTAGACCATTGTAAAACTGAAACCATCAACCCTTGAAAACACAGAATTGGAGGAACACCAATGATCAGACCTAAGCTGGAATGAAGCATATTGGAAGTGCAAACACATGAAGTAGTTCAATACAGTGGTGTATAATATTGCACGCCAGATGGCGTTTCGAATAAAACCGGGGGGGGGGACAAAGAAAGCCTTTGTCATGCAATTTAGCAAAAAGCTGAAGAAAAGAATGGACGAAAGTCACTATGGTCCAACCTTATGAAAATGAGGAGTGATTTAACGTACGATGATGGTTGCTGGTTAACACGGACGAAAGAGTATATATAGCACACATGACTTAATTGCACCTAACCTATTCGCCGTCTCTTCACAGACGGTGTACTATGAGTAAATTGATGATCAAACAATCCGAGACATAGCTGCACTCATCGCAGTGTCCTATAGTCATGTCACCATGACCTACAATACTCATGGTTCCCTTGTACGTGTACGATGCGTTAGAGTTCATGGCCGAACAGCCGCCGCTCACTAGATCATCGGATGCCCGTCCGAGTCGCATTCCTCCAGATCGTTCGGTTGAAGGCTAAATCCTCCCAAGATTTACGAAACCGATTGTGTAACGCGAACGACTCGTTTGCATAACATCCTCGTATTTCCGTTCTTGACCACCACGATTTCGCTTATCTGTTTGCAATTGCCCGTGCAACGGTTGTTTCCGAATCCTTTTGTCGCCTATCCTCCGGGCATGTCCTAGCCACTGAGGCTGGTTGAGTATCAGCGTGAGTTAAATCCTTGTTGTCTGTTCAGTGGATTGCATCAGTGGTCTAGACCCATCTGATCATCGAATACTCAAGGTGCGTCTCAAGCGTTGCAAGTGGGAACGGATCATATAGTACGCTTTTGGGCGATACGGTGTCCAAGTTTCACTGTGGCACAACAGCGTCCACAGCTGTCGACAGTGCCGCGTAAATTCCGGTCATTTCCATTGTCTTCTCAGATGCTTTTTTGGACTTCGAGGTTGGTCCTGTCTGTCAGGCTGTTTAACTTAGCGTTGCTGCAGTTGTTCATTAAGGGTGACTGATTAGATTGTCCAAATTCGCCCGGAAACATTGCACTCTTCTCTCATATCAGTTGGATCTAATCATCATCGAACCAGTGCGGGCGTTTTTGTCGTACGATACCAGTTGCCTGGATGACTGTTGTCGTGATCTTTTCCCTGACATGTTGCCATATACCTTTGGGGTTAGTTGGTGCTGGAGCATTTCTACAAATAACACCGAATTCATGGTAAAATGTCGTCCTCGTTTTCACCTTCGCCGACCGCTTTTCATTCATTTTTCACCGCCGTTCGGATGATATACAGTAAACGAGTTTGCAAACATGGATAAACTTCTTGGCTCTGTCAGTTTGGGAACCATATTGTACTCAACCGTACACATCACTTACGTGCTACGTACATCTGAAGTGTCACCCTGTGGCACGATCAAGTAATCAAGCAGCCGCTGAAGATCTGTTCGTGATTGAGTCCAGGCAGTGATGTTTGCTTCAACGCTGAATCTAGTGCCTGTGACAACCAACCCGTCGGTGAAACATGGGTGTAGCAGATAGTCTCTGTTCTCATGGCTTGCACCAATGCTGGGGTTCCGAGCACTCCCGGCCAGGCTGTTAGGTCGCACCTCACTCACGCGTTCCAGTCACCCAGGGCAAACAGTGGGTCACTCACCAATTTCGAACAGATTGTGAGGGCCAGCCGAACACTGCTGGTCCTCGGTCGAGGACCAACCGCATGGAAATGAGATGGTGGTCGACACCGTGTAGTTTGCTTATCCCTGAAGAATGGTCGCATTCAGCGACTGCCAAATATACACTGTGATCCCGAACATCTCCCGTTGAATGACCTACCAAGCAGATGGCGTAAGGATACCTGCTTACTCGGGTTTACCTGGGTACGTAAGCTTTGTCTGATTCAAGACTGCAACATCAATACTGTATCAACTCAGTGACATCACGATTAGTGAGGTGCGAGGTTCTGGAGGTCAGGTGACTCATAGATCCAGCGACGAACGCGTACTCCACACCCCGATAGACGGAGTCCAGCGTCCATGGGTGTGTCTCAGGGTAGCATGAGAGATCCTAGTTGTTATATCTCATTTGCTGGACAGAAGTAGGTGGTTGTTTATTCAAGGGACTCCACCTGGAGCTTTTAATCCCGAAGTCTGATCTGCGAGCCAACAGGATAGAGAATTATCACTAGTGACTCTACCTACAGCTAATAACTTAGACGTTTGAATCACTTGGTTGTGAGTCCGGGGATGTAGTGAGCAACAGATTGACTGATTCCGATTACCTTTGTGCGTACTAGATGCGTTCAAGTGTAATTCAAGTTTCTGATGAACTTCACGAGTTTTTCAACGCTGCTGGATAATATACCGCTGGTTACGGTCAGCAGTCCGGCTATCGAAGTGCTCTATGGAAGAGAGCGGTGCTGCCACTATGAATGTAATTCTGCTGTATACTCATAAGATGCTTAGCACTCCCTATACGGTAAGTGGTGTGGCGTTACAGCCCAGTAAGCGCAACTGCGTTATGTCTGGCTGTTCCCTTCTGACCTGTGTGATATGGTTAAACCTGGAAAGACCGAATTCCCATTCAATAGAGCCTTCCGAATCGACACCACACACACACACACACATGTATACCCACAAAAATGGTCAGGATTGGGGGTCAATCCTAGATGCTGCGGCTATGAGGACTATTACCTTGAATCCCACCTGTTTTCGCAACTTTTGTTCAGCCACGAGGTCAGGTCTACCATAACACAGCGTCCACGTAATAACAGTCCGCCTTAAATAATGGTAGAAAGCAAAACCAAACTGGAAAACCGATACTACTACTAGCATAAGGATAACAAATATAAAGGAATAACTTAGCAGACGGAGTGAAATAAACCTCTACATAGACTGGAAAGACTTCCAATATTTAACGCTAGCCAGTGTGTAAGCATAAAGCTGGTGTATGCGGTTGATCAAGCATCCAATGTCATTGGCCCAAAACGCGGGTGACACATCAGTTGTTCATTCCGTAAATCGACACAGGTGGCATATGCTCCAAAACACCCCGAATACAGATACGCATTTACACGTTCCGATAATCGCAGGAAGCTACAGCTGCCGCTGACATTTCACGTTTGAAAAAACACCATTTCTTTTTGCAGTGCACTCCAGCTCCCCTTCTTTTATTTCCCCTTGGTTCAATACCTGATTACACGCCTCCGCCTGATTTTCCACGAGTAGCTTGATGTGATCCTTCATTTACACCACACTTCTCCCCCACAAAGACTACCCTAACTTCAGCAAAAATCACTCAGGCTCTCTTCTTTCTCTCAAAAATCCATGTACTGGCTTTGGTGATGTTGGGACACCTGACGAGCAGTCCTTTCTTATCGGGGTGTTCACTGTCTGCATGCCACTGTCAGCATAAATCTAGTGCTGACGTTTCTAGGTGTTAATCAAATAAACCGGGCCACGAAGTTCCACGATTGTATGAAGTGCCATTCTGTTTGGTAGGAACTTCATAGACCTGGGTCTTGTTACACTCCGACTCCGCCGGTCGTTATCTTTTGAACCAGGTTCGAAAGCAGTGCATCGACCAGATAAATTTGCAGTTGACTGCATCTTGGCGGCTGATGGTGTGTTGGGTGTCCTACTCGTCAGCATCCGCTAAATCACGCGCATTCATTCACTGTGTGCCAATTTCCTGTTCAGTTAGCAGGCGCAGTATGCGTCTATATATTGAATCGAACAGCTATTTCTTCCTCCTGGTTTGTGGTGGATAGCGGCTGCCCAGGAAAACCGACTGTAGCGTCTTTCCTCAGCCTACCTCTTTTGCCGTCAACCACCTTTTGATTGTGCTAGTGTTTCTCTTAGCCAGTCCGTTTGAATAGATGTGGTATAGTGCTGTGCAAAATTTCTTGATTACTCAACGCTACAGAAAGTTTCGGAACTCCTCATTTTCGAAGCATGTACCTTGGACAATCAATGTGACTTTTGGTATCCCACGACCTGTAGAGATGCGTCCCGTAATCGTCTTTCGGATAGTGCTTGAAATGTAATAAAGTATAGCAGCCACTTTGGTTCATCTCATGACATGTTTCAACACTACGGTGATGTACTGATTTCCGTACATGGTTATTAGAAATGGTCCGGTCATGTCCATCGACCATAACTCCCCATTTTTACTGACCTAGGTTGGTTGGTTGGGGTATTAATTCGAGTGATTGTTGCCCTTTACCAGCTGACATTGTTGACATGTCAGTACATAACTGTTGGTGTCATCCTTCATTCTCAACTGGTAAACCCCCTACTTCGCCACTCCATACATTTGACAACACCCGCACAAGCCTGCTGGGGCCAGCCTTTACAAGTATTGCTGTCAACTCCCCCCAACTCTGCCGGTAAGCTATTTCCATTCCGCAGTTGTCGCAGTAAAATTCCGGCACCATTTAACTGTAATTCTGAGGACTTTCATTTCCGGCTGGGATTCGCCTTCTGGAGGTTGTCCTTCCAAAAACGCTGGTCATTCACCTCCCGAATCGCCATATCCGTCGTTTGCGTTCCTTCTAACCATCAAGGATTATCCTGAAATTCAATACTGTCAAGTCCGACGATGTCCTTGTAGAATCTCTCAGGAATCACGGTTACACGCAGTCTACCAGGGCAGCTGTGAACCTCTTGATTCGGGGCAGAACAAGACAGACCATTGGGCGTTTATTCAGATAAAACTGGTTCTGTACATAAATAAGTAATGGTTAGCAAATTATACAACTTACAATCAAGCGAACTCTGAGCAAGAAACTTAACCATCAACAGATATCAGTTAATGAAACGGTAACATAGACAATTCAGTGAGACGGTACAAAATAAACAAAAAGGGGAGAGTTTAAACGAGAGTTCGTAGTACCAATTCAGAGTATGTTACGTGTAACATCATGGGAAATGTTCGGCCAGTATTTGATGTAGTCAGTAAATGTGGATATATATATATATAAAGGACCTACAAAACAATAGTTTGACCAATGAGGTATAGGTATTGGAGCAGTTGAGATTGACGTTGCACAGGCCACGGGTCCTGAATGGGTAACAGACAATAAAGTCGCGCGGCAGAGTGTAGAGGTTCAGTGGTTCAGGCTTTCGGGCGGTCCTCCTGTGAACGTACTCTCAATTTCACTTGTGGAGGACCGAACGTAGCTTTCATTCATTCTAGCCAGAATAGACAGTCTTTGTGGACTTTATCGACGTGATGGGCTTGGAATAGTAAATCAAGACATGGTCACTTTGTCCTCCTGCTGCCATAATGACCAACAAGCCAGCTTTCCTCGGGGGGTCCTTCGTTGACTTACTCAACTCCATGGGCCTGTGACCAGCCTTTATATGGAAGCGTCGTTCCAGCGAATATGACCTCCATTTTTCGGAGACCCATACCATCTCCAAACACTGTTTTCGTCGCTGAATGATTTCGTGTGACAGGCATCAATACCTGACTAGAGTATTTAGCAACGAAGATGTCCAGAGCCAGTGCTATTCCGAGCCTGATATCACTTTCAACCGTTGCGACATAGAGGTGCTGTTCGGTCAGTGGCAGGTTTAGAGTCACTTGACTCTTCTTCTTCTTCTCCGTCACTTGTTGGATTTCGACGAAAGATTTCTTGTGTCCACCCGGCCATTGGAACCGGTCATCCCTAATTTTCACCAAACGTCATCTGCTACGCAAACACCCCGACAGTGCAATAAGTTGCATTTACCGCTCTGGCCCGAGATTTGTTGATCATGGTAGACATTTTTGAAAACCAGTTCACGTAACAGTGGCAGTGCTAGCGATGCTTGTTCAGTTGTTCTTGTCACAATTTTAGTGTGTACTGACTGGATTAAAAAACGAGGTAATTGAGTCATGATTGTGAATAATTGACCAAATAAGCTTCCCTTGATCATCTGCTGTAACCGCTTCACTTCCCTCAACTCCACCCAAATTAAATCGTTTTCGTGAACTTGAATAAGGCAATGAAAAGACGTAAATCATGTGATGTTCTCTGGAGTAACAATTCGTACATTCTGATCAAACATGGACTTGTAACTAATTTTAAACATTAGGATAAGGTTTCGTAGGGCGGAAATAATGGCTTAAGGGATTGGACAGACAGGCATGGAAATTAAGAATAAACAAATGAGAATGCTGACTACCAAGGCAGCTTCAAAGTCAACACAAACTGTTTCTGAACACACAGGGGGGATTATAACGTCTGATAGCCAAAGTCTCAGCAAACTGGATGATACGTTTCCGGTGACTTCGAAAAATCACAGAGAATGCGTCAAAAAATCACTTTCCTTGTCACGCCTAAGCACAATTATTCCACATCACGGTGTTTGCTCGTTTCAGTCACATTCGAGAAGGTAAACTCTTTCGACCGTCTCTAGCATCTGATCAAGTTACGAACTTTCTGTCAATTTTGAATACCTATAAAAGGTATAAAAAGTAAAGAAATGATAAGCATGCATTCATTAGACAAAAAAATGTTAAATGCTTCGGAAGTTGAAAAACAATCAAAAGTTTCCAGTTGGTTGTTCTAGCGTTGCTGAGTCATACACTGAAGAGTCACCCAACCGCCTGCACCCAATGAACACTCCCTGTGGATGAATCTGCCCACCAGTCTAAAGCAGACGGAAATGGATATAGTAGTCAATCGGTTATCCATTGTAAGCAGTTTTTGTATCTTGTGATGGGGTCTCCATGGCCCACAGAATCTACGTCTGAAGACTTGAAAAGAGACTATGATTGACTGCTTACTTGAGATCTGTTGATTAAGAGTTTGGATATAGTTTATGTGAAGTAAGGTCCTTCCTTTCAATTCCAGATGTTCTGTGCCCTTCTCTCGTGGTTACATGACAGGTAAACAAGAGTAACGTACACTGATGTATTGCTGTCAATAGCAAAACTAATAATATTATTAGTACTGGTGGTGACAATGAAATGGAACATAATTTTGATGGTGGTAACAGTTCACTGATCGGTAGACTCCAAAGTTCGACTAATGTATTTCGGGTTTTCATCATCAATATGGCCAGTTAGGATATTCGGAACAACAAAACAAATATGAAGTTAGGCAAGAACTAGCACTTTAGTGGTCACTAGCAGTGGACAATAACCTTTTTTTCTCGTCATTACAGAAATGTGTTGATCCACTGGATTTTGTTTACCGTTTTCAAACGTATCACGTGTGGCACGTTCTCCTCGCTTTATGTCAGCTTTTGATTACCTTTGTTTATAACGTGTCTGCCAAACTGTACCGAGTGCGCTGGCCTAAATCAGCATTTTTAACTGACATATAACCGAGATGTGCTCAGTCCCCATTGGGTAGTCAGTCGTCAGACACCACAGCCAAGAATGTTTTGTCACAATGCATTGATTGGCCAAAACAAATGTTGGTCTCTTGGCCTTTGATACCATTATGTCACCATTATGATGTAACTGGAACCATGGTGTTTTGATCGGTCGTGGTGTGTGGGTGGTTGGTCATGGCAACTTCAACGCCAGAACAGAGCGCTTCTGTGCGCACAAAGGTGGATTATTCAGTCAAATTCCGATCGATTCAGCAGTGGTCAAAATTCAGTATCTGACACGTTTTGATTGAATGCCGTTGACTCGGTAAATCGGACGAAAAGAGGAGGCCAGGTTGGCCGTATGATTTGTATCAACCGGGTGTGTAACAATTGCACTGGTAATCGTCTTGATGACTCTGCTACTAATCAAGGCTGGATGATGCTCACGTATACGTTCAGATAAGCGCCCACTTCTGCGGCTTCTTCTCGTGTATACTTATTTACTTGTTCCTGTGGAACTAGTTACGTGAGTCGCACGACCAAGCTCACTCGGTCGTCCATTGACTTGCCTGGTCACAATGAATTGAGAGTTTCTGCTAAAAGTTTAGTGTTGACAGACACTGATGACGGAGTGAATCAACGGCAACTCTCAGACAAGTATGATATCGGTAGAAAGCAGGTTGATAACTTGATTCGCAGTGAAACGAACACTCTCGACACTGAGCAGGAGGGACACGGAGCTTCTCGTGAGTGTATGGATAACCCTCCCTGACATTTGCAATTACACTTCATTTGTAAATATTCCCACCTGCCGTCTAAAATGTTGCGAAAAATTGTGCTGCATTGCACTGTCCATTTAAAAGTGAAAAATTACCAAGACACCTTACAGGTGGTAGCGTCAACTTTGTCAGGTAAATATGTTTATGGGGGGAAACTAGGTTATCACACAGTGCTGGCCACCGGTTCACCGGCCACAGTTACGTGTCCGTTGGCTGGAGTGACACGACTGCTGACAATCAGGAGTGGGCTGATTACCTTTTTGTCAATATCTCGACAGCCTTCAAACAAGCGAAACCGTAACGAATCAGGTACCAGGAGAACGCGAGGTGATTGACACTTGTCCATCGTACACAGTGCCACTTACAAGAGTGCTTATAACCCGAAATACCGTGACATAATTTAATACACAGCTCCCGTTCTTCTGTATCTACTGTGTTGGGGCTAGCGCCGGGTCCGAGCTAGTTCCTTCATTGCTGTTAATCTCACGAGTTCGATTACCACTGAAGGTTTACCGGTGAAAGTGATGCAATCAATAGTGGAAGCGTAAGAGAATGAATGTTGTGCAGATCCTCGCTTATGTACGAATGTAAACCCAACCACAACGAATTATCGTGAACAAATATGCGAAGGTCTCATGGTAGCAACGACCAGACAAACAACACTATGTGTAACTAGGCAAAATTCAACTCATTTTACACTTATTTCGTAAATAACATACTACATCATTTATATCTTGCACGAATAAATATCCTTTGTATTGTCGATTTACGCTCTATCATGTGTTACGGTACTCGTACAATCTAAGGCTGTTACCTTTAAGTGAAACATACTTTGAATTTGACATTTTCTCTCCCGATTGAAGTCAGTTCACTTATTAGCACTCCCATTTAATCTGAACCATGGACTAGTTTTATTACCGAGATTAGGCCTATGATCTGTATTTGAAGCAAGTCTGTCTCGAAGGTGACCAGAATGTCAGCTGAAAGATAACAGTGAAGTACTTATCCGTAGAAAGTAAGGTGAGGGATTGTCGGATGATAGTAGTTAAAGTGGGAGAGCAGAGCACTATGAACGTACATCAATAGGAAGCAAGGTGGTTTAACGTCTGCGAATGTACCGTAAGTGTACTAGTGGAATGCTTACTAATGACTGTTTTGGAACGACCATTATGAAATGAGGAAAACCAAAGGGCAGAAGTTTTAGCCAGAGAATTGAAGCAAACATTCTATAACAGATGCTCCAATAGGAAAAGGTGCGAAGCCCCTCCATCCAAGATACTTGAAAGAACAAGACATAGATGACGACATCCGAATGAAATAAATACCAACCACATTAAAACGATCATGTAGATCGCCGAATGTGGACGCATGCGAACATTTGTTTGAACGGTACGTGAAATCAGCACACAAAATTACACGCACCTTCTAGCGAGTGTGCTATCTCTAGCCACTTTGGAGAGGCACACAACTTCCTGTCGATTAATGATAGGGCCCTGTTTGTGCCACTTATCCTGCTTATCTTATCATTTAATGGCGAATCTTTGGTTGCGGGGTCTGAAATCTGGTCATCTTTTATGGACGAATGGTTGTGTAATTATTGAAATTTCGGACTCAGAAAAGGCCTGAGGACTGTACTTGAATTAATACCTCTCGCCTAAGTAATGTGGAGAGGACTTCGAGCTGCTTGCAGAAGGCCGTTCTTATTCACAAAATCAGAACCTACCACTGGTTGACCTTAATATCTTGTAGTGTCACCAGCTTATTCTGGTTGGCAAACATTGCAAAAAGAAACTAGTGTTCAATTACGTGAACAAATCGATTACTCACCATATGATTAGGTAAATGTCTATTCTTTAGTTGGCGTGAATATACCCATATACCGTATTGCTGCAGTCTGCCAGTCTTCATAAGCATTAAACTACTGCCGTTCATGACCACCGCACTTCAGGTTTAAATGTCATGCGTTGTTTGCCCTCTAGAATCATCCACTGTGATCCGCTAATGTCATCTACAGTGCAGTAAATGGGACATTAACTCTGTTGTCATAGCCACCGGGAACGTGGCATCAAGACCACCGGACAACTTTCGGGTTTGCAGACTGGATATCTTACAGCTTTATTTCCGGTAGGGTCAACAACTGTATGGTGCGTAATATGACTTGTGTGTAACACATATTCATGTGGACAGCGTGTGCTTAACTGTGTCCGTAATCCCAGCCTTAGGAGAAACACGTTTGTTCTGCGTCTGACCTGTATAATTTGTATCGTCGATAACGAGTTGCGCCCACCAAGTCAACAAGTGGCATTCTTCAACACGCTGGCGAATGTTGCAGTTCTTAATAAAAAACGGCCAGTCGCTTTCTGAACGTAGGTTATGCTCCGTGATATGATCACACCCGCAGACTGTCGCGGTTTGTGACCCGTTACCTTCGTCTCCTGGTCCGTGTCTCGCGGTTCACCTGTCTGAGTCTCGAAAAGTATGTCCACAACTCGTAGGCGGATGTGGTTTGAATGTCGACATACGATGCGGTAATCATCTAGTTGTAAACCAGTGTGATCTCTAGCTGGGGTGACAAGTGTTGCAGATTGCCAGCATGTTTCATAAGGCAATCGAGTATACACGGGATCATTTTCGAAAAGCTCCTTCCCTTACTTTACTCTGAGAGCATTGTCTTCATTGTCGTGTTTCCACCTGAGTCCTGAGGATTTGGAGGTAGCAAGTGTAATGGAGTTCTGAGTTTCCTGTCGAAAATGAGCAATATCGGAGAATTATTTGCTCCCTTTCTGGACCTTGGGCGGTAAGCGAAGAGGAATCGTTCCTTTTAGGTTTGTATAGTATCAGTCCATAGCTTGAGTAGTTCCCTCTTAGCGGGTTGTACTGCCTGTCTAACCAGACCCCCGAAGCATGATGATACCGGGTAGGTCTGATGGGATGCTTTCTGCCACTGTTTATGAACCGACCGGATTCCGCGTTGATAAATACTGAGCCAATGTCTGTGAAAAAATTGTTTGTAAGTTGCGCATTTTTGTTATCGTTGTCTCTGCCATGGTTTACAAGATTGGATACACACCTATCCACTTAGAATGCGTATCGATTAGTGGCAAAAACAGCATTCCGTTGGGCAGTTCGAAATAATCAGTGTGCGTGTGCTGCCTTGGCTTATTTAACCGACACGATGCATGCAATGGGCCCGATTTGTCATTGTGGTGGTACGCTTTACAACTCATGATTTCAGCAGATTACCTATGACACCGTCGAATTTTGGCCACGAGTTTCGTGTTACCGCGCCCATTCGATATACTCTTGGGTAACTTCGCCGTGAATTTGAATATGGCCTTATTTGAAAGAATCAGTTAGGAGCCTCAGAGCTGTTAAGTAACCGAAAATCATTTTGACTCGTCAAGTAGGGTTATACCAGGGGATAACTGACTGTTAGGAAAAGCTTGATTGCTTAGAGTGTGGGATCACCATCGGTCAGCTGGCAGAATGTGGTACCAGTTAGGATTGTTTCAGCACACAATGCACTAAGTCGCTAGTCACACATGTACCTGAGACTAGATATAGTAATTAAAAGGGGTATTGATAATAGAGACCGAACAGTTATTTACAGAAGCATACAAATGGTCTTGTGTAATGCCTATGAACGGCACACACACGGAAAAGCAGTTGGGGAGGTTGAGGACCGGGCGTCGGCGAGCAATTAAACCTGGATTGTGTTGTCCCTCAATCCACACTATACTATGATATGAAGAATGGGCAAACACTCGGACGGCATACATCATGCTAACTTTCTTAAAAACTTAGGTACAATATAGGACCATAGGTTCTGGAACTGTTCCACATACCATATTGCACTTAGGACAAAGAAAGCTTCAGTGTCATACCTAATTATTGCAGCGACTCAACGATTTGGCGATTGATACACGGGTTCGAGGCAGAAGCCCGAAGTACCCGAAGCCAGTCGGTTTTTCTTGCGCAGTGTCAAGCGTACGTCTGTTGACCTGAAAGGTAGTAATTGAAAACAGAGTGTAACACCGCTCTTGGGGATTACAGCAAATACCAAGAACAGAGCAAGATTACTTGCATAGGTAGGTGGGAATCAACATATGCTTTAAAGCGATCGCTAGAAGCGTTGCTAACGACCTCAGAAAGAAGGCTGTTCCAATGGTCGGTAATCCCACAAGAAAATAACTGCTCCCTAAGAAAGGTCGCAGGACGAAGCTTGAAGAGCTTCCTGTTATGTCCTCGCCGACCGTCATCATTCGCTACAGTGGAGAACTGTTCTAAGAGACCTACTCTAAGGAAGAAGTGTGTGAGAATTAAATCTCCGCAGAGTCAAGGGAACTCAAGTGAATACAAATCAAGAATTTCTAATCGAGACTCGTACGCGGCACTTCTTAGGTCCGTGACTAGTTTCGTAACCGCAAGCTGGACACACTCAACAACTAATACATCTTTCTTAAGGCCGGTGTACACGACCTGATTAGTGTACTCGAGGAGCTGTCTTATATAAACCCCGTAAATCGCTTGAAACGCTTTCTTGTCTATGTGGGGGAAGTGTGCCTAATCATCCTAAGAGGAGCAAATCCCCTTTTGCCTCCATCCGATGGTGATACGCGAAGAAGTTAGACGACAGCCAGATGCTCAGATGTTCCTTCAAATCGATATTCATGACATCTACCGCGTTGAACGCACTATGGATCACGAAGGCAACCAGAATCTCCACCAAGTGATATACGGGCACACTAACTGCCATTTAGTGAGAGACTCTAATCGTCCGATCAGCACTTGATCAAATCAAGATCAATCTGTAGTGCACTGAGATCAGTGGTAGTTCAGATTTTCAGGTTGCCGGCGTATACAAGGGCACTGCTGGAAATATTGCTCGGAAGGTCGTTGATGTTGATCAGAAATAACAGAGAAGCTAGCACTGGCTGTGTCGCAAAAATTAAAGAGAGGGACGAAAGGTCTGGTTCAGTTTTAGCTTTAAAAGTTCTGTTATCAAGAAAAGAGGCAGTTTAGTGAACAGCTTCTCCTTGAATACCATAGGCTTCCAGTCTGTTTCAGGGAGCCATGTGGGACACGTTCAGAAGCCTTGACAAAGTCAAAGAAGGTAGATTGCATTTGAGAAGAAGCCATCGTCTCTGGCATCCGTCAGGCTATCCATGCAGGTAGACGTATTTGTTATGTATGCCAATTTGGGAAGGAAGCCACGCTGGTTAGTAGAAAAAAAAAATGGCTGAATAGGAAGCGGCTGAAGATGACACATTTTAATAGGCGCTCCATTATCTTGCACAGAATCTAAGCAGGACTGATTGGCTGTTAGCAGGCTGAAGAGTACCGGTCTTCCGCTTTAAAGACAGATATGATCGTCACTTCTTTCCATGCATTAGGGAAAATGCCAGTCTGAAGTATATGTTTAAGAAGCTTATAAAGGGGCTCTGCCATATTGGCAGCTGCGTCCTTGGGAATCCTGGGATGGGTCCTGTCAAGACCCATTGCACTGTATGAATTAACCTTGAATGAAGTATCCTCAATATCTAGTACGAATAACTCAACAGTAACGAGTGGTTGCCGGAAGTTCTGCAACGGTAGGATAGGATGCCAGTTTGTGGGTGTGACGTTTTAGACTGCCGGGTGGCATTCTCGGAGTAACTCGGTCACAACTAGGGAGTCAGATGAAGTCCCCCTTTTCGGACAGTCGCAAAGAAAGAGCCGAAGGTTTATTCTATCTTAGTCGTCGCATACGTTTAAGAGGTCTTTTCTCTCTGGTTCTGAGTAAGATCTTTTCTTTTACGAGTTTGGTGTGTTCACAGATTTCTCGCCTGGACCTATTTCGAACAATCTGGAGCGCAAATTAGATCCTCCAATTTTCCAGTGAGCTTAGGTTTCGCGAATAAATGGGGACGGTCATCGAGAAGACGAAGTATTCTGCTAGGAAGGAGTGGCCGAAAAGAGGAATTGCACAGATTGCGAGATACAAATAAGTCATCGGATTCTTAAATGTAAAGTAGTTCTGGTCTACGGAGTCATAATCAAGAAGAAGTGGACCTAGGTAGGCTGTCAGGCCATTAAAATCAGCCTGATAAAAATTTTGAACTGTGGACTTTTTTGCTGGTTGTAACCAGTAACAGATAAGATCAAAGGTGAGCAGAGAGTGGTCATTGTATCTAAGTGGCGGTGTGATGATCACTCTGTCTGCCAGATGGCTCTCGTTGGTGATGACTAGGTCCAACAGACAGAGAATCTGACCAGAAGGATACCGTGTCAGAGCGCTGACGTGCTGTGTCCACGCTTTCCGTCGTACCAGCGTCGATAATAAAGTCGAGAATCCGCTCTCACAGTTCCGTTAAAAACTAATGCCCAGTTGTCCTTGGACGCATTAAAATCACCCACAATAAGTGGATATGTAAAACGTTGTGGTCCTAAGAAAGTGTCTAGGTTTGAGAGAAGTATGTCATCGTCAGGAACGTCGGATGTGAGAAAACGGTAAATACCCCCCCCCCTCCCCGGAAGTGAGTCTCGGCCACGCAATGCTAGTCGAAGCCGCAGGGCGTCCGTTACAGAGACGGATTCCTGGTTTGACAGGACTGGGCATCTATGACGTCCCGCCATCTCTATTTTAACGGTGTTACGGTCAACTTTGTCCGAAACTAATGAGTAGTATGGCAGATTTATGAATTTAGATGAGACNTTGCCGCATTGAGGCATGCTGTGTCTGTCGCTGGTTCGAATCCAGCCGAAGCCCTGACTTTTCACAGTTGGGTCTCATCTAAATTCATAAATCTGCCATTCTACTCATTAGTAAAGTCAGACTAAGTTTTTCAAACGACGGTGGCTGAAATTGTTCTTGAGCCACATTGACTCCACTGATGTAATGCACCTCCAGGGCAATGATCTTAGTCCCACTCGTGGAATCAGCACCCTGGAAGATTAACCGGCCAGTGGTCGGAAATGTGGATCTCAACGGTGCCGCGTCGACATCAACTGAGAGGGATCCACTTCAGGATCACATTGGACGACAGCATGGTGACCGAAATAACGGAAGAAAGCCGACCAACGGGATTGGAAAGTGGAGTCGCGGATCACCAACTGGAATCTTCTACCTCATTCCGGAGATTCGCAATGCAGGTCGAACGAAATGACGAGACTGATTTGAAGAAGGAATGTTGTGCTAACTAATGCCACAAGAACATCCGTTTGCAGGTCACAACAGGCTTTAGTGCTGGATCCACTTATCAGAACTGCACGATTGCAACTAATGATGAGTATCCTAATTACCCTAGTACCATTCGTCCAACAGCTGTCAATCACGTTAGCACTCCGCGATTCAAACGGTTAGATAGCTCAGTGCAATTGATGCGGCACTGTCTCATTTTCTGACTCGTTGCTCCACAGATTTTCACTCGGCAGAGTGATTGTAATTTGAGAAATACTTAGAATGCAACTGTGACTGAAACCCCCGGTCTTCTTTCCTCAGTGTATTACGCCATTGCATTGCTTACCGTTACTCGGACGAGTTCAAGCACCACATTTTCACTCGGATTGTATTTCGCTTGTGTTAAACTTAACTATATGTTTTAATCAACCATTCTTGTTATCTGTGTTCCTTGAGGGACTTAGTTTGTTTTTTCGGAAATGTACAACAGACAACAAGAGAGCGCATCACGACACTTTTCACTACCTTATCCTAATGGGTCGTTCAAACTTAAGCAGTTATAAATACACTGTCAACATATCATAAGAGATTTCCTCTTGACCTACGGATTCTTCTGAACCATCACTTATTGAAAAATGTGCGTCTGCCGTGCCAAAACGCTCAACTCGAATAAAGTTTCTCATGGCTACAGCATCAAATGAGTTGTTCAACATGCACTGAGCACTTTTTGGTGCCCGTTTGTGTCCAATTTGGGACAGCCTGCTAGAGTATCTTACTAGCCTCATCTGAGGATAAACTGAAGCGCTGCACTTGATGCAAACATTCAGAGGGCGGAGCCGTCTTCAGACAGCCTGGCCATCAGAATCAGAGCAGCAGAATGTAGACAGACTCGACCACCCATCTGTCAATAGTCCGCTGCCTGCTAAATGATACTTACTAGGCTGTGCCTAGATTTCTTTTCGGCTCATTTTCCTCTAACGTTCAGCTCCTCGTGGTCGCATGATCGCCGAACTTATGAAGATGCAAATATCCTCCAATTTCGCTTTTTCCCAACCGCCCAAAACTGTGCATGAGCTTTCTCAGATTGCTGTAGGCGGTAAATTTCCTATGAATCCTATTAGTCTGTCCCTTAGGCCGAATGTCAGTGATCAAAGCCATCAAGCCATGAACTCATTCCTATTGGTCGCACTCGGTCCTGTCAAGATCCGTAACCTCTGAGAAACATGCTGTGCCCAAGCTTACAGCTCACGATGCGAAATCGTTCACACCAGTTCAGATACACGCAGCTGAGCTAGATTCCGCCCTTCAGAGTGAAGGGGTGATAATTTACAACGAATACGAAAGTTTATATAGCACATGGTATTGTGCGATTAAAATCAGATATGTGGATGTCTTCGTAATTGTGAACCCAGTAAAACAAAAATGAACTGCCTACAGGTAACAATTAAGCAGCCAGTAAATTTAGGAGAGAAAAAAACGATTATCAGCACTTAGTTGGGAATTTTGTTTATTGTAAATTAAACATCGTTCACAACTGATTGTCTGATTCCCGGTCAGCTTCTTTCGGAAAAATTGCTAGACTCGAGTCTCGCTCTGGTTAAGGTTCTTCAGTAATGCATATATTTTCCATGGCAGGGATTATAGCTCCAACCACATTTTCGTGAGTTAACCGTGTTAACCATTGGGCCACTGACCTGTACATTAGGCGCGACGGTATCGTCATTTACAGACGGTCAGCCACATTCGCTTGATTGTAACATATACACACAGACTACGAACTGTGAATACTGTCAACAATTTCGCAAACTAACTCCTGACGATAGAGGGCATCAAAAACGTGGAATCTAGAAGAGAATTGAGTGGCAGATAGGTCAGTGAAACATGCATCCATGTAAGATAAAAGTTAGCCATTTGTACGGGATAAAGGGGTTAAAACAGAAGATGAATAAATCGTAAGATATCCACACCAAATTTAGTACAAATGAAGTCAAACAGATTTGGCGTCGTGAGTAACATGTTATTAACAAACAGACTGAGAATAACACAACGTTAGGAGCAAGTTGTAATACTCTACGTTTCAGCCACCTCAAGTGACCTTCCTCAGGAGTGTTAAAGTGATTTCGATTGTAACACTCCTGAAAAAGGTCATCAGAGATGGTTGAAAAGTAAAGTATTACAACATACTCCTAACTTTGTTTTATTCACAATCTGTTTATCAAGGGGATAAATAAAAATTAACTTTTCCGTTGTAAAGCTCTGCGAAATCAAAATGATGTCAAAAGACAACTCAAATGTTACGGCCAATCCTAATGCATTCAGCTGGTCTGATCAAGTAGAAATGTTTGTGTATGGAATGCGCTGTGCACATGCGCGGGCGCCACATGCGCGTCAAGCATGGTGCATGTCCGCATCACTTACTGCTGGTGGACACTCCAACAGATCCACCATCCTACCGTTGTATACGGGATCATGATTCTCCATGGTTAGATAATCGTTCCTTCGGCGATGTCCAAGGTTCAGTCCATCATCCTGCGGACCATTCGTGCCTACCGTCCAGCAGTTCTACTCAATTAGCCCGGACTTGTTCTTTTCCCGATACAACTGGACGGGAGCACTTGTTGAATGTGCTGATGAGGCCACAGGCGGAGTAGCACGTAGGTGACTTACTAACGGATCTTATCTCGGATGCGTCAGATGGCGCAGATCTTTTCAGACCCCCGTATTCCTGGCACAATGAATATGGTTCGGGTTGCACTAAACTTTTGTGAATCACTGTTCCAAGGCACTTCCTGTTAGAAGACTGAAATACTGAAGGTTGCCACACATGTGCAGACAAAATTGAATGAATGAAGGACTGGAAACTATACGTATAGAAGCGATGTTCATTCTACTAACTTAAGTGTTAGTGCACGCTCTTTTGTGTGAGCTTCAACCAAATTGACATAGGTGTACGCTAACCGTCACCTTCTTACCGTCACGACAAGCGTATGATGTGACCAAAGATAGACGGGAACGGAAAATATACATGCAAAATCTGCCGTTTGATCGGAGGAAGCGTTTGAGTGAATGACATTCCTGATATCATAACCAGTTGTTACCGTATCACTTAGGTATGACCTGTTTAACGATTTCGGCAAAAAATACAGAATACTATCACAACAGCATATAGCTGAAGTCAACTGACTTTCCCTGACCTATTATCAGGGCATATGTGTAAGTACTACCAGTCACACGTTGTTGTGGTAGATGTCAGTCATTGATTGTAATCCCAGGTGACCTTCACATGATGTCACTCCAGCTGTTGGACACAATATTCGGACCAGCATGATCTGGCGAACCAAGTCTTCATTGGCCCGAAAGGTGGGTCACAGTGACTGACTACCACAGCGACGAATAGTATGACGAATTAGAGGACTTGAGGTCGCACAACTATTGTTGTTATTGTATGTGCACTCGGACAATTTTCAACACATTGTACTTGGACACACCCCACCAAGGTCACAACCACATCCAACTAGCGGAAATATCGATTCAGAATGGACGTTTATACTTCAGTTTTTGTTTCTTCAGATCAGCAACAAAAATATCGGCTTGGCTACTGCTGGTATTTTATTAACTCGTCTTTAGCCTTTCGCATTTCTACATAACAGTGTGACCTTGTTCATTTTCTGGTCAACTGAACTAATAAAATTTATTCAAGGGATATAAACCACTCGATGCCATTGGGCAAGAAGAGTGGAGGACTCTCTGGAAAAGTATGTAACCTCCTGAAAATACAGATGTTGGGTAGAAAAGTTATGCTTGTAAATCCATTGCTGAAGGTAGATAGCTGTAGTAACCTTGAATGTTCGTCTTTCTCACTGGCGATTAACCTGATACTTTCCAGCAATCAAACATAAATCGAAAGGGAACAAATCGTACCAAAATCCTCCCGCCCTCTATTCTATTTTGCTATACCTGTATAGTGAGATGCAATTTACCACAGCCAGGTGGTTTTCCGAAAAAGCTAGGGAATACGCTTCGGCATGATTGTAATCCGAAATAAAAACGTCTATCGAAAGTTCAGATGCGGATTTTCTGACTGACCTGATTCATAAAGTGAAATCAGTCCGATTCATGTACCGGATAAGCGTTAATCGAAGAGGACGACGTTGAAACTGTGTTCTGTTCACCGGTAAGTCAATGGGAGTCCTGTCCAGCAGACGTCAGTTAATACGGGCTCAATTATCTTCCCTATGTCCGTGTATCCTTTTGAAAATCTACATCGTTCTGCTCATTTCGACACAAAGTTAACCTAGTAGACCTGGTATATCATGATGCTCTAATCGGTCGAACCCAGTCAGACGACTTGGATTCTTATCCGTAGGCAGTTGGAGCTAAGGGTATTGGTTTATTCCACTCTCCAACGATTCTTACGCCACCGTAATAGCCTACTGACGAATTTAGGATCTAAATGTACTTCTGAGTTTTCCACGCGACACTCGGAAAATGCATTCGAACCGCCTTAGAGAATGCGTGTATTTGTGAAATACGTCACCCGGTTGTTTGTTACTCTGTACCACACCCGAAATTATCTACATTTCTAAACGTCTAGCATCCCTGGACTCCCTACACTGAATGTGTATGAGCTGATGAAAGTAAGTTTTACTACCCATTATTTTATGTCTCGAACCTCAGACGTTATCTGAACACAGTGTTGATAATCCTAACTAACGCTTCTTTGGCAGTCTAGTTTAAGTAGTGACTACTTGGTGTGTATTTCCTATGCTATAAGCCGAATATAATCCGTAAGATAGGTCGTCTGGTAAACGTCTGGAACCCGTGGTCACCTTTTTCCGTGCGAGTCGGGAATAAAGGTAGATCTCGCAAGATGCTAATTGTCGTTGTAACACCAGTCTGCTCAGATTTCTTAACTTAGGTCCTGTGATTCGCGGCATGAGACAAACTAGGAATGTCCCCCAGACTAAAGGATTCGATAACGGAACATTACGCTAGTCCATAAAAGGTTGTGTTCACTGATATCAGTTAAAGGTAATTCAAGTGGTTGCCCCAGAAGGACACAAACTAGACCAATCCGCACTGGCGTGGTAGGGAAGAAAGTGGACGCAAAAGCATCCTAACATCCCTGTGCCGTGCTACGAGCGGCAGTAATGGGCCTTGTAACCTAGCCACATCAGCAGGCATTAATCGACCACGTTTGTTCAAATATGCTGAGGGGGTGAAGAGGGAAAGAGGTGTGGTACAGACACCAGATGCACTCGAATTTGAACAACCAGCACTCTCTCAGTGCAGTTATCTCAGTGTACTCTAACCAGACTCAATTAGGCGGCCTGTCACTGCAAATCCCTACGCAATGCTGAGACTCAAATGAGAAGAAGTCGGATGCATTGGCTGCATAACTGAGAGGTGCATTCATCAATTTTGGACTAGAAAATCCACAGATCGTCCCACAGTTGTGGACCCAGGTAAAAAATCCGCAGTCCGAACCATTTCACGGGAATTCTAACTGAAAGGCTTGCCGAATGCGCTCCCCCAGAAACAGACCCCCTAACCAAGTCGGAAACAGCGAACAGCCTCACCACCTCGCTGTAACCACAGCCTTTTCACACGGCGCGCGAGTTTACGAGCATTTCAGCTCCAACGGTTCATCTTCATCGTCCCAGTGTTTGAGCCACCGCTATTCCAGATGGAAGACACCCGACTGTTCATAAATCTCCCAGCATTCGCCCGGCAACACGGGGCTGGGGCGGCTGAATACATTAATGGGTACAAACGGACAAAATAAAACTACAATGTTATATTACCAGAATGTGTTACCACGACAATTTTTCATCTAACACAGCAATAAAAAGCTGCATTGGTGATTGAAACAGATTTACGAATTAGTAAAGGGTTGACAGAGACCTAACAGTTTTCTCGTGGAGAGTGATACAACTCACGATGTAACTTTAGGTTTGCCTCAATCCTTGTGGACTCTGACGCGTGTTGTTATACAGTCGTGTTACCGAAACATTAACAGGTGTATGCTTATCGTGGTCTCGTGACTCAGCCAAATCTACCCCACGTCAGTATGTAATTTTCCCTCAATTTCAGTCATAACTTTATGACATGACGTAAGCAGCTTGTTGTGTTATCGAGATCATGATGGACAGCTCGGTCAAAAGTGCTACCCAAGTTGAAGCGCTTTATTCCCAAGGAACCAGTTTCATCCTGAAAGTTGACATATCCAGGGTGCGAAGGCCGGTTAGTTTTGGTCGACGTAACATATTCGCACCCTGTGGGCTTCCGTTAGGTGTTTACGGTCTAGGAGGACCTGTCGTACACGTGTGCGTTGACCGCTCAAGACTGAGGGGCTTAACGTACTTCCTGCAAGAATCGCTCGCGTTTATACTATGCACATCATGTGGGTGTCTTGAACCACAAGTGATGCGACGCAAATCAGTTGTGCCACTGGTTATGTACAGGCGCCCTTTCGTTTCAGCCACGGTAACAGGTTAATCTGGAAACTGAAGGTGCCGTCTGATTGCGCTTATATGGGGTTATGATGAATCCCAAGTGGTGATACCAGACCAATCACGACTAAGAGAACGATATTACGATAATCTCACAACCGAACTAGATCTACTTATGTCGTCTGTGACGAAAGTGTGGAGGAACCTGTCAGCTAATTTAATGCAAAACGTGAATATGCTGTCGGTTATCTGCGTATCCGTTCGAAGTTTGATGGCATAATTTGTTACAACGGGTTTGTGCTCATGACTTAGCAAAGAAATGATCGACCACCCACATCAACAGCTATTTGTTCTGTTAGTGTTGCCCTGTGAAGTGTGAAAAACAACCACCCAAAAGTGTGTGCGTTGCCTCGCTCAAGAATGTAGCACACTCTGATTTCTGCTGTACACGGGCTATTCAAAAGATACACCTATCGGCAACAGTGGAGGTCAAATTACTGAGGCTTCAGACATCGGATAAGAACACACGTGAAACATTTACGCATTTTATTTATTAGGTGAGGATATAAACTCGACGGTACTTACTGAGGAAGTAGTCTATCTGAAGTGACTTGCAGAACTAGTATTTTTGATGAGGCACCATACTGTGCGCTACGTGAACGATAATATTTGGATAAAACACTCGAGCGACGATGGACCGGTCGCAGTGGGCTGATGGGAATGGCTCCCACAGTTGCAGATATCACCTCATCGTACATTTAACTAAGATTATGCGTTAAAAACATACAAAGCATAAACACTGAAGAAATTAAGAATGATTACAATTTTGGAACACAGTGCAACACATGCGACCCCTTTGCAAAATGTGCTATCATACTGCTCAAGGTTAACTCTTCTGTGTAAGCAAAACCACGAACAACCATCTGATCACCCCTTGTGAGTATATGGTTCGTATGCCAATGCCTTCTTCTGTTTTTCTCTGTGACGAAAATCTTGACCTCCCGATAGAACAGCCTATGTCAAGTGATAATTGGAAGATGTGTCGGTTCAGTCACGTGTGATTGAAGCAGAGAATCTAATCAACCATACTACCGTGTACTGTCTTACTAGGGTAACGTTGTAGTTCACGGATAGTCGAGTATAACAGAGCAGATACCATGGAGCTGAGGTTCTCGACTTTATTCAATATGGAAAAGAAGACTGACTTTGTGTGATACTGCATAAAAGCTTTTGTCAAGAAGATGCAGCTAATTCTATCACTGTCCAATAATATGGTTCGTCTGTACGGCACAAAATATCTCGATATGGTTATATTTTCCTTCCAAAACGATGTAATGTTCTCCCAATCACAGTCCACCACTGTGATCTGGTTCCAGCACGATATTCTGTCCTGTCCAAATTGCACAGGGCATTTTTCAGGGCAAAGCACTTCAACTTGGGTAGCACTTTTGACCGAACTGTCCAAGATGATCTCGATAACATAACAAGTTGCTTACGTCGTGCCATAAAGTTATGACTGAAACTGTGGAAAAATTACATACTGACGTGGAGTAGATTTGGCTGAATCATGGGATCACGAAGCTGGATTTTGTGTCTGGGTCCACAACTGTGAGACGATCAGTACCACTCAGACACAAGTTAGCACCACAAAGCGTGTACTTTTATGTGCAAAAGACGAGATATGTTGAGAACAGTCAGACCCACTTACGTGACATTGCCCGTATTGTAGCGAGAAGGCGTCCAATAAAGCACAATCTTTNCGATCGCGGCAGGTTTTCGAACGTACTTCCCCCCGCGTTGTGGTATTCGGCCGAGCGTTCGAAAACTCGCACCTCCGACCTGACAATCCACCACAGCATGACCGTCTAGTTTGCGACATGGCAGGTGCTGACTGCCGGTTGACCCAAACCGTACCTCTCAGCCAGTCAGCTTTCTTTTGTTTGGTTCCTTTAATGAGCGTATTTGAGATGGGTTCGTGTACCTAACCGTTATGTCAACTCCCCTCAACACCAGTCCACTATCACTCCGAGTGATGTCAAGCATAAAGCCGATCCACTTGATGGGTTGTTTTCCTCTCAACTTCTGCTGTTGAGGATGTGTGACCGAAAATGAGCAACACCAGGAGTTTACGTGGACATTGGATTTCTCAAGTGCCTCTTGCAGTCGTTTTGTGTCGAGCTAGTCGATAGTGTATTGGATTAAACGCGTTCGCCTGTTCACAGGAAGTTAGGTTTTTCCACTTTACAAACACCTGACGTAAAGTTAACAGTGAGAGAGGGAGAGCTGAATTTGTGCTCGTCTTCGAACTACAGAAACAGTCTCTAATTGCTCTAATCAGTGCTAGGTAAGTTATAGCCTGACAGATTTCGCGGACATCGATTGCGTGATTTTGATCCTGTTCTTTGTAGATTTTACTCTCCTCAAAAACTCATTTGCTCCACGTGACAAAACATGCATACGTCATGATGCAGATAATTCCTCGACTAAAACTATCCGTCTGATTAATGAGAATCACACAGCGAAAACATATCAAGCAGACATCGTGTATGAATGCATCTTGAGGGAACTCGTCTTGAGTGGTTGAATAGTGGTTTGATCGAAAAGATTTCAAGTGCAGCCGATGCCCACTTGACACAACCCAGATAAGTAACCTTATTCAAAACTTTCTGCTTACAGGACTACTTTACCTCGTCACAACCTTCCAGATATGCACATGAAGAACCTGTAGTGTCCATAGTCCATAGTTATATTCCGAAATTGATTTTTGAACATTTTTGTACATACCGTTTCGTTAACTTCATGTGTCTTCTTTTTTGAAAGCGTCACCACCATTTTTCGAATTTGCTTGCCAACAAAAATAAACGGGTTCACAGTGCACCGTCTCTGTCTTCATCTGTGTGGGTTTCTGATCTGGTCAAGTAATCGCACGTTGAAATTTTTAGGCTCCACGTATCTGTTGATCTACCGACGCTGAATGTTTGTCACCCCGCGTCACGTGTGGGATTATCTATCGGTCATCGTCCGAATCTATTCTTTGGCGCTGTCCTTCTCTCGGGCGGTGGCCTATTCAACGGAATTTGGTTTGTCAGTAAGTCGTCCCAACTGTTATTGATACGTATTTCTTTTCACTGGTAGGCATACATTTGCACACACCCTTCACAGTTACAGCTCTTCTTTGATGGTACCATATTTTGGTCATTTTCATCTTTCGATTGATTAGACCACTACAAACCAGAGCGAGTCGAGGCTCGCAATCAGTCTCTAGGGTACCAACCTATGTTAAACCAGTTTGAGATCAATTTTCGCGTTAACCACTCCTGTCATTCACATTCATCTAGGTGGCCGGACAAAAGTTCGCTCGACCTTCCAAGAGGGCAGTCAGAATCGTGTAAGATAATTGTCCTTTAGAGAATAAAATTCCCTATCATTGTATAGTCCAGAAGTGGTTTACCAGGTTTTTATCAGGTTTCAGTTACTTAGTGTATCCATTAAATCGAAAAAATAATGAAACAGTTCCGCGACCAGAACTTCGAGGAAAAGTTTCTGTATTCGTTTAAAAGTGAGAAATAGGTGAGACCGACTATTCTGTCTTTCTACTACTAAGTGGCCTGCACGGAATATAAGTGGTTCACACAGTTCCGACCTCTCAGTCTACCCTAATACAATGTTGTCCAGCCGTATTTTAACTGTTCCGTCACATACCCTCATGCATGCACTTATATGCACGTAACCATAGCAGTAGGTCCAATCAATGGAGCAACCCATATAACGAGCCGGGTAGCTGGTGAAAACCACTCTTAGCAGGCACTGTGTTTCTAGAAAGAGAGTGAGAGGCAGTGAGAGAGAATGAGATTACTTTAGGTATTTAGTAGGCCCAGATCAAAGCATGACGAAGAATTCATGATTGACACAGTTTGATATGGTTGACCCAGTCGGATTACGACATGGACACACTGAGAAAGCTGCTGAGGACGCTTAACTCAGACATCCTAATTGCTACCTGGTGACTGCAACCACATCTTCCAGGATTGTTATCTGCTAATGTGAAATGTGATCCGCTATCGATTGGAAATCTACCGAATCTAAACGGATGAACAGACTGCTTATGTTGTGATACTGACTGTCAGTGCAATACAGCTCAATATTATCGTCTTACAACCAATGGCTCTACTCACAACTTTCTTAAACATTGAATTTTAAGAGGACTCAGATCCAGACGTTACTTAAGATAGTCGGCAAGTCATCCATATTACGTATTGCTCGTCATTTTTAAGTATCACTGATGTTCGAAGAAAGGTATACAGTAATGGAGCAGGTTTTCATCTTAATGGACTATTTTTTCAATCTAAAGCTATAAGCCACTTTTCTCGCAGTCCAAGTGGTACGAAAATGATGGGTTGCGCTTTCATCCTTGCAAACGCTACCTAGGAATCTTACCAACATTTTGTGCTGTACTCCTACTGACTACCTCTGAGATTTCGTTCTCGTGTGTACACAAAGAATTCAGTACAAGTTCAATGTGTATGTTTGCAAGGAAGCCAATGGATTAACAATGAACGATCCGTTTGGGTTCACATTAACAGCCGTCTTTCTTAGAATAGTTGAAGATGAATTATTTAGTTGTATTTAACGTTGTTCACCTTAGATATGCCGCGTCGATGATAGTATGATATATACCCGTTGAAATCCACCAATAGAAATCTTCATTAACTCTACTAAAAGTAATTTCCGGAAGCCTAAATGGTCCAATTAAACTGTCTTTCTATTGAAAAGTCACTCAAAATGAGCAGTATTTGCAGTTCTTTTCTTTTCTGTCTTTATATAGAGACCACAACTCTGATGATTTAAGTAAAGGTCTGAATTTTGTCACTAACTGTACCTAACACGTCACAAAATTACGTCCGTTACTTTCTAAACTCAGACCATCTTTTATAGCCCTAATCGCTGTTCTTCGGAGCAACCTTCTTATACCATCTCCTCGTTCACCTACGGTTAAGGTGACGCGTACAGTAACAGAAGGGACCAAAACTTATGGCAGAGAAAAACGAGACATGTCACCAAGTGGTTAGCACAAGCTATAACACAGCACGAGTCGACATTTCATCATCCGAACGGAAACCAGACAACTTCAAGTACAAGACATCTCATTGTAACGGGGCATGTGATAGACTCCATCATTTCGTTCGTTCTCTCATCAGGCAACCGCAAACCAAATATTATTTTCCTTTCCGAAGTGACGTTAACTAGGCCTCCAGCTAGCATCCTGTTGCCAAAAGGTGTTGACGAAATCAGTTTAGCTGTCGTGAAAACAAAACGATTTACACCTCCCCTGTTATGTACCTATGTTACTTTCATCCGTTCTTTATTGCATTGCTGTGCGCCAAACCAAAAATCAGATATTTTGTATAATATACGGAAAAGATTGAACAGATCCTTGCTATCTTGATATACTCTGAACAGCAGTGTGAAGGAATCAAAAGCTTCTAGGCATTCACCATACAGCATCTTGATTTTCAATGCAAAACCTCTGCAATTTTCCGCAATACAAGACATGTGCCTATACTGGGATATTAAAAATGATTATATCTTTCTTGTGGAGTTATGGCTGCTCATAATTATCATTCGTACATAGGTTATGTTTCAGTAATGGATTGTGTCCCACCGGTACTTCGCAGCGTCTTGCTAGTATCCAAAAGCGTTCGATCTAATACTTCTTGGACAGCACACTTTGCAGAGAAAACAGTACCATCAACCTGCAAAAAAAGGAATAATCGATTGAAAATTGGCTACCTGTTTTGTTTCATTGGGAGACACTTTCAAGTAGGTGGGTAAACAGGACCAAATTTCCAGAAACTCGCTAACACTGGTTACCCGCACTTGCTTCAAAAGACGTAATGATAGTATTCCGAGATTTGTTCAAAACTGTGATCTTGGATACCTTAAAAATGGAACATCACTTCATTAAAGTTTAAAAGATGTCCCCTTCGTTGCATCTAACCTCTCTTATTACATTGACTACAGAGTTTTCATTTATCCACATACAGGTATATCTGTAAATTTTCTAATGATGACAGATTCAGTTTTTATCACTATATTCCGCCCGTAATGATCGTGGTCAAAACTAAGGATTAACGACTGAAACGCCTGGTTTTCATCAGTTCTAGCTACTTCTCGTGAATTTACTTGGTTTGTAGGGCAGGCGAATTGATTATACCTTATTGGCCAAACCATTGTACGTCTATGCTCTCGGCTTGAGTGACGTCTGCCTGCCCGCGTGTGCTGTGATCGGCTTTCACGACCTGTCTAGCTTGTTTTACGAGCTCTCCTGATGGGCCGTTGATTGCTCGATCATATTGTTGTTTCCATACTTGCAACTGTACATTAGCGATACGTCTGGACTGCACGGAAAACCGTTTGTCGTTAGAGTCGTCTGTTCATTCCTTATCGCAGGCGCCAGGCCGTGATTCTAACGTTTTAATTGCAATCCGTTTGTATGCAATTATTGCAAAGCCGGCTACGTGTGTGTAGTCTATACCATAGGTCGGTTTGCGGTAGGTTGCTCGCAACAATGTACCAACCAGTTTCGTGTATGCAAAAGTTGCTGGTATGACAGACTAGTTTACCATCACGCTGATTGTCATTTTCGTTTCATTTTAATCAGTCATACTCCGTTCTGTTTCGTCGGGTTCACTCATGAACCACGTACATCTACAGTTCCGACTTGAAGATAAACCAAAGATGACTCCAAAATGATCCATTCGTGCAAAGCAGGGCGTTAACGAGTCACAACAGCATGACGTAAATTTTGCTAGGCTGAGTTAAACAAACTTAGTTGAGTCGTACGAGCAGTCAGTCGTTGTGCAGTTCAAAAGGCATGCACTTACCGACCACTACGTAGTAACCTAGTTAAAAATGTTCCACCTGCAGGAGGTTGACAGGATGACCTGACTTTGATATCAAATGGTCAGTCAACACGTTGATAGTGTACGGAATATCGAATATCGGCTGTCACACACACTTTCAGATTACTTGGTTTTTATTACATCCGAACCGTACACAGAACGGATAAGCGAAAATATATTGTGCGTTGCGCTGATGCTCATTACTAAGTAAATCCTTGGTTAAGCCACAACGAGTTGAAACCAAAGAGTTATTGGTTTCGCAACGTTTCGACCCTCTCGGAGAGCCCTTATCGAGCGATTTAAATCAGAAAATTCACATTGTACAAGCTTCAAATGAGGTAGTCATCACCCGGCAAGTGCACGTGTGTTTAACACGCGGTGTGTGGACAGTCTACCAATAGAAGGTATGGGTTCACGGTTCACCTGAGGTCACCACGTGACGAGCCCAGGTGCAAACAAGGCTAGGTAGTTAGTTGTGGCTTAATCAAGGATTTACTTAATGATTAACACTTGGTCTTATACTTAGAATCTGTCGCCTAATTTAGTGGAAACGAACGGAGCAAGTGGAATCAAACTCTCGATCATCCATCGGTCTGCGTTACAAGATTGGTGACGAAATCCAACTTACCTATTCGTCTGGGGTACGCGCAGAACCACCTGACGTAAAACCCGTGTTTATCGATAGTCAGTTATTAAAAATAAATTGCATAGACATCACGTAACACGCTGGTTCGCTGCAAATGTTTTCCCACTACCGAATTTCCGCCAGGAAGTCACAAATATGCCGCGAAGATTAACTCTGACTTAGTTAAAACAAAAAAGACCATGTGGTCGTTTCGACTACAGTTGCCAAACTTGCATAGCTTCTCCGGTGTAATACCCTGCTGGCTATAGATATATCGACTTTTCCTGCCGGAATGTGATCAATGTTGTTACAACTTACTGCAACTCTCGTACTCGGTTCGTATGCCACACCGCACTGCATCTACTCCTGCATGACTCACCCTAAATTTAGCGTCGCTGTTTCGTGTGTGCTTGCCCTTCAGGGCGCGTTACCATACAGGGTATGTAGACGGAACGTGTGATTCGACCATGCCGTGCACATCCGCTCTCTAGTGTCCGCCGCCGGTTGCAGTAGCGTTATTGCAACCTGGATGCCCAGCAGAGGTAACGCCAAGTTACGGAATGGGGAAATTCTAAGTAAAACGTCAGTAATGATCAGATAGTGTGTGGGCTTTGCGTAGTCGAGTCTTTAAATCCAGTGTTAGGAAAAACGTGTGTAACTAACACTGACTATGGTTAGCACTTTAACGGAACACCTAAACTCATTAACCACATATTGTGCGGACGCCTGCTAGTGTATGCCTGTAGATCATGTGCACTGTTCAAACAGAACACGCTTGGCCCTGGTGACTAAGTTAAGGGCCACACATGACCACCTCCAGCACTAACAAATCGTCATGTTCCTCGGTGAGGACGATCAGACGGGATCGGAACGGGATTTCAGCTCCATGACATGGACTCGTTCGTAGACTGTGTTGGTTCATTTGTCTGTGTCATCCCTCGTGGGAGAATGTCTTCTCAATGTCGACGTGTGCTGTGGCAATCAGGTTATTGTGAACTGTTGAGACTCCCAGCCAATATGGTTATTGTTGTAGATTGTCAGTAAGTCTAATACGGTAAACTAGTATGTGCTGGGTCATTTTCAGATAGTTCTTTCCTCTTTTTCCCGTTCTCTGAATACACAATCCTCTGTCGTCGTGCTTCCACAGAATTATGGGAAAACAAACTTAATGGGGTTATGAAGTACTTGACATGGTTTACTTTTATCTGAAATCTACCTGTGATTTTAGTGGGATGCTAAACATAACGAAAAATTAATGTGTAGTTGGCTCTGTTGTAACTTTCAGGACCGACTGCATATTCGTCTATTTAAAATGTGCATCAATTAGTACCAAAACTGTTACTCTAATGACTGGGCTGAGTCGGCCAGCTTCGACATGCTGATATCATTTATCCGGCCGCCTCCATGGATGGTGTCATTACGCTAGTATGCTGGGAACTCTTAGTGGAATGAGATCTGAACGGGTGTCTGGAATTTCAGGAAATAACAGGTGTGCGGTCGTGTCTTCAAGCTGTCAAGGCGGAAGAGATCTGTTAAATTAACCACAAATTTAAACGTTTCTCTCTGTCCATTTGTTCACGCAGAAGCCACTGCGGTAGATCAGCTCAGACGGTATTGAGTAAAACTCCTGTCACAACTTTTAATTGTAGATTCGTACTTCAAATCAGTCACAGCAAACTAATCGTCGCTGCTGGCATGCGTCAAACTTAATTCCACGAGAACTAATAACACGGCACCTAGATGTCAACAAGAAAAAACCACCAGTTTGGTCAATGGTTCATCAGACTTCCTCCAAAAATCCCCCGAAAATCGCCAATATTAAATCTAATACATACGGATATAACTTTAGCATTTTCGGATCAATACGTACACGCCACCCTTGCACTACCAAACCGAATAACATTCTAGAGACTGAACGGTTGATAGAACGTGGAAGGAAAACTAAGTAATCCAGACGCGTGGTTACCTCCATGTTGTGGTTACTCGACTGGACAAGTTGGCCATAGCGGTGGGTCATGCGCAGTTTTTGACTCGTCAGCTCTGTCTAGAATTTTGATTATACGGTCGCCCGCCAGAAACAAACGTGGAGTCACTGACCAATTTAAAAACGGCCAGTGATTTTGTGACTGTAATGTGTACACAGCAAACTTCTGGATATGTTGACAGGAACTCAAGAGGGAAGCAGTTTGGGCGAGTATAAACAAGTGTAAAGGGTTGGAGATAAATAAATCTAGTAAGAAAAGACAGTTGTTATATGGAATGTTTGTAGCTGACTTAAGTAAGATTGGATATGGTATGCTGAATTCATCACGTGCTTGCACAGAATGCATTTTACATAATAGATGATCGACAGTAAATGTCCCTACTAAGCGAAATGAAACCGTTTTTTAATATCACCAAAATAAAATTCTATTCACTTTATGAACTATATTAAGGGGCTTTCAAATAATGGTTGAAGTCGCGGTGCTTGTCGCAAATGAACCATCTAAGGGCTGCCGGATAGACTGAATACCGATGTATGGCGAGGTGCACATAGAGACCCCCTGGGAGACGGCGTTAGGCATTTTGAAATTTCAAGATGACAGGAAAAGAATCCACATGATCTGGTAATCAGCCATTTGGTATTTAGTCCAACCAGACCAGCACATTGAAATTCACAACATTTTTCTAGCGGTTCAAATCACCAAGGTACTATTTTGATCTCTGAGAAAGTAATCGGTGTGTAGCACTAAGATCTCGAACCAGTGTGCACACAACAATGCAATTCAACCTTGGTAGTAAAACCATTTTGTGGTATCGCCTTCCTTTTGTTAACGTTACATTTCTGCTTCCTCCGTTCAAAGTAACCTCGCATCAAGAACAAGTCGTAGGCAGCCAAACCGAAAGGCCATATTGTACGACAGAGTGTGACATCGCGATAGATCTGGGCTGTGGCAGCATCTGTGGTTGTTAGATAACACTATGACCTCCACGATGGAACCGGAAAAGGGCAAACAGACAGACATCCAATCAGGTACAGTCACACGACCCACTCTAACCAGGCGAGCACAGAACAAGGTGAGGAGGCGCCGGAATGGGTCGACTTGCAAGCCACACATTCACGCGTGCCACGCGCATACTAGCTGTACATGTACAGATGCTCACACCCGTATGAAAGTGCCTATCGGAACCGATCAGTTAAGTCGGTGACCCACTAGAACACAGTTGGTTCAGTAAAAGCCATTAAACCACCAGTCCAGTAACTGCATGGTTACGACGTGCAAGTGGGTAGTGATGTTAGTCGAGTGACCTTTTGTGTAAAACAAAAATTCACTCGATGAGTGGGTCTTCTACCAGGTGGTCAATCATATTCGTGTCACCTTCAATGATTTCAGTACAAAATGCCCTGCGGCGACAGTATCGCCTACCCACACCACGAACAGGTCGACAGTCGGTGTGTAGTAGGTAAAGGCCAGCGTATCAAATCATTTGTGAGCCGAGTAACCGTTAAGTGTAGTTTAGGACAAGGCGTCGAAACCGATCACATTTTGTGCAAACGAAGAGGCTCACAGTGAACTTTTTCTCAAGCATGTTCTCACGATAATCGATCCGGAAGCATTGACCATACCCCTTGATACCAGTGCGCGTTCAAGATGTTGCTGGGATGGCAAACGCTGTGAATGTGATCAAACCTTCAACAGCGATAAGCTGTGGGAGTTCCGTTTGTGCTAAAATTATTAGCTGAGATGACGAGAATGTGGCAATGGTCGGCATTTATCAGGCTTATGCTTCGATTCGGACAACACTGACAGCAGCAGGATACGCCAACCCCGTAGATGACGAACTCGCCAATGAAGGGTCTTCGGACGACCGAAAGACAGCTAACATTTTCGAAGTTACTGAACAACAGCAATCTCTTATCGGTCGAATACGGTCATTCAGGTTTCACCACAACTTGCCGTGAGACAAACTGAAACGTGACACCTCACACGAACATTAGACTCAATGTTTACTCACACTTGTCATGTATAGCAACCTAGATATGTAACATTTCTTAGACCGTTTCCACAGACTAAGTATCCCAATCCGGTTGTACCGTTTTCTACACAAGATGGTTCTCACTATTATACATTGTCAAGGTATGGCAAGTCTTCAAACTTCGGGACCTTCAACTCAGCCAACCTCGGACATTCTTGCACAGTTACCGGGTACGAAGTATGCCAATTTGTGGGAGTCACAATACCCTTCTGATGTGTCGTTGCGTGATTGATTAGTTAATCTAACATTCCTTAACTTCATGGCTTCTTTTACCGAGGAATGTTAATAAACAGGTTATCACAGCGTCTCATTGTTGTTGTTTATTAGCATACTTAGATAAAAGTTGGCTGCACTCTTCACGAACCCATGCGATTCCACAGGTATCACGATTTGCAATGTGTGTAGCTGAGAAAATTGAGTTAAGATTGCTTTTGGCATTCATTCATTGCATTGTGACAATCCAGTTCCCACTGCAGTCAGCTGCCAGCGAACGAATGAGAAAGTATTACAGATCTCCAATTGTTCCCTTTAACCGATGGCCAATTCCGAATACAAATGAGCTGCATCAGAACGTCAAATATGCTTTGCATATCGAACGGTAGGGATATTCTTAACATGTTTGATCTGAAAGTTCAAGGGAAATCGAAACCAAAGGTTTGTACATTCGCGTATATGTTCTAGCGAAATAAAAGTATGCTATATTGTGATCATTCGCACACGGTTATACACAGAAGGCTTACATCAGTTGATCGGAAGTGTGATGGTGCACAAACTGGCTTTTGTTGGTGTAACAGGTGTGTAACAGGTTAGTGTAACAGGCACTCACAATCAGAATAATGCCAGTACTAGTGCATATATGGCATAAATAGTAGTGTATAGAGTACAGAAGAATAACAAAAATACATTACAAAACTTTAAGAGTTATCAACTTCCCGAGAGCAGAATGGGATGGATTTGGTTTGTTGTGGATCACTGTCTGAACCGTGGAAGCTTCCGAGATATGACGGATGGATGGGTTAATGTGAGAATAGTCTTTGACTTGTAATTCGTCTGCTGGATGAAGATATACAAGACTTGGGGTAGAAAATAATCACCGTACAACCCCGTACTTTTTAGCTCGTGTGGCGGCGTCAAAGCAGGATGTGCTGCTCAGCATGTTGTACAGTAGTAAGTAGTCATTCCCTCTATTTGAATAAAACCTGAGTGGGTGTTTTGGCAGCGTTCGCGGCAATGAGCCAAACAATTAACAGTGTGATGCTGATAGAGCTGGAATTGCAACCATGTTTAGCGTTGACCGTCAGCCGCTGTGTGGGGCCTTGACCGGATAGACATAGCTGGTTCCATAGTTCACATTAACCTCTGAAATGTGGGTCAAAGGGTTATCAGTATCGGGGCTCGTTGCATATCGGATACGACATGTTAGGTACGTAGTTGACGTGACTGTGTACATGACAGGTTCAACAAGTTAATTAAGGAACACGTAAGGAAAAATGCATTGGAGGTGTCTTTGTGGGTTTACGATGATGACTAGGCCGAACGAACAACGATCTGTCAGATTCAAATGAGATTGTACGAACCACTACACTTCCAAACAATTTCTAATTTACAGGTCATGGATACATTTACGTGCGTACACTCTACAGTTCCGTCATTACAGTAATTCGACAAATGATGTTAGGCAGAATCGAAACTTCGAAACAGAAAAGTCATCTAATTAGTGGCGGTGGTATGAGACTACTACCTACGCCACTGGTTAGGACAATGGAATGATCAATAGGGCCTACTGTTCATCATATGGTGACTTGTGAGATTTTTTCGCTCTATGAGCACCTCATTTCCACTCGGTTGCTCTGGAATTTATCAGTTTCACTCTACTCGCAATCGACAGAACAAGTTCATGGTTCACAGTCGTATCCTTCAGCCTCATGCACACATTTCGTTACAAGATTACCTAGGTACACGGAAAAAGTAATTATTGTGAGCATAAAAACTGAGCATCAGTTTGATGCTAATACAAATCTGATGGTGCGACTCGTCTAACTATTGTAAGGAACGAATGCACGGTGACTTCTTTTTTATTCCTCACGTGACTCTCAGTTAAGTAAGTTACCGTTAGATAACTCTCACGTTATATAGTGAAACAGTTTGTGTTCATACTGAAGGTCATGGAAAATTTTCACTTTAGGCTACTGTGCGTTGTGACTCTGTACTGGCAAACATCACTGTGCCAAATAAAAAATTTTACTACTCACGAAGTTACTTTAGGTTGCAAAACGTCAAACTTACACATGTAGTGGATCTTCATACGCAGCGTTTTTTTTTGGATTTTTCTCGAGGGGTTGCTACATATGGTAGAATTTATTGTTATTGACTAGACTTCGACCACACTTTGAAGTGATGCTACTTCATACGACCAAAGTCAAACGGATTTATAAAGTCAAAGTAGTTGTATTCGATCTGTGTTCGCAGAAGTTTCGAGGACCGAACAGCTTTGTTGATGGAACACAGATAAGGTTGCGTACCTCGTCTACGATCGATTTAGCGTTAACCACAATGCGTTGATGGAGTGTCTCAGGTTGAGTGATAAAGGCTGTGTAGAAAACTCCGGATGGTTTGTTGATATTTACAAGTTAGTTTGTGTCGGAATGACTTGCAACAGATTTTCAACAGCCAGTTCTAGTCCACGCTGACTGATGTTCCCCGATCTTTTTTGATAAATGACCAGTTGTGCGGTCGATACATTCCGTGGTACAATGGCAGGTTAAAGTTCAATCCCAGCATTGGAACAAACCAGCTTTGCATGATCGCTGTTGAAAAGGTATGCCCAAACGATTGGTTGGTGCGACAGGTAATTTACTTCTTTACACTACACCCCTTAAATCGAAGTTGTATGGCTACTTTTCCTTCCAAAGCCGGGCATTACCTCCGCTAGAACGACTACACCTATGTTTAAATTTATGAACTGTTCCGGAGAACCATTTCTATCCAATGGGTGCTCAAGTGTTTCCAGTTGCTGTCATTCGAACAGATCACTTGAACGTGTCATCTGTCTTACTCCAGCCTTAACGGTTTAAACTAGATTGCGCTTTCGATCAGTACATAAAAGATTCTAAAATTAGTGTGTTGATCCGTTCGTCCTGGTTTATAAAATCTCCACATACTCTCAGTCTGCTCATGACGTTCAGTCAGTTTGGTACCTAGAAAGTGAAACGTGTTATTCCGTTCCTCCTTAATGTCAAAGCAAATTGAAGCGTGTGCTTCGTTAAACATTTGGAGGTAGCCATTTGATTATCGTCCTGTTTTGTAATAACCACGTCGTCATCAACATATTGGCGGTACATACGAAAAATTCGAACGGCAATACATCTGTCGGTAGTAATGTTGATGGGGATTTGGTCGCTGCCACGTCAGACTGTGAACGTAGCTCACCGTTGAGTACGGAATGGTCACTTATGGTGCACTGCGGAGGTAGATGTTTTAAGTCAACGTTCTGTAATTCAATTCTGCACTGTTTGTTCCATCCGATTACATAAAAAGATGACCGACCCCATCAACACGGCATTTGTGAATAAGTCAAGGGATACCGGTTCGAAACCTGTCGTGGAAAAAAATTCTGGACGTCCGTATTTTCTGAAGTACGCTCGTAAACGCATACGGCGGAAAAAGTTATTCAGGTTGCTCAAACGTTAAAACTGCAAATGGAGGAGCACACAGTCAAGAATATTGTGTACAAATAAATAATGGTTTGGTCTCCTGTTAAATTGTTTTTGATGCAAAAATAAGGGAAATCTATATATTGCATACATGTATCTTGTACATGGCAGTTTAGAATTGTATGCACGTGGTGATCATGTATTTTGTGGCGGACTTTTGTAGACTGCAGAATGCTAAAATTACGTGATCGTTAGTTAGAAAGCATGAATACAGATGATTCGAAGTAGGCTGATACCACGTGACATAATCAGACGACTATCGAATAAGTGAGCCGTCTGATACTCAAGTACTAGGATATCGCAATGTGATTGTTGCATTCAAACTGTCTAACCATTTCCTTCGGAATTTGTCATTTCTAAAGTCTTTGTTGTCCGAGACCAGTAAAACTGTATTCTCAGACTACTGTTTGAACTGCGCCGATGTTACCCTTCGGATAGAATTAGTTCATTGAACATCCTCGGTCAGATCGTGCAGTGTTCTTTTGGCATCGGCTTACCTTTGAGGTGACAAGCTGAATAGAACCTAAATCTTAGGTTTTGCCTAATTTAATGAGTATTTCTGTGATAACTTTATCTCATCTAGTAGCGGTAACCAACTGAAACAGAGTATTAATGTTGCTGATGTTCTACTGTACAATCACCTTAATCAAAGCTGTATCGTTACCTTATCCAAATGTGGACACCGTAGGCTGTGAATCAACATGAAATAAACGGAGGTCAGATTGCATAATGTTGCAAATTTGAGTACTGTGTCTAAAATAAGGGCATACTGTGAAAACTTATACAAGACAATTCACTTGTCCTACTGTCAGGTCGATGGCGCAGTGGGTAACACGAAATCTCCACGAATTCAAATTCCTGTCACGACGGTGGTACGCACCACTGAAAAATTCTAACGAAACAGAAACTCCAGATCAGGGCTTCGTTTCGCGAAAGGCTGCCTGAAGATCCCCCGCGACTTCGAAGGCTACGATAAGTTGTGAGTAGAATTAGGTTTATATAGAAGTTACACATCTCAAAATTAATCTAAAAGATTGTGTATAAAACGACTAATCCGATATTCACTTTCCGAATGTAGCACCCGATTGGATGGAAAATTGTACTGTCACGCCTCGCAGTTTTTTTATGCACTTCGTTCACTGATGGATCATTGGAATGGCTGTTTGTGACGCTTTGTATGCAGCCATTATCAATCGGTGATAGGGTCATTTCTTCATGGCTGGTGTGATTCTATGAATTCGTGATCAGTTCTCCATTACTTACCAAGAATCACAGTTTGTGGTCTCATACCGTTCAAAGTGTTATGGCCATGTGCTTTTAGTAAACACATCACTTATTTCGATGGTAGGGAATGAGAGCATGATTGTGGCTATAGAATAATTCCAATGGTGACATGCGTGAAAACCAGTAAATTGAAGTCATACAATGCAAACAGATATGAATGGAACACAGCAAGAGGAGTGCTGATCATGAGGCGGACTGAGAAATTCTTGAAGAACATCAGCATTTGTAAAAACCCATTTGAGTAGTAATGGTGCGCACTACGCCATATGAACTTTCACTGTCTTATTTGGTCTGACGATGAAATATTTGCATGCTGAACAGTGCGGCGCGGAGGACACTATAAAGTAAACAGTGTTCACACCCAGAAACACAGGGCTCTTCATTCGCTGGGGTTACATATATATGCAATCAATGGTTGAGGATATTTTAGCTTTGGGTTTGGGTGCTGTTGATGTTGCGTTGTTTTCCACGCCCGGCTGTTTAACTAGCAAATATTGCAGTCCCTCTGAAAGGTTTCCAAACAATGATCATCTCCTTATAAGAAGCATTTTTGTCGTTTTGTTCTATAAAAGCTACCCCTCCACATAAACTCCGTCGGATCCACTGAACTTCCACATGGCAATCGTTGCTAGCTGCTTTGATGTCCCAAATTGCTTTCCTCCAAATCATCGATACGCGCGCGCGGCTACAACGTAGTTACCAGAGCGAAAGTGGTCATAAAATAGACAGCACATCGTACCTCATTTTCAAGAATGAGACAGAGTGATAGTTTACTCGACCTGACTGACGCACGAACGTCAGCGCGCACATAACTACTGGAAGGGATTTATGGGGGAATTTGATTCCAGTGCCTTTTCCTAGAGAAGAGCACCAGGATAGGGAACTTTTACTGCGCACGATTTCCTTACCACTAGGCACCTTCATTAAGCAAAAGAAACCTCCATGAACCAGACAGAAAATACTTTTTAAAGCTTGAACTCAGTTCATTCCTTCATCAGAAGAAAAACTACGGTGGCCTTAACCGACAAACTCAGCTTGTTTACAAAATAACTGCAAGAAGGATTACTAAAACACAAAATGCTATTTGCGTACACTTCTCTTACATCCTTCTGGGTACGGTGTTTGCAGCGAAATCCCGACAGTCAGCATCCTGACCATCAAAATCCTTACATCTGATGGGCCCACCGATTCACAATCTCAATAATTCGTCATTACAGCGGTTTAAAATCTTGTCAAGTCAATATGGTAATTGCCAAAATTTACACATTATTGTGACAATGGCGGTTTCGAGGGTGTATCGACATAGCAGGAATAACCTTGACTGCACTAAAATGGATCGCTATAATTAACTACAAACGGCAATCAACACGTGATAATGTTTTTGTTGACTGTTCTTGTCTTGGGAGCGTGGTTACTTCACTGAGACAACAAAGGCAGGCTGATGAATGCGTTTTCTTGGTGCCCTCGACGCAGCGGTGACGGGTATTCACGTTTGTTTACGTACAAGAAATGAGTGTCGGTCAGTCGTCCAGTCACCGTGTCTGCATGCCTATCATGTGGACCAGGTGCTCAGGATTTTCTCACTGTTCTCTCAGTGACGGGTTTTGTGACTTGGCCCATCTCACCCATCCGTTGAGTGTTGCAACCAAATAACCTATTGCGGTTTGTCAGCGTGATTCCGCCGAACACTGAGGGCCGACCGTATGTGTGCGAACCAATCTGAGCGACCGCTCATGTATATGCACACAAGAAGAGTGAGGCTTAATTCTCTTCGTTTACTTTCGGTTTGAGTCAAAGTCAACGATGGCTGGAATGACCAAACGGAGTAAACGCAGATCACTTTTGTCACGTCACATTTGCTCATCAGACCGATTTGGAATAGTACGGAGGCGATCTGATCTGTGCACGATTCTGCATATCAGGGAATTTCATGGGTTCAAAACGTTGCTTAAGCTTGCCACAGAAACTGGGAGAATATAGTGAGGCAGGCGCATACTGATATTTCCTTCTACCATAAATGAATAACTATCGAGAGGACAGCAAAAAGCGAATAACCAAGCTGAATGCATGGTTCGTTATATGCCTGTCCCATACGGAAGAAAGTGATAGTTGATGAGAAAACAAGAATCCAGATCATTGACGATGACCGTAAAGATCGATCAGTTACGGACTAGTTTTGTGACACTGTAAATAGTTATTCTGTGGTAACCATAACTTCGAGGACAACCGTTTACAGACCACAACACGTCATGATTTCGGGCCCACCAATCCTAACGTCAGTTCTACAGCCGTGGTGTCATTCGTCCATCAACTAGCAATCAGGAGAGCCCTCCGAGATCCATACAGTTTAGAAACATGATGTGATTGATGCAGCACTGTTTCACATCACCTAACCAATGGTCTAACACACTGCTGTATATAAAAGCACTTGTGACTCAGTTTAAAATGGAAGCTGTATCCACAGCTCCCAGTCCCCTATTTTCACTACGCTGTAGCTAACATTACGTTCGGGGTAGTTCATTGCTTGCTATTAGTCACACAAGTTTGATTACTACATATTCATTTTAATAAAACCACAAGTTTCACTGATACTGACTGTCCAGTTTCCGTGGTTCTTAATCACTAGATGTCAGTTAGTGTGAAATTTTACTGCTAAAGTTATGGTCTGAGTAGATTATAAGTGAGAAAATGTTATCCGTCCGGCGGATGAATTGACAAGAATCTAAGTTGTATAAGTTCTCAATCGTAGGAAGTTTGATTTGTCAGGATTTTGGCGGTGGGGTTTATGGACTTTATCCTAGTGTATGATCTACATCCAACACGAGGCTAATCTAAATTTTGTTCACTGGACACAGCTTGGGTTTATGTGAGGACATCTGTTTGCAGGTTTGCTTTGGTGACACCCGTGGAAAACCAACTCCAAACAGATTGTCCCCGGTGTTTCTAAAGCATGCTCTTCTGCTATAAACGTGAGCGAGGTGCTCATAATTGCGTCGATACAACTACAACGTACATCACGAATCTTGAACAAAGGCGTTTCTTCCTCTCGGTGGGGAACTGAAAGTGACCCAAATGAGCAGTAGAGGAGAGTCTCATTGTCATATCGTCGCAATGATTGGTGCCAGTCATAGTCAGGTTTTGCAGATAATTCATAACGGGCAAGAAGTTATACGTTAGTAACAACAAGAGAACAGGGTTACTGAAAAAATGATCCATTTGCCAGTCTAGTTATCTTGTGCTCTACGAACGTGTTTATCGTTCGTTTACTTCGGTTTGCATTAAAGGCCTAACAATGTTGGGAAGATTGCCACGTGAAAAGTGAGCGAAACACCACCTGAACTTGGATTCATGAAATTCATGTCCATTAACGATGGTTGTTTAAATGTTAGCCACAACATGTCGTTTGTTGTGCAAACTAGTACGGTAAGTCTTAAGAAATAACAGATGAAGTAGTTGACCATTGGCTACAGCCAAGCCTGTGATGATTACAAACTGACAACTATTTTTAACCGTGAACAGATCCGATAATTGTACCGTTGCATACCAAGTAAAAGACCATTTTGTGGAGTGCTAAATGTTCTTATGATGACTTCAAAGGATCAGGCAATGGAGGTACATGATTATACGAAAGAGCTCCGAAACTAGGTGACTTTAAACTAAATCTTATCTTGAAGTCAAATGATGATCGGGGATGCTAAGAGCCAAGGGAACAGAGTGGATTTATTATCGAGAAAAACGGACACATTATTTGTCTGTTGATAACAGCAACCATCATCTTAGACATTTTGTCTCCAGACCCTACTTGAAAGCAGTAACCGATATACATCGAGGCTAAATTAAGAGATGTTCTCGTGATACAAGCTAAGGATGCTGGATGAAGGCTTGGTGGCCAGCATTGTTGCAACTTACAACTTCTCTATTTTCATTTCACAGAAAGCTTGTGATTTTAGATGCGATAATGTGGATAGATAGGGCTTGACATACACTAACTGTGGCTTTCATTCTCTTCCGATTTTTGAAAGACAAAGCGAGTGAGGAAATGAAGTGTCTGGGCTTGTTATTGTCGGGCTTCATACTGAAGAATTTTACGGGAAGTTCAAGTATGAAGAGTAAACCGAATGCTAATTGACAGATTTCGAGATGTCCAGTGAACTACCTCGGTTGGGAGCGGTGAATGTATTGAGAATAGTGGCATAGTCTCTGTCAGTAGGCAGTGGGCAGTGGGCAGGCGTTTTGAGATTTGCAATGGGTGTCAGAGATTTCCTTTTGCTATCTGGGCACTTACGATCTGATACAACTCAGTTGCCATCAGTATTGGTATAGAAGCATACTACTAGTTGGGTCTGAAACTTCAGTGTTAGGAAAAGTACGTGCCAACAACATCACGTACAGTTAACACTTTAATTGCGTAGTTACCTCTGCGCATCGCGCATTGCTGGTGAATATGTATCTGCCGCTGATGTGTGTTGTCCATCCTGAACACGGCCGAATCAACCGACCAACTCAGTGATAAGACCGCGACAGACATTGGTTCTGGAAGCGGTCGGGCAATCAGAACATTACTTACAACCGAACATGGCTGTGAGTTTGCATATGACAGTTAAATCCTGTCCAATATGAGATCACTGGTGCAGTGGTCAAAATGGCTGCCTCATGAACTCGTGGCTAGGGTCCAGATCCCGGCTGTTGTGAGGATATACACTACTGATGGGCTCTAACAATAACGAAACTCGAGTATGGCAATTCTTTTCGGAAGAGGCTGCCGAAAAAGTTTATGAAAATGTGGGTGATGTTTAGTCCACTTAACCAAATGATATAATCGTAGAATGACAATGGATGAAAAGACAGAAAGAAGCAAACTCTGCTTGATCGGTTTTTGGAGATTTCAAAGACGGTGTATTTTAGCTGAGACAAAGTTAGACTACGAACTAAACTGTTAGCGTTGTGCACTATATTGTATAACATGTACCTTTGTTTGTGAGTAGTATAGTGCACACATTCAGGAACTAAAGGAGCAGGTTTGAATGCCAGGAAGACGATCGACTAAAAGTGACTTATGAAACCGTATGTATGCCTTATGTGTGGAGTGTCACCAAGGCGGATGATGCTGCAATGCTGCTCAATGGGCGCAGATGTAAGTCAGCCGTGCAACTCAGTGTACGCGTTTGTTGTCCCATATTTTCACACAACTTGCAAGGCTTTTCATGCAATAAACAACCTCCAGACCAAGCATCTTTTGCGGTCAAAACAACCTTAGTAACAAGTTGACGGTTATCATTTTTAGGAACAAACATAGGAATACATTTGCAGACTAATTATTTTGGTGGCCTTCTTAATTAATGAACTATGAGCGAAGATGTCGAAAAAACAGCAAATATATTGTACAGTCAACCCAAGATGTTAAGCTGATAGGCTGGCCTAACCGCCGTAGGTGCTCGTGTAAATCTCAGGTGTTTTGTGAACAGGAAGCGCGTTACCACTTTGTCAATATTACAGTTGCCTGACCATTTTGCTGGTGGTCTGGACGTTGACTATCACTTGATTAGCATTTCATATAGCACATACACCGTCCATACAACGCCACGAAGAAAAAAATCCGTTGATCGTTTGGAAGGAAGACAATGAGGAATCCGGAGGTAAGCCCAACGTTGATGACACCGGTCTATGTGCAACGAGTCCTAGCATCGCAAGGTTAGTCAAATGTTGTCAATCAGCAATCCAGTATGCGCTGCATTTCTGTGAGGATTGCAACGGACAAGTTTCAGGAAGAAACTAAATGGTTTGAAATGTGATAGTCAGCGATATCAACAAACTATCAGGCATAGATTGTTGGTGGCGTAGTGGGCTGTTTGGTTCTCTCGGAACATAGATCGTATGCTAACATGTATACATATCCTATGAATAGACAAATTAACAAAACTTGAAAGGTTAGAATAACAAAGAGACGATCGGTTTTCCAAACATGCATTACACTGATTTTTTGTGTCCATCCTGGAGTCAGAACATAACAACCACAGTTCGTCCCAACCCAATGTAGTGTTTTACTTCACATTACCAACCGGAGCCTAAGGCAGGACAGTGGCTTCACAACTACCAAGTAATCGGTCACTTTTATCCTAATCTTTTTCGGCAGCCTGCATACGAATACCCCTTTTCAAGCTGTCAAATACAATAACCTCAGTAGAGTACTGGCCAAAGTCATTAATGATGTTGTATATGTGAGCATAAACGAGTGCACTATTGAATAGTCGTAAATAGTCGAGCCAGCAAATACAACAGAATACAATGTGCAAATTCATAATACTTCTGGAACTATTTGTTCACACACGTATTCCCATTGACTGTAAGCCAGTTTCGCCTTATCCGATCACAGTAAAAACATTTTTTCATATACATGGGAAGGAACTTCTACATTATTCACTTCGTTTTGTTGTAACCGACCTCCATGTGTGGGTTCTACCGTACATGCGGTGAGTTTGGGACGCCATATCGTAAAACTGAACGAATAGAACATTTGCTACACCGGCAGCGCCACAGAGCCCAGTGACATCGAATGCACAACTTAATCGTGAGACTGTGATGAGAAACAAACAAGTTGCTAGTGTATTAAGCTAAAGGGCTTGGTGCTCGTTAACTGTCACATCCATCGCTGTTGGAATCCAGGCTGGTGATGGGAGAACCAAATATGATGACTGTTTGGTCGCCCAAAGCACTGGTTGTCGTACATCTGATAAGTCATTCAAGCAATGCGGATGATGAAAGCTGAATTAGATGACCACTTGGAGTCGGCCGGTATCGGCTATAAATGAACGGGAACGGTATTAGTGTTGTTCGCAGAGTTGTCAGCATGGGATTGAGTAGTGTTGGGTTACCTGGTCATGGATTACCAATGTAATGTCAAAGTCCTAATAAGGCGTTATAATTGCAGACATTGACCTTGAGGTGATGGCCTCATCGACGGTCAGGAGACTATTTGATGCGTGTAACCTTGAAACAGAGCGAAAAATTAAAACCTCGTGACAGAGAATGAAGTCAATCTGGTTTGGTCTGTGAAATTACTACAAAAGTGTGTGGAACATAAATGAAATATTCATCATCGAAGGGCTAATAATGTTTTCAATCACATGGCAAAACGTAAATAAAGCGAACTCTTCCTCTAGGATAAGTGAAAGATTAACACATTTCCAATCGAAAATTGTACAGCATACGTCCATTTCACTGAATAAGAATAAATATCGAACAAGAAATATTGCCAGTAAGCTTCTGAGAAAAACTACGTTGCTATTGGAGCTGAATCAGAGTTCTGAGAGATAAGCGCGAATACTTCTGCTGTTAGACGTTAAGTGCCAGTGCAGACAAGACATAATATGAACGAGCCTCTCGTCCTGTATCGGCGGCGCACTTATACAGTTGGCAGCACCCGTTTTGGACTAGCTTGTTAAACTGACTGAAGCCAAAGTATAGTAGCGCATAGTATTCTGCAAAAGTGAATTGCGCTGCACCACTTGTAGTTACACTCACTCACACAGTAGCCAGTGTGAGCCCAAAGGAATAAGAACGAGGCATGTGAGGGAAGGTCTTTGCGGTCCAGTCGGGCAATTCTGGTTAGCCAGTTAGTAGACCATTGTAAAACTGAAACCATCAACCCTTGAAAACACAGAATTGGAGGAACACCAATGATCAGACCTAAGCTGGAATGAAGCATATTGGAAGTGCAAACACATGAAGTAGTTCAATACAGTGGTGTATAATATTGCACGCCAGATGGCGTTTCGAATAAAACCGGGGGGGGGGACAAAGAAAGCCTTTGTCATGCAATTTAGCAAAAAGCTGAAGAAAAGAATGGACGAAAGTCACTATGGTCCAACCTTATGAAAATGAGGAGTGATTTAACGTACGATGATGGTTGCTGGTTAACACGGACGAAAGAGTATATATAGCACACATGACTTAATTGCACCTAACCTATTCGCCGTCTCTTCACAGACGGTGTACTATGAGTAAATTGATGATCAAACAATCCGAGACATAGCTGCACTCATCGCAGTGTCCTATAGTCATGTCACCATGACCTACAATACTCATGGTTCCCTTGTACGTGTACGATGCGTTAGAGTTCATGGCCGAACAGCCGCCGCTCACTAGATCATCGGATGCCCGTCCGAGTCGCATTCCTCCAGATCGTTCGGTTGAAGGCTAAATCCTCCCAAGATTTACGAAACCGATTGTGTAACGCGAACGACTCGTTTGCACAACATCCTCGTATTTCCGTTCTTGACCACCACGATTTCGCTTATCTGTTTGCAATTGCCCGTGCAACGGTTGTTTCCGAATCCTTTTGTCGCCTATCCTCCGGGCATGTCCTAGCCACTGAGGCTGGTTGAGTATCAGCGTGAGTTAAATCCTTGTTGTCTGTTCAGTGGATTGCATCAGTGGTCTAGACCCATCTGATCATCGAATACTCAAGGTGCGTCTCAAGCGTTGCAAGTGGGAACGGATCATATAGTACGCTTTTGGGCGATACGGTGTCCAAGTTTCACTGTGGCACAACAGCGTCCACAGCTGTCGACAGTGCCGCGAAAATTGCGGTCATTTCCATCGTCTTCTCAGATGCTTTTTTGGACTTCGAGGTTGGTCCTGTCTGTCAGACTGTTTAACTTAGCGTTGCTGCAGTTGTTCATTAAGGATGACTGATTAGATTGTCCAAATTTGCCAGGAAAGATTTAATGTGCATACTACAATGCGAGTTTCAAAACCGCAGTGACCGGATTGAGTGGCCTTTAAAAACACTCTTTAGAATATACTGTTTATTCAAGAGAATCACTGATCAAATAGGTAAAAATTAACGTCATTCTAACCAGCATTATGAACAGACTTATACCCCAACGACGGTAGCTTCCTGTTACCACATAGAGGCGGCCAGTGTGGTCAATGCATGCAATATATATGCTAGACTAAAAAATGAGGTCACGAGAGCTTGGAAAACACCACAGTCTATTGTCTGTGTTCATGACGACTCAGTCGAGTATAGGATAGGAACAAACGGTAGGGATGTTTGATCGAGGTCGTGAAAATGACAGAAAACTATGCTTTTCGAAAGAAACTCTTAAACTGTCCGTTTGTGATCGTGTGCAACGAGTGAGTGATACCTTTGATTGAACGGATAAAGTCGTATTTTGCTTGTTGCCAGAAAATTAATGATTTAGGTTTTGTTGCACACATGAATCCAGGGTAGTAACCAGAAGTGGTCTAGTAACACTACTGATCGGGGGTGAAATCTCGCAGCCTGTTGCAAACGAGATCACTCCTCTGTTAGTTGTTTCCTCATGGATTAAAACTGCCTCAACCCAAAAGTTGTACAAGGCCACAACTGATAGGTAGGATTGCGCTGATGACAAAATGGTAAAAACGGCAACCCACGAATGATATCCTTCGTTATCTAATGCCCGTTTTTCTTAATCCTGATATAGTATGATATCATCCATGATCACAGGAACACTGTGTAATCTGCGGAACTAGAAATGGTAGGTTAGCTCGATAAAACCCCTACCTCGTCTAAACAAATAGGAGTTCGAACCGTCGGTCCATCGATTCTTTTGTTGTTAACAATGTGAAATAATGTAGTTCGCTGCAATAAGTAAGCAAGCAGAACTGATCAATCTGTACCATTTGATCCCTCAACTTTTGGTACGGAAATGGACATGAACAACGGTGTGTTTTTCATATGACGCGCTCAAAACAAAATAAACTCGGCTACGTGAACTTGAAAGCTTACTGTGAACCTTGGAGTCGGTTTTGTTCCTTCTCCGATTTCGGTACTCTGTGCCCCCAAGGTCTACACACCTTGAACAAGGTCAAGTGTCTACGAAAGATTTGATCCACTACGAACAAAAAAATGTCTAAAGCGTTCCCTGTTCAAAGTTTATAGAAACACTAGTCTTCTTTCCATGGTACTTTTATAAGCTGCCCTAAACAGTACTAACTTTCAGTGGGCCCTCTTCGCCACCGGAACTTGATAGTCTGAGGCTTGGTTATATTGAAGGCAGTGATTCTTATGTAACATGACTACCTTTGTTCCCTTGGTGCTTAAAAACGGAATTAGACAAATTGTGGAACTTACATTTGTGTACGGAGGATAATGTAAATTCCGAGTGCTACCCCACTACTGATATCTTCGCAGCTACCTTTTATCCACTATGGTATATTATAACTGCAATCCGCAACCGTGTTTCTCACTCGTTTCTGTACATGCCACTAATCAGCTCACAATTTTTACACTATAAAGTACAATTATTGATGCGATCTAACCAATATTAAGGTTTCTTCTACCCGGCCACCAGTAAATCGAGTATCGTTTCCTTTATCAGTGGCTACTTTTCTGCTGGCTTACCAGTTCGTATTCCATATCTTCAGTATCAGAGTGTACAACGTACACGGATAGAAAAATGTGTATTTTGACCTCATTCAGAATTCTTGCGCTTTTGCTTACTTGCAGTGTATAAGGCAATTTGTTGTTCTCATTGTTAGTATCTCAGTAACGTGTTCAGTGGAACGTTGATGATTACTGGTCATTCACTCAGCCACCCTCTCCCACTTGCTAGCATGTATTTTCAACGTTAGTTCATCCCAGTCAACACAATTTGGCCAAGTACCACATGCTGACTGGTAAACGTCCGAAACTCACAGATGAAAATCGCGAGACGAGCACATGAGAGTGAAAGTCCAATGACTAGAGAACGCCACTTGTGTATTTGTCACGTCTGGTCCGCACCATCTGTGCAGGTTGAACCACCCATGTCCAGTGTTTTGCTGAAAAGTGCAAGTCCAACTGAGAAAACTTTTTTGCGAACCGGAGACAAGCGACTGAAAGCTATACGGGCAGAAAAACCATCTGAACACACTGGCTACGTAGTCAGTAGTGACTTGTGGCGCCAAACGCGGATTGACAGAGTGACAAATATGATTGTTAAATCGTTGAACACTTTCGTCGTCAGAATCTTTAGTAGGGTCCCTGAGTTGTCTGTTTACTTATATCTCAGTTGGTGCAATATTCTTCATTGCATTGTGAACCATAAAGGCTCTATCAGCCTAGGAGCTAAGAGGGTGTATGAGGCACCGACCCAGTACGTCACTCGAAGTGATGTGTGTCTATAGCCAACCGCTGAAGCATTCGTTCAATCAGTCTGATGACACCGTTTGATTGTTGAGCAACTCTATAACCATCCGTCTGGCTGTGACTTACATAAGATCGACCCAACAATAGACGGTAAAAAGTGCTGTGATCAAAGTGGCTTGGTGTTATCAAAAGAACGCAAACTGCCAGCCATATTTCGGTGACATTTGGGCTTTTGACGGACATTGTGTTTTAATGCTTTGTTTTGGTGTTGCATATTCGTTTTGGCTAGTTTGCTTGAACCTGTGTACCAATAGAAGTTCACCAATGCATACCTGTTTGAGCAATTTTACAAATCAGCCACTATACCCAAATTGTTCTTAATTCCACTCGTATTGAGCTAAACCTGTGTAACCTAACCTTGTGCCGTTAACTGATACACCAATCAGGAATCGAGTTAGTATCTTAACTACCCTTCACTTTGTTTGTGCGTATTTCTCTATTAAAACTGACAGTGTGTCGTTTTGCCAGTGACGTCTGATGATGTCGCCTAAGCGCTGCAGCAGTTGTCACCTGCCAGCCATATGGACAGGTTTAAATTCTATTGCTGGTCACTAGAACAGAGTCGTCTGTTGATTATTTGTATAGATCTCTACTTAGTAAACGTTTACCACTCTATTTATCAACGTTTTTACCTACCATGGAGCTTTTGCCGACTCAGTTTACTCGAAAGCAATTGGTGATAGAATTTTCTCATTAAACACAACATCAGTGGCTATAAATCCCGACAATGTGGAGTATAGTCGGTCACTGTAAAGACGTTAGTTGGCCAAATCAACTTCCACCGAACCAAAATACACTGTCGTACATGGCCTTGCAGACTGAATCACCTGTACACGTAATTCCGTCTGGCAGGTCTGCAGAGATGTAGGTTTCGAAGTGGGCTGCTGAAACGATTAACTGAATGTGGAGGCTGCGATCAAATGTGAACGGTTTTCCCGTTTGAAATAACCTCACAGTTGTCAATCCAACCTAACCACTCTTAGAGTGCGTCGCCATCGAGCACATGAAACATATCCGAGCTTAAATAGAAACGGATCAACACGTGATGCATTCTGCAATCTAAAACCCACGTTCATTGTCGTTCATCAGAAATGGAGAGCGCGTTGTGCGAGCCACGCAACATCGACAACAAGCTTTGTTCTGTTGTGGTTTACCCAAGTTGGATAGTGTGAACAGACTGTTCGCCTAACGGTTCGCATGCACTGGTTACGTGACTGTTAAACCTTGTTATCACATCAGTCGAAAATGTAAACAATGGCATTGTTGTGGCCTGCTAAATGTGCAACCACAGACAATGCGTACGTGTGTTTACGTGGCCGGGTTCGTTTGCGTGATTCGCCATTCACTATACTCTAGTGAACCCTCACACTTGCCCTTGTCTATGCCTGATTGGACTGAGTCAAGTGACCTCCCTGATTAGACATTTTATTCTCATCTTGCTTATGTTTGCGTGTTGATGTTGCGAAGTCTGTCGCCTCGTCCAGCGGTTGTGCCTATCCGCTGTAGTCAACCGCTTTTGTCTTCCTCGGCACAACACACTCCCACCATCTAACTGTACCTGAAGTCTACGTAATGGTAGGCATAGTCCATGGTATACTTAGTTTTATTTTCAAACAATTGTAACGTCTTATTCAGAAACTTGGTACGATTGGGATGAATGAGTCGACACACTGAAAGTGGTATTACGAACAAACCCCTTTTACGTACAGTTGATCCCGTTTTGTTGCAATGAAGGTGTTTCGAACTGAGAACGCGGATGGCACAAAGGTTGTCTATTCGGAGAAACCAGTACACGAGTTATGTGTCTCAACCGGACTACGAACAAAAGCACCCATTCGCACACAACACTGGTCTCAGGACGTCCCAGTCGCTATGGATGCCAATACCCAGTTCCTTCATGTTGCAAAAGCTATTCCATGTGATGCTGTTCTCCAATGATCCTTCTTGTATCTCTCCCGTATTTTTCCCGCGGTCATTTCGATCCGTGCTGTCACCTCGCTACTGAATGGTGGTGGTGTAAGTAGTATAGTGCCACCGTCCGTCCTCACTACGAAGGTATGTAAATCCCCTATTGTAAATCGTTCCCTCTAGGGTTTATGTTCCTGTTCATTAGTGTTCCCTTATACCATACTTATAACTTTTATACAAACGTGGTCATAGTGTGCATGCAGAACGTGTGATCATACTGCGGTGAAAATCTCGATTCACCGATTATCCAAACCCCGACATAACAGAAGATCTGACGAACTGCCAGTCCAAATATCGCGTTAAGGATAGAACATCAGGATTGGATGAACAGTCTCAGTGTTGGGCCTTTCGTTATTCGCCAATTCATCTGTTCCGTATTCCACCAATTAAGATACAGTTTATGATTTTGCATGTGCTAATAACGTCAACCAATGACAGGCTGTGATTTCTTTAATACTGTTGTACATCCGTAAATTCGGCGTCTCAATTCATGAATAACAATTGCTTACTGCTACCAGTACCAGGTTTTATCCTCATTACTTGCGTGGGAGGCTTAAATTCAAGTACGATTCCTAGGGCTATTCGAAGTCTCTAATTCCGAGTATCACACATACTTTCCGAACGAGCAGATCAAGTAAATTGATGAGGTCTCGAAGGTAATTTCACCTGGATCAGCCCTGGATGGTATTTTTAGTTCAGAAATCGAGCACCAGACAGCAACTATCCTTTTAAAAATTGAGCTCTATAACCCGTCTGCGAGTGATGATGATAAGCAAGTTTAGCTGGTACTGAATACATTGAACGTTCTCGAACCCATATTGGTGGTCACAACTGGGACGACGACTTGTTCGTGTTGAATGTTCTACTCACACGAACTGTCACAGAGAGCATCCGGTGATTGTTTTATGGCAAATTTTCAATGGCGGAGCAATATTTAAACTCCATGTGTTTCATTCTAGTTTCTGAAATATGCTTCAATAAACATGTTATCTAGTCAAGCAAGGGCCTTCTGCACACCACTCAATCATGGCGTAACAAAACGCTTATAACCATTATTTCACCATAGGACATCTATTCTGAAGACTCAGCCGAACGACCCACGTAGCGTGTGACATTCCATTGATTTAGTTCTGTCTCACAGACGTACTGTGCCCATGTGATGTACACCTATCCACACACCCTGATTAGCCCTTCTGTGTCATATCTGGCTGGCTAGGGTTAGCTAAAACCGTTGGTCATTATTCCTGTAAGCACGTTGCACCGATGCCACTGAGTGAGCACGCCTCATTAAACAATCCCTATCAGAGGTTACCTCTCCCGTTCTTGCGGTAACAGAGCGACACGAAAGAAATAGGCAACTTCCGACCATGCAAACAAAACAACCTGCTGCATTGGGCAACCCAACTAGTCAAGAGAACAGACAGAAGGATCAACTACACGAAGCGAGACTGGTTAACATAAACGCGACATATAAACTGTGGGTAACTTTTATAAACAGAAGTAGCCTTACACTTTCTGTTTGCACGTGATGTATGGTTTCATCAGCTGTTGCAAACATGCCACGAGACCACATCGTAAGACCATCCAGTTTCCCACAAGTTTCTGTTCTATAACAACTCACGGAGATACTCGTCATAAAGATGAATCACAATTCGACATCTTTTTGTTCTTAATGGGTCAACGTGAGGTCGTAAAAATGATTGTGACAAAATTTTAAGAACTTCTAAACACCTGGCCTTCTGGACGAAGTTAGTTGGGTCAGATCCTTCCGTCTTGCTCCAGTATTTTAAATCATCGTTTTGAAACGTTTCCTGAAGGTTGCCTTATGTAGCTTTGAATGAATTTTTCCAATTCTCGCTTGAAAAACCTTTTTACCCCGTCTTGGATCGATATTAGAGTCTGTCTAACGAGTATACACCAGGATAAAGATGTAACCAGTTTAACACGCATTTCACAAGGGAAGTGCCACACGCCTGAGACAAAGGGATACATGCGTATGGAAGTTTTTACTGGACGACCATCCTACCGATGCACGTGACGTGAGATGACATTCAAAAGTGATCTCATCTACTCGATTAAGAATCGGCATTTTTCGTACCATCCAGTAAAACAAATTCACTCAAACTAATCATGTGTCTCAAGTCACCACTGTTCTCATGGAACGGATCTCTTGCCGAATCTAGCTCATCATTCTGAAAGTTATGCTGTTACGACCCTCATATACCATAGATCATCTGGCTTAAACGCTTTCTACTGGATAAGTTTCACATAGTGTCGCGAGAAGGCGTCCAATAAAGCACAATCTTTATTGTCCAAATCG